>VDFB02072274.1:40580501-40778973 GCA_007258455.2 Sequoia sempervirens | reverse complement strand
CATTTCACCTTTTCCCCTTTTCATTAAACCGTTTAATTTAATAAAAATCACTTTATTCCTCTAAATCCCCTAATTGCATGATTAAACCCTTGTTTAATTAGCAATTATCTAATTAATCTAATTCTCTCCCACTTGCAAGGGAATATTCCAATGGATTATTCCTCCTTTGCACATTCTTCCAAAAGGAGAATATTCCCATGGAATATCCCCTCCCCTTTTTTGCACAATTAAACTTTGTTTTAATTTGCAAAATATCCTTTTCTCTCTCCTCCAATCATTTGAAAAAGGGATATTCTCACAAAACTTCATGTGCAAGTTAGCTTGTGACTTCTTGTGCAAGTTAACTTTTGACCTCTTGTACAAGTCAAAAGTGTGCTTGTTTGGAAGGAATGAGAACCCTTGATTAAATCTCATCTTGCATTCTCACCTGTTGATGAGAATCCATGATCCATGCCTCTTCTTTCTTTCATCCTTGATCGTTGATTGATCTTTTTTATCTCAACCTTTCATTTCTCATTTGCTCTCCTATAAATAGAATACTATTTGGAGACAAATGGATCCATCTTTCAATTACAAACTTATTTTGTTGAATTCACTCACACTCACACTCATACTTTACTCACATTTAGCATATTTTAGTTCATTTTTAGTTGCATATTAGTTTTAAGCTTCCATTAATGGCTTCCATGCATCCATTTTAGCTTATTTATAAATTAAGGTTTGAATCTTTTAGCTTAGAATCCACTTAGATTAGCTTATTTTTTTCATACTTAAATCATTTTTAGCATAAAATCATGTTAATTTAGCTTGCATAATGTTCAATTTAGCATAAATCATGTTTTCATCCACATATTACAACAATTTCATCGTTTATCTTAAATAGAATCAATTAAAATAAGATCACTAATCACGAGATTGGGAAAGGGTCATTGTTCCACATCAATACGACACTAATTCCAAAACGGGACAAGTTTTAAATGGGTTAGAGTAGACATTTAACTATTTTCGTAGTTTGTAGTGTTCAGTTTAAATAAATGCTTAGTTTAACTTTCATTTGAATGATCTTGTTTAAGATTGAGTATTAGTGGCTTCATTATACTTCGATTCATCATGGATCAAGTGTAATCGACCCATATTGATATCCTTAGTTGACATTCTAGCACTAGATGGAGGGCAAACCGTTAATTTAATCAATTTCTATCTCAAATTTCGTTCGTTTTGACCTTTATACGAAACATTGATGCCCAACTCAATTTCAGCGATACCTTTGCAGGGCGTCACCATATAGCGATGCTATTGTCATTTCAAAAAGTGATGCCTATTAAATGTACCGACATTGATTAAACAAATGGTGATGCTAATACTTTTTAGCAGTATTGAAGATCTAAAAATGGCAATGCCAAACCAAATCATGACGTTATTGTGCTCTATGTTTTTTTCTATAGAGTGATGCCCTAGTTCATCAAAGTGACACCTGACCAAATCGTGACGCTATTGTGCTCTTTTTTCTTTTTGTAGAGCGACACCCTTGTTCACCAAAGTGACACTATCATAAATAGCGATGCCCAACTTGGGTAAGAAGTTTAATGATCATTTTTTCAGCATGTGCTTTAATTTTTTTTATTCTTGAGATTACTAACTAACATTGTTCTGGTTGTTAGACTAACAAGATTTTGTAGGTTAGACGATGCGAAGCTAGAGTGAAGAAGCATTCTCATCTTAAGATTTTATGATTGTAACAAGCATTTGATGCTTTGGGGCAATTATAACCCAGTTTCTTATGCTTTTTACTTTATACTATAGGACCTCACTAAATTTCATTTGAGTTTAAAATGAATGCTCAACCGGGACTAAAATTGAACCCTCATTTTATCATTGTCTTTTGGGTTTTAAAATTGAACAAGACAATTTAACATTTCATTTGGTGCATAAAATGAATTCATCTTAGC
This sequence comes from Sequoia sempervirens, assembly GCA_007258455.2. Lineage (NCBI taxonomy): Eukaryota > Viridiplantae > Streptophyta > Pinopsida > Cupressales > Cupressaceae > Sequoia > Sequoia sempervirens. Next base: position 40,777,024 of record VDFB02072274.1, on the reverse strand, counting down.
TTTATTTGGTAAAATGAATCAGTGTTTGCTTTGTTGTGACACACTTGTAGTGTGTATCCAATCCCCTTGTGCTTCGTGTGATCTTGGGTGAAGAGAAACACTCCTAGTGTACTTCGTTATTTGTGTGCACTTATAGTACATATCTAATCCCCTTGCACTTTGTGCGATCTTGGGTGAAGAGAAATACTTAAGTACACTTTTATGCCATGTCACCCTTAAGAGAGGGCTTACTATGAGACACACCTCACAATGGGAAACTCATAGACAAGTTCTTGCAAGCATGTTTACCAGTAGGCTATATTAAAGGTTGGGAAATCGTGAGAAAGTACCATCTATCTTGGACTGTATAATGTATTGCACCTAGTACCATGCCTTAAGTGGAACAAGAATGGTAGTAAGAGCCTTAAGTGGCAAAGCAAATGTGTATACGGCTGGGTGTTCTTAGTTTGTTACTAAGAGCCAAACTATTTAGTTGCCAAAAATCTTTAATACTTGTTGGTGCAAGAATGGTCATTCTGAAGCTGCCCCACATTTGTACTATTCACTGTTGAAATAGAAAAAATCCTTTGGATCTTAGGATCTTTAGGATTTTGAGATTTGGTGGTTCTGAGAAGGAGGTGCCATGGAAGGGAGCCAATGTTGCCAAATCTCTAACTGTTCACAATGTCTTAGTGTTTGGAGAAATTTGAGTGGGGACTCAACAAGTATGGCCATTTCAAACCAAGGATTGTAAAAAATGATTGTGAGTCAGTTTAATACATTGCTTGGTTCCAAAACATTATAAACAAGCATTCACTATCTTCCTCAAAATTTCAAACACTTTAGCTTAAATATGGATATCTTCTAAAAAACCTTGATATTACTACTTGTCCTAAGGATTTTTATCCTTAGGGATTTCTAAATATCTTGTATTATATCTCAATCCATATTTTCCAAAGATAACATAGGCAATTATGGCTTCAACCTCATGATTCTCACAAAATGGGCATTGTGAAAGTTATGATGTTTTTGATATAAACATTTAGTTTGAAAAACTTAATCAAGACAAGTGATTGTGGTAAAATAAAATTCACTTAAGCAAGATAAATTGATAATTGAACCTCACGTGACTATTTGGAGACTGATTGCTCCTAGTGAACAACCTAATCTTGCAGGTGCTATCATTCAACCAAACTTTGAACTCATTAACGAAGAAAAAACTGATCTCATTAGTAGTTTGAGAAACTTCACTTTTGAAACAAAAGAAACACCTACCCAGTGGAGAAACACAACAAAAATCTTAGACGAATAAGAGGAACAAGTTGATATTGAGGCTGAAAGGCCCATATTACCACCACCCACATGGCAATAAATATCTTCCTTTCTTCCATAAACTTGAACTTTTTCTAAATGATCTCATGCAAAGTCAGGATCCCTAAAGTAAGGTCTACAGGTCGTCATTACAAACTTAGGAATCTTAGTCCAAAAGCTCTAAAGAAACACTTTTTGGCACTTCACGAAACCAGAACTAGGTTGGTATACAACTCCTACAAACATGCTTCAAGGAACAATCCAAACTTGTATTCCTTCTATTATTGTTAGAATCCTAGTCGTTTCCAACGTTTTCAATTTCTTACATAATCATTAAGTCTTTAGGAGTTTAGAGGTATAGCATATTTCTCACTACCTTGGTCTTGTTAAACAAAGGTTCACTTTAGGTCAATATTGGGTCAAACATTTCACTCACCCCTCCATCAAATTTCATCCTTCACTTCACAAAACTTTGCAAAAAAATTGAATACACCAACACTTTGTGACTTAAACGTCTATCAAACCAACCCCTAGCTTGGCTACTTTGTATGTGAAATGTATCCTTTTCCATGCATTTAGACTAGTTAGTTGTCATATTTGAACTAGTTCATCTTGAAGGTCACGAGTCTACCCTAAAGATTTACAAGTTCATCAACATCCTTTATCCCAACATCAAAAATTCAAACTTAAGTCAAAAGTGTTGTCCTAAAACATTTGCAGAGATCACTCTCCACATCATCCATCTTTTCATCCCCCATTACCATCATTGCTCCAAAAATACTTAGAGAGTCCCTTTTACCTAGATTTGAGTGAACTAGAGAGTTCAAACAATACAAATCACAACACAACTCTCCCAAAAGTGACACAAAATTTATGGCAAAGACGAGATCACAACACAAGAGAATCATGGAGAAAACCAAAGTTACATTTACCTCAAGTGATCCAAATCCTTTAGAATTTGATCTGAGAAGTCAAGTTACCCCATCACAATAACCTTCATCACCATTAGGGCCATATGAGATAGAAGATATCACAAACAATCCATTTGAACTCACTAGGGAGGAACTCATGGAATGTCAGGCCTTTGAGAATGTAGCTCCTATCTCCCCATCATTTGTAGCACAAAATTTAACAAAAGGTTTCACAACCCCATTGCTAGGGCTAAATAAAACATACATTCCTAGTATTGCAAAAACCTTGTTAAGGACTTTGGGCATACTCTTTCATTTGAAAGTAACACAATTGTGGGTACCCTTGAAACCAATCCTCCATCTCACACAACCACTTGGACACCTACCGTTGGTGCTCCTTTCATTCCCTAAGATCCTAAACAACCATAAAAACCTCTTGACCTTCATTACTCCACAATGACTTCCACATATCGAGGACATCCCTCTTCATCCATACCCATGAGTTCCACAAATGTGCCTACCATCACGCAAAGTATTGTGGATCAAGTAGCTCAAAACAACACACAAGGGAATTCCAGTACCATACCATAGAGTCAACCCTTGATGTAGATAGGGACATCTTTACCTAATCCTCCAATTGGTTCATCTATGTCATTGGTTTCACAAAACACATCCATCCCATCCATTATCAACCCATCTCAAAGCAATCCCTTGGTAACAAATCTTGCCAACACAGGTAATACATTATCTACATCCCTAACACAAGGGAATCCTAAAGACATGGGACAAGGAAATATTTGTAATCAATGGGCTCAAGGTCCTAGTGTGTCATTTCCATCACACAATCTAATGAAATCATCCTCATCTTTTCCCACAGTCCCCTTTACTATGCAAAATCAAACAGGATCTCAAACATACATTCCTCCACCTCAATCCTCTATCTTACAAGGAATTTTAAACCAAGGGAATCCCAAACCTCTCATCACAAATACATTACCCACTCAAAACATCAATATCCACAATCCTCCATTGATGTCCTTGTAAGAGAGGGGGACCAACCATGTCAAGGCCCCAGGTCACGAAGAGCTGAGAGAGAAGGGTTGCCCTAAATTACCTCACTCTAAAAGGTGTCTTGAGACAAAGATCGATAATGATGAGGACTATAATGTACTTCTACCACCCTACAGATCCTGAATTTAGGTTTGGGCTAGGCGAGTTGGTTTTTGGAGTTGGTACTATGTCTCAAACAACTCTATGTCTGAGGACGATAGCACAATTCTGAGATGATAGCGTGATGCATTGGCATCTCTCGAGTGTCCTGGCGTCCATATGGTCAAAAAATAGTACACACATTACAAACTATTAAAAAAATAACTAACAACCTAGTTGGTTGGTTTTGATAGGAAAAATATAATGATAAAGTATGAGAAATAGAGACGAAGATGATAGAGCAAATAAATAAAAGCTAGTGTGATGAATATAATCTCACAAAATAATTTGCTCACCAGTGAGCTCCACACATACTTTCACCTACACATAAGCAAGAGGGAAAATTGTTGGGGTTGTATAGGGGTCTACCTCAATCAAAATTGTGTTTTAGTGTTGGTGGAATAGCCATAAAGCAATGAATTAGAATATGTGATAAAGGAAAGAAAAGAGAACAACACACACTACAAAACAATACAATGCTACTCGACCATATCAGAAAGGATAGGATTGAAACGTTATCACCTTCACCCAAAAGCTCACTAGACAATGGAGGAGAATATGGACTTGGCAAGGTCACCACAACCGCAACTATGATGAAGGGAGGTCTCACAAGACTCCAAGCCCATGCTTCTATGCCTTGCTTCACACTTGCAATGTGGAGTGCTACAACTGTAATGGAGTGATGAAATGTTGCTTGAGAGTGAAGTGAAATGGAAAGAGTGTTAAGAGAATGTGAATCTGTTGCTTCTAGAATGAAATGAGATGAAAATGGATGTTTTTGAAGGTGGTATGGGAAGAATTTTCCATTTTCAGGGTCGGTTGGTCGAAGAGGGATGTTACAATTCAACCCCAATCGGATGTGTAACACCTCTACCAACTTCAGACATAGGAATCTGTCAGGGATGACAGCGCCCCATGCAAACGTCTACACGTCATGTGTGTGTTTCTGACAACAATTCTCTCACCGACACAAAAGACAGATGCCAAGTGGAAGGAAGGCAGTTGGGTGATGTGGAATTTCTCCTTTGGATTTGATTCTATAAGGTGAGGGTGTGTGAAAGGGGAATTTGCATAAGGGGTGCAAATTCGCTCCTATACATTTTGCCCCCACTTTAGCAAGCACAAGTACTGATGAGTGCTTCGGTAAAGTAGATCAAAGAGTTAGTAGGGTTAGAAATTTACACCTCAATCATTGAGGAAGCAGAGCATGATCTGGAAAGCTCGAAAGTGCAAGATAGGGAAAGGAATCCACAGGTACTTTCCCTAAGGAGCTTTGAACAAAAGACTCCATAGCCCCACAAAACTATGAAGCTGCACAAAGTACACTGAAGGCCCTCAAACCAATGATGGAAAAATCCTATAGCATGAAAGTGTCTCATAGGCTTGCAGACCTATAAGGAGGCAACCCCTAAGATCTCTCACATGAAACAAGCCCTGATAAGTAAGCGTCTTACAGACTTGCAGACTTGTAAGGAGGCGTCCCCCAAAATCTCTCACATGAAGGAAACCCAATGAAACAAGTGCCTTATAGGCCTGCAAACCTGCAAGGAGGCAACCCCCAAGATCTCTCACATGAAGGAATCCCTAAGAAGTAAGTGCCTTACAGGCCCGCATACCTGCAAGGAGGCATCCCCCAAGATCTCTCACATGAAGGAAACCCAATGAAATAAGTGTCTTGTAATCCTGCAAGGGAGCGACCCCCAAGATCTCTCACATGGAGGAAGCCCAAAGGTGTAAGCGCCTTACAGGGTTGCAGACCTGCAAGGAGGCATCCCCCAAGATCTCTCACATGAGGGAAACCCAAGAAAGGGGACTCCAAAGACTCAGGAAGCGGCTTTATAGGCGCACTTGCAAAGCGTCATGTTTACCCACAGATAAAACATGCTAGAAAACACAAAGCAGCTACACAAGAAAATAAGCAAACAATCATGAAGACCATCAACAAATCGAAAGGCTATCAAAGGGGTCCCTTGGGGAACCCAATGTGAAGAGGGGCCCACTTAAGGGATGTGTTGTTTGAAAGAGATTTTTTTTCTCAAATCAATTCATCACCAAGAAATCCTTTCAAAAGATGTTCACTTAATCAAGGAATTAGAAAGGAAGAAGATGCCCTCTTGTGAGGGGAAGGTCAAGACTACTCCCACCTTAAAGGAAAGTTCTCAAGTACTTTCTTTATGAACCCATGATGAAGGAAACACATTTCGTTAGTGGTCCAAGTTGAGAATGTGATTCTTGAAAAAGCTTGCAAAGATTCTCAAGAAAAGATTCATTGGAACGAATACATTTTCTGAAAATAAAAGTATCGTAGAAATGGCTTTGTCACACATGAAAGGGACAACTCAAGCAAAGAAGAGAGAAATATAAGAAAAGAGTGAAAAAGAAATAATCACAAACAGAGGACATAGGGATGATCTGATATTTCAAGGTCAGAGCTGCTCATAAATATATACATAATAATAGTATATAAATGAATTGTCATCAACCCCCTACTATATTAGACCATGCGAAGAATGCACGAGAAAACAAAGTGAAAATAAAAAATTGGGTCAACATGGAAGGGAGGCCTAAATTCCTCCAACACTTTGCATTATCCCCAATTTGTTGAAAATCAAACACAAACATGGAAGAATGATGATACAACTAGAAGATGGTTTACGACACAAAATCACTCATGTATCTAAGCACCAACAAGGGTGATAAGGGTCATCTAGGAACACATAACACAATCATGGGGGAACACATCACAACACACATACATCTAATGTAAAGATAAAGAAGGGGCCTCCCCTAACATTCATCAACCAAGAGGTCGTTTGCTTCCCAATCTAGATCATTATAAGGGGAAGGTGGACAAGCTTGCAATGGTGGAATATTAAGGGGAGGAGCTTCCGACCCTCTCGCAACAATGGCTAAGGAAGAAGACCTGACAAGGTCTTCTCCACTAGGATCCTGTGGAGCTATGGTCAACAATTTTACAAAGATCGCTAACAAGGTTGAAACTTCATATAGAGATTTAAACATACACTTTACTAGAGTGCCATGTCATACCTCAGTGGTTGAAGAAGGTTGCGCCCGAGGTTCACCACTTAGCTCACTGAATGACTCGAGAGCGGTGACAAACTCAGGGGAAGTCGGGACTTGTTCCGTCACTAAGACAAAACAAGCCAATGTAGGACCACCCTTCGGAGAAGGTGGGCTCCTCTTACATCCTCTATTGCTGGAAGGTCCATCCTCCACCTTTTGCTTCATAGGGGGATGTGAACTCCCCATAGATAAGGCAAGAGGCACGAAGGAGGAGGAGGAGGAGGAGAAAACCGTGATAGATACCACCAAAGTATTTAGTATATCCACGAGTTTAGGGAATGGCAGGATGTCCAGAAGGGACATCAACAAGGGCGGTTCAATCGAAGGAGAGATAAACACTTGGACCTTTTTGGGGTTAGGCGCAGTTTCACTCACAATGGGAGTCAACAATGAGACTAAATTCGATTGAACGAAAGTAGAGGGGAGGAGAGATGATGCATAAGGAGGCCCTGAAGTAGGGGTAGATGTCTCTTATTCCTTCTTCTGCAAAGCAGCCTACTTAGCTGCTAGAGCCTTTCATTGATGCTTGTGTTCTCATGCAAGGTAGTTTTTGCGACTCTTCGAGCTAGAGGTCAAGGGTTGTGAAGGGACGAAAGGCTCTTGTTTAGCCAAGGGAGTGTCCACTACAATTGTTTCCAGCGGAGGGACAGACTCCTGAACAGAAGCAGGAGGAAGAGATTGAGAAACGGTAGGTGGAGTCAGCTCTAATGCCTTGGTAGTGGGTCTTTTCCTATTTATTGCTTTGAGAGCATAAGTGGTGGGAGGCCGTGGAGGTTGAGACATAGAGGATTCCCCATAGGGACCCTTTTTTTCCATATCGAATGGGCTTAGGCTCCATGGGTAGAACGAGAAGATCAAGTGTGGGATGCTTAGGCTTTCACCAAGTGGGCACCATAGGATTCTCTTGAAAATGCATAATAGAATTTGATGGTGCCACAATGGGGTGAGAGGAAGCGTCATGCTAAACATCAGAAGAAGAGGAGGAACCTCAAGAAGGCTTCTTTTCTACAGGACTTGGCGACATCACTATCAGCTTTCAAATAGGCCTTATGCGAAACAACATAAGGTGATGGAGGGTACCTCACTCTAGGTGTTAAGTGCCATTTCATGTAATTTTGATATGTTTGATACACTTTCTAGGTAGGAGAGGACCAACAGGTGCTGACCAAAAGTGATCTAAAGAGTAACTACCATGCGCAACCGGTGGTCTATAACTATTGTCATGGATCACATGCACGAAACCATCATGAATAAATTTTAAACAGTTGTGCACAACCAAGGGAACTACGTTCATAGCTACTAGCTAGGGGATACCTAGCTTCGCTTTGAAGAGTTTGGACCCAAGGATTATGTCAAACAACAAGTTTACGGATTTAGGTCTGACAAGGACTAACAAAAAGATACTACCAAGAGGAGGTATGGAAAGTTCGTTATGTGTACGAATGGTGCTCATAGGTGTGTCATACCCATCTTTATGCAGGAAGTTAATTAACATGATCTCCTCAGTTATAATGTTCACTTGAGATGTCAAGTCAACAAGAAAACCTGCTACAGTGTTGCTGTTGATTCACGTAGGAATATAAAGAGGAGATGGTTCTCTATTAAACCCATTGACAAGTCCTGCGAGGTGAAGTTTATACCTGTACTACTACTCGCAAGTTGCACATAGGAGATAGGAAAATGCAAAAAAGAGGCCATCACGCACACTAAACGATACTCTCACAAATCCCCCCAAAGGTTTGAAATAGGGTAGTGACCTAGTTAAGGTTTCGCTCCGCAATACTTACAAAACCTTCCAACTATGCCTAATAGGGGTCACAGGCTGGGTTGTAAAGTGAAAAGACTCACAACACTCACACCTACAACACTCCTATAACACGAGGAAAGGAGCCTTTAATACAGCCAAACGGAACCAAAAATGGTTCACATCAGGTTCACCAAAAATGTAAGAGAGGGGGACCAACCATGTCAAGGCCCTAAGTCATCGAGAGCCAAGGGTGGAGGGATGCCCTAACTTACCTCACTCTAAAAGATGTCTTGGGACAAGGATCAAGAATGATGAGGACTATAATGTACTTCTACCACCTACAAATCCTAAACTTAGGTTTGGGCTAGGCGAGCTAGTTTTTATAGTCAACACTTGTCTCAAACAACTCTCTATCCAAGGACGGTAGTGCGATGCGCTAGCATCTCTCGAGCACCCTAGCGTTTGTACGATCAAAAAATAGTAAACATAATACAAACTAATCAAAAATTAACTAACAACCTACCAGGTTGGTTTTGATGGGAAAAACATAATGATAAGTTATGTGAAATAGAGACAAAGATGATAGAGCAAATAAATAAAAGCTAGGGTGATGAATATGATCTCACAAAAGTGTTTGTTCACCAGCGAGCTCCACAAGTACATTCACCTACACACAAGCAAGAGGGAAAATAGTTGGGGTTGTATAGGGGTCTGCAACAAAGTAGAATATGCGATAAAGAAATGAAGTAGAATATGTGATAAAGAAAAGAAAAGAGAGCAATACATACTGCAAAACAATATAATGCTACTCAACCAAATCACAAAGGAGAGGAGTGAAACGTTACCACCTCCACCCAAAATCTCACTAGCCATTGGAGGAGAATATGGACTTGGCAAGGTCACCAGAACCGCAACTGTGATGAAGGGAGGTCTCGCAAGACTCCAATCCCACACTTTTATGGCTTGCTTCACACTTGCAATGTGGAGTTGATAGAGTGTTGCTACTACAATGGAGTGCTGAAATATTGTTTGAGAGTGAAGTGAAATGGAAAGAATTCCAAGAGAATATTAATTTGTTGCTTCTAGAATGAAATGAGATGAGAATGGATGTTTTTGAGGGTGGGATGTGAAGAATCTACCATTTTTGGGGTTGGTGGTTGAAGAGGGACATTCCAATTCAACCCCAATCGAATGTGTAACACCTTTGCCAACTTCAGACGCATGAATTCATCAGGGACAACAACGTGCCACACGGATATCTACATGTTGCATATGCATCCCTGACAACAATTTTCTGATCGATACAAAAGACAGATGCCAAGCGGAAGGAAGGCAGTTGGGTGATGTGGAATTTCACCTTCAAATTTGATTTTTTAAGGTGAGGGTGTGAAAGGGGAATTTGTGTAAGGGGTGAAAGTTCACTCCTATATAGTCCCAACAACCACCTGATCCCACATTGCAAGCATGTGCCTTAGCCTTACAACAAGCACAACAAGCCTATCAACAAGTTCTAGCAGCACAACAACAACAAGCAGCCTTAGCACAACAACAAGTAGCCTTAGCAACACAACAACAACAAGCAGCCCTAGTAGCACAACAACAACAACAACAACAACAAGAAGCAACCTTAGCAGCACAACAATCATCCTTAGCAAAGCAACAACAACAAAAACAAACATCAAGCAACCTTCTAGCACAACAATAACATCAAACCCATCAAGCAGCTTCAATAGCACAACAACAACAGGAGGCCCAACAACAAGCCCTAGTGGCGCAACAACAACAACAAGCTCAACAACAAGCCTTACTAGCTCAAAAGTATGCCCAACAACAACACCAAGGTTCCTATTATAATCCTTAATCGCACATCATCAATCCAAATGCATTAGGAACATATACATCTATACCCCAATCACCTTCACCAAATCCTACACCACCATACACCCCATACAATACATCATCATATCAAAATCCCACATACAACTCATCCATCATCCCACCATATGTTCCTCCACCAAACCCGCAAGATGATCTAGCATCGCAATTTAAGACACTATCATAAGAAATGCAGGACCTTCACATGGGCAAGACCAAGAAGCCCCATACACAAAACTTGTGTCCATATCCATTTGATCGAAATATAGCAATGGTACCATTTCCCCCTAGTTTTGAAATCCCCAAATTTGATAAATATAAAGGGAGAGGAAGTCCTATGGACCATGTCAAGGAGTTTAACGTCATGTGCATGGAAGTAGCTTATAATGATTCATATTTAATGTGCCTCTTCCCTCGAAGTTTAACAGATCCTGCAATGGATTGGTTTTCTCATCTACCTCCCAATATCAAAACCTTTCAAGAAATTACTGATAAATTAATTGATCGCTTCTCCTTCAATCTTGACATGGACATCAATCTAGAGGAATTATACACTCTCAGACAAAACGAAGGGGAAACTTTCACTAATTTCTTGCAACGGTGGAGACAAAGAGCTAGTAAAAGCAAGTGGCCTCTTCCCTATGAACAACAAGTGGGAATCATCATAGAAAATCTAGATCCAGATCTATCCTTCCACTTAAAAAGGAAATGCACCACATCTTATGATGAGCTTGTCCCTAGAGCCCTTAACATCGAGAGAGCTCTAATTTAACAAGGAAATACTCAAGCGTACAAAGACAACTGCCCATCAACTAGTTCAAACAATATGCCTCATGTCTGGGCTAAGAACAAGAACGTAACAAATGATGGTGTGGTAGATGCTAAACTAGTCCTAAGTGCCCCTAGGCCAAACAACACTCAAGTTGATAACATTCAACCAACTATGTAGCAAACAAAACCCCTGCAAAACAATCAAAACAATAACACTGAAATTCAAAGGCAAACCCCTAACAAGAACAACTATCCTAAATGCAAGTACACACAATTATCTGAACCCATCGAAACTATCATGAAAAAGTTGGTAGATTCAAATCTAGTCACACTTCCCTAGTTTGAAAACTACCAAGAACCATAAGAGAAACCATCCTAGTACAATGAGAATGACCTTTGTGACTTTCACAAGATCAAAGGACATAAAACAACAAACTGCATGAGGCTCAAAAACATTATCCAAGACCTCATAGAGAATGACACCATATTTGTCGAGGTACCAATCGGGAATCGGGATCTTAAGATATACAAGAACCCTATGTTAGATCATAACAAAGCAAACAACACTTGGAAAGCTAAGGATTACACAAACATACAACATACCTATTCCAACATAATTGCTTCCTGTGATAGTGTCATCATTGTCGTCACCATCAAAGGGCATAGTGTAGAGTGTGGAGTCACCACACGACCTAGTAAAATCACCATCCAAGGAGTCCCACCCTAATCTAGGGCACGACCTACCCAGCCAGCAGCAAGTACCAACAAGTATAATATCTTAGAGCAGCTTAAGAAGATCCCTGAACATACATCAATCCTAGAACTGTTGAGGCTATCACCCACACATAGGGAAATCTTGGAGAAAGCTTTATCAAAATCATCTATTCCTAAGGATATGGATACCGATCAGTTTCAAGCTAATCGCTAATCATCTTCGCACCTTCTTAGAGCAAGAGCTACCATCACAGCCATCTCATAACCATGCTTTACACCTTGAGGTTATCATTCATAAGAACAAGGTCAAAAGAGTCTTAGTAGATGAAGGTGCTAGATTGAACATTTGCACCCTTCAGCTAATCAAAAATCTAGGCTATTCAAAGGATACTATTGAGAAGACAAAGAGTACCACCATCAAGGCATATGACGACCAAGAATGGGTATCACAAGGTATCATTGCACTACTCATCCAAGTGGGCCCTCTCATCACAGAAACTACATGCCAAGTGTTGGACCTTGATCTTCCCTACAACATACTGCTTGGTCAACCCTCGATCCATGCTCTAAAAGTTGTAGCCTCGACTTATCATCAATGTGTAAAGTTTCCTTTCGAGGGCGGAGATATTACTATCCATGGAGATCTTGAGCCTTTTTACTACTGCAAAAATCTTGAAGCCAAGTTCTATAAAATCCCCCAAATACCTAAGAATGACGAAGGGCCTACACTTTCTACCTCATTTGTTGACCTTTCATCCCTTGCATCTATTTTTGAAACAAAGGCACCCATTATGCAAAACATACCTGATATCAAAGCAGTGATTTAAGATGATGGTTGTGGGAACTACAAGCTAATGAAGAACACATTTTTCTTAGGAGAGCTCCCTATTTCTCCTTAATCTCATGGGAAACCTACATCTAACAGTAAAGTGCCTGAAACTATCAAGATGGCTACTACTACCTTCACCAAGTGGGGGGATTTGACTCAAGAAGATATTAATGAGGATGATATCTCTAAAATCCTCTATCAAGATGAATGACCTACCCCCGCTCTTCCTATGGAAGATGATAACAAAGGCTTGCAACTCATGAAGGGAATGGGATATAATAAGAATGAGAAGCTAGGATAGAATGATAATGGTTTACAAGAACCCATCGTTCCTCAGAAATGACTAAAGAATCTTGACCTAGGTTGTACTACTACTAATGTCACCCTTATTGGCAAAGGTACTTTCACTAAATGAACCAAGGCTTCCTCTTGGTTACCTACAACATGTGATACAACCTTAGATGACTTTCCTCTTGATATTGTTGAAATGTTTGAAAATAACTCCCTCTTCATGATATCCATTACATCCTTTGCCACGAGCAATCAACCAACTAAAATACACCTAGTCTACCCACAACTCATTGTCATGGACCAACAAGGACCACCAATTCTTGATTTATTCGAAAAAAATGAAGCGATCTCATAATTCATGGAACTCCATGACAACTTACCATGGGCAGATCACAAGGCAGGTTTTAACATAGAGCTAGATACAAAGGCGGACTATGGGGAGATGATTGAATCCTTCAGTCACAAAATTGACGAAATGCAACTAACATGCAGATCTTTAAGTGAAAACCACACTGTGGCACTTTATGATCCTAAAAAAGTAAAAAAAAAAGGATGCATCTAAAGGTGAAAACCTCTCTGAGGTACCCAAGGATGAGGGATTCAATCTCCCCCTTAGTGCAATGTGTCCAGAGAAGTCGGTAGTACTAGCATAAAAGGCCACACCAGTGAATGTGGGTACCGAAGAAGCACCTAAGATCACTTTCTATGCCAAATCCTTGTTGGACGAAGAATAGAAGAACTTGGCAGCATTCCTAAAAGAGCACAAAGCTAACTTTGCATGGTCATACACAAATATTATAGGGCTTGATCCAGACATAGTTGTGCATCATCTTGTAGTCTATCCTAAAGCCAAGACAGTCAAGGATAAATTAAGGAAGATGCACCCTCAGATAGCACTCTTGGTCAAACTTGAGTTACAAAAGCTTCTTGACATTGGATTTATCTGACCGATAGATTATCCCGAGTGGGTTTCAAACCTGGTACTCTTCTCAAAACCCACTGGGGGCATCAAAATATGTAGTAATTTTAGAGACTTAAACAAGGCATGTATAAAGGATGATTTCCCCCTTCCTAATATCAACCTCATTGTAGACTTAACAGTTGGGCATGAAATTTTGTTGCTCATGGATGGTTTCTCAGGCTATAATAAAATCATAATTGCCAAGTAGGATCAGCACAAAACTGTGTTCACTTGTCCATGGGTAACCTATTGTTGGAATGTAATGCCATTTGGGCTAAAGAATGTAGGAGCAACCTATCAAAGGGTAATGATCCTCATCTTCCACGACATGATCCACAAAACAGTCAAAGATTATGTGAATGATATTTTGGAAAAGTCAAAGAAAAGAAGTGAGCACATACAATTCTTAGGACCCATCTTTCACATGTTGGAAGAATACAAAGTAAGGCTAAATCCAAAAAAAATGTATCTTTGGGGTCACATCAGGGAAACTCCTCGGCTATATTGTCTCGCAAAGAGGGATAAAAATTGATCCAACAAAGTTAAAATCCATCCTATACGTGGAACTAATGCAAACACTAAAGCAGAAGAGAGGGTTACAAGGAAGATTGCATTCCATCAAGAGGTTCATAACACAACTATCAGATAAAATCCACCCCTTTTCACATCTTCTCCATAAAGAGATAACCTACAAGTGGGATGAGAAGTGTGATAAATCTTTCTAACAAATCAAATACTATCTACTAACACCTCCAGAGCTCATACCACCAATACCAAACAAACCATTGATCTTGTATATCTCAACAACATCAGTAGCATTGGGAGCTCTATTAACACAACATGATGAAAACAAAACGGAAAGAGCTATTTACTACATCAATAGGACTTTGGTGGGATATGAAATGAATTATTCACCTATTGAGAAAGCATGCTTAGCAATAGTTTTTGCTTCACAAAAGTTCAGGCACTACATGCTGTCACATCAAATCAAACTTATTTCCAAAATTGACCCATTGAAATACCTGCTATCCAAAGCAACTCTCACAGGGTGAATGGAAAAATGGGTGATGATCTTAACAAAGTTTGACATAGAGTATATAGAGTGCAAGGCAATCAAAGGAAAAGTGATCACAGACCAACTAGTAGAAGCACTATCTATGTTGAAAACCCTATGATATATAAGTTCCCTGATGAATCATTGTTCCTTATCAATCTCACAGCTTAATGGAAGATGTACTTTGATGGATCGTTCACCAAACATGGATCAAGAGTAGGTATTCTTTTCATCACCCCTCAAGGTGATTGCATTCCAAATTCATACTAGCTATAGTTCCCTTGTACTAACAACATTGTTGAGTATGAAGCCCTAATCACAGGTATAAGGATAACAGTTCAGTGGAAAATACAAGATATTAAAGTCTATGGAGACTCATAGCTGGTTATCAACCAAGTCAATGATGACTATCAAACTAAGGATGACAAGCTCACTCCTTACAAAAGATGGTGGAAATTCTCAAAGACCATTTTATAGACATAACTTTTGAGCAGATTCTTCACATGAATAACAGAGCAGCAGACGCCATGGCAACAATCGGATCACTATTAGACATGTCGAACAACGTCCTCCGATGTGAATTTTTTGGTAGAATAACTTCTCGTACCAACTTTCGAGATCCTTGAATTGAAATTCGCTCGTGTCATTATTGGTCCTGGATCCCCACGGTACCATGACATCTTTACCTACCTAAGTAGAGGAACCCTCCCATTTGATATCACCTCGAATCTTAAAAAGACCTTTGTTAAAAAGGCATCCAAATTCGTGATCCTAGGTGATACCCTTTACTGCTGAAGCATCGAGGGAACATTGCTATGATGTCTTAACCAAGAGGAAGCCTCGATCACTTTAACAAAGGTACACAATGGCATATGTGGGTCCCATTCTAGTAGTATGACTTTAGCCAAGAAACTGTTGAGGATGGGGTACTATTGGCCAACCATGGAAAGGGAAGCTCATTAGCATGTGCAGAAATGTGTCCAATGTCAACAACATGGGGATATGATTCATGCTTCAACTCAAGAATTGCAACCAATGATCACACCTTGGACTTTCTCGCAATGGGGACTTGACCTCATAGGAAAAATCACTCCAACATCATCCAGTGGCCACAAGTTTATCATTACAGTCACTAAGTATTTTACCAAGTGGGTTGAAGCCATTCCTATGACCTACATAATGAGGAAGAAAATTGCTAAATTTATCCTAAACTACCTAATCTACCGTTATGGTGTTCCATAAACGCTTATCTCAGATAATGGAACCCCCTTTAAGAATTAGGATGTGAAAGAGCTATGTCAAAGATTCAACATCCAACACCGATTCTCTATGCCATATTACCCCCAGGGAAATGGTCAAGTTGAGGCTACAAATAAGACCATATTAAAAATCTTGAAGAAAACAGTCAATGAAGTGGATCGTGACTGACATCTACAACTAAATCCCGCTCTTTGGGATTATCGAACCAGTATCCGCACGCCAACAAGTACAACCCCTTTCTCCCTAGTCTATGGATTTGAAGTTATCCTGCCTATTGAGGTTGAGCCTCCATCATTGCGAATGTCACTACAAAACCTGATCACCAATGAAGAATACAAAGTATCTCGACTAAACGAGTTAGAATTCTTGGATGAGTGTCATCTTGATGGCCCCAGTCACTTGAAAGTATATCAAAATCAACTGAAATGGAGCTATAACAAGAGGATCAAATGTCGGTATTTCTAGGTAGGGGATCTTGTCCTAAAGTAGAATCAGAAGAACCTTCCAGATCAGGACAACAAAGGGAAGTTTGAGCCTAACTGGTTAGGTCCCTTTGTTATCACAACAAACTATGGATCAAGAGCATACCAATTGTCAATGCTTGAAGGTGAACCCTTGCAAGAACCAACTAACAACTTGCATCTTAAAAAAAATTATGCCTAGTATTGAAGGGTGTAAATCTGAAAATACAAAAAAAAAATTAAGAAAAATGAGAAAAAGGATTGAAAAAGTAAAGAAAAATAATCGTCCTCTAGTGAAAACCACTTCGGTGGCGCTTTAGGCAAGTACCTTAGTGAAAACCTGGCAAACATGCACCTTGTGTAAATAAAAGCACCTCCATCTATTGTTTGGCTCATTATCCTATCATTCTTTGCATCACCATCCATTGCATCCTTCATCCTATTTATTCATCCATCGCCTATCTGCCCCCTTATCATAACTTGATGTTGTGAAGTATTGCAATCCATTTAGTACTGCTTGGCATATTCCAAAGGTTAGTTTGTCCTACCTTATTGAAGTAGTCTAACATGTCACGCTAGGGGCAATTCATTATGGATTGTATTAGGTTCTTGTATATCTTTAGGTTATTGAAATATCATCGAAAACACTAAAAACATTTGTAAAATTTTCATTAGAAAATCCAAAAATATTCATAATAAAGGAAAAATCCAAAACATCTAAATCACATCAAAACCTTAAAAAGGTCGAACATCGAAAATCCAAAAAAAATAGCACCATGTTAAACTACGTCATCTTTGAGCTTGAATGTAGGCAAAGCCATCATTGATGTGCCCCTGAGACACCTAGGTCTATCCTTTAGGAGTCTGTCATAATAAGCTGACATCTCTCAACTATTCATATCTTCATCTTCAATAAGTCAAGTTAGTCAAACTACGTGGTCTTTGCATGTATAATGTAGGAAAGGATTATCTTTGATTAGCCCCTGAGACCCCTAAGATAGGTCTTTAGGTTAGGTTCTTGGTTAGAAAACTTAGAAAATCACTAAACATCCAAATATGCCAAAAACCCCTAAACATCCAAATATCAAAAAACTCAAAAACATTCAAAAAACTAACAAAATACAAAAATATTTGAAAATTGAAAAATCCAAAAACATTAGAAAACATTCAAAAAATACCTAAACAACCTCAAATAATCGAAAACACAAACATTCGCATAAACTTTTGAAAAAGACCAAAAATAGCCTCAAAACATTTTCAAAATACCAAAAATATTGAAATATCCCAGAAAATCCAAAAACCACCCATCCCATTTCATTTTCACCCGCAATAACCTTCACCCATAATAAATCAATCGTCACCTTCAACCTTTGGCAAAACAAATAGAAAACAAGTATAGCAAGTTATAAAGTGAGAACCTAAGTGTCGAAATCTAAAGTCTAGATCATAGGTAAATGTGTCAGTAAAGTTTATATCAACAGTTTATCATAAATCTCATCACCATCCTAACATCAAACAACCATCTTATCAACATTTCCTAGGATATATCCTTCTTGCGATGGACATTAGTATCAAAAATCACCTTAGCTAAGTTAAACTGGCAAGAGATATAGATAACACTGACTATTTGTCTTTGATATTTCCATATGATTTATCTTAATGACCCATTTTGAGGACCTCTCGATGATGTCTATCCAAAACAATTTAGAAAGAAAGGAATGGGGCATCGATCATTGTCTTTCGTTTCTTGTGCTTGTGGATACTGTTGTAAAATAATCTTGGCACATGCTTTAGTTGTGTGTAGGGAAGTTGTTTTGGGTATGTTGTTGATTATTGCATATGCTTAGGTCCAATATATTCTATACTTCTAACTTACATTCCAACGAGGTTTTTGTAGGTCAAGATGCGAATAAGAACTATCATATCTATTTGTAGAGTCAAAGTCCATTACACTAGATACAACGTTGTCTTGGTTATTAATACCTTGATGCATCATGTTTATGTGTTATATCAAACAATAAGGAACAACGAAAAAACCCAATCCCAAGAAATGAGAAAATCATCATCATCATGCATTCTTCATCACCATCTCTAATAAAGTCTCACTGGATCATAGACTTGTTGGATCTTTTGAAGCAATCATCACAATAAATGGTCAATCATTCTTGTTTCTTCTATCTTCTCTCCATGCTAACCTAGTATCATGGCAGTCAATAAAAACATCATCAATGCATCCATCCTACATCCACAAAACATCAGCATACATACATCTCATAATCATAGCATAATCATAAACATCCATCCTGCATCATCATTATCATTTAAGTTGTGACGAATACTATAGATTTGTTATTTTAAGCATCTTAAATCATTGCATTACATATCATAAACATGCATCGCATTATCATATCATAAGCATCAACATTTGTATTTTCCATCCATACATCCACATGCATACATCACATCATAAAACTACATAAGAAAGTACACAAAACAAATGTATTCCATATCATTTGCATAAGCATAGCATAATCATATCATATCATCCATCACATGTCATATCATGAAAAGATAATGAAAAAGAATATAACATTGCATCCATTACATCTCATCTCATCGCATATCGCATAAGCATAAAATAAATAAAGTGCATCCATACATATAAGCATGAAATAAAGTGAACACATCACATCATGAATCTGTATCATATATATATAATGAATGTCATGGTACAATATCTAGATCAGTGTATGTATATCGATCATTAATAAAATATTTACAAAGCTATCAAAAAGGATCCCGTGAATGTATATCTATGTGAAAGAATGGGGTAACAAAATAAAAAAAAGTGTTTGTACCATCGAGCTAGCCCTGATGGCTGCTCCCCTCCCTGGCCTGTCTCTCTGGCTGATCCTCAACCTTGGGTTGTGCATCACTCCTTTGCAAGAATTCAGATTGTTTGAGTGGTGTTGGAAAATCTCTGTGATAATGCATCTTGTAATAGGCTGCCTCAGTTACAGCCTCTTTATACAGCCTGGCAGATACAGTCCTGCCCTATGTGGCCACTGTCATCACCTCTAACTACTGGCAGTAATCGATCTCTTGATCTCTCTCGGTAGTCACAACCTATACCTACTACCTCACATGATCTCTCTCCATTGTAATGGCCACAACCTGCTATCTGGCCTGGTCCCACTCAACAATGATCACCAAAATTTGCTGGCAAGGCTGATCCCGCTCACCTATGAGAACCTGCACCTGCTGTTGTAGCTACTGAATCTATATGCCTTAGGGATTAGGCGGTGGTGGTTGTGTTCTTGTTGTTGTCCTGCCTAGTGTTGAACTAGCTGCTGTTGAACAAGAGGTTGTTGTGGAGGTTTCTATCCTACTAGTGGTGCCCCAAGGATCCACCCATCCTACCCATCTTGGCCATCCTAGCCGCCCTGTCCCCTACCTCTGCCCCTTCCTGCTCCCCTCCCTCTAGGTCTCCCTCATGGAGGAGCACCTGTTGGATTTTTCAACCTGCGAGGGGGTGTAAACTATGCATCGTATGCCGACATCGTCTACGTGATCGCCTGACCCTGATCATAAGCCCATGGTTGTGCCACCAATTGTCAAAAACCCTCGACCACCTTTAGAGTTGGGATAGCGGGTCACCATGTGGGAACCTCTCGAGATGATCTCACAAATATGGCTCTATAGGCATGATCTGGCCTATCCTACTACTCACCAAATTGTCATGCCACCCTGTCTAGCAAATATTGCTCTATAATGGTGTGCTCCCAACCCTACATGTATCGGGTCTATCTAACAAGGAACAACTGTTGCACATCATCATACCACACTGGCATCTATAGCTAGGGTTGCCATCTAAAGACTGTCATATCATCAAGTACCCGCCACCAATATGGGATCCCAAGTTGTTGAAAATGTCGTAGGGTGATGGTGCCTTTGTATCGCCAAATAGTTAGATCATCTGGCTCAACATCGACCATCTGAACAATCGGTCAGAGCACAACAATATACTCCCAAGCCCAAATATGAAGCAATGTCACCCCTGTGCCAATAGTTTTTCCATCGTAATAGATGAAGTCGTGCATATCATGATACAACGAGGCCAAAATCACCAACCCCCATGCGAATTGTGTCCTCCTGTAAAGCATCATGTGCCATGCCAAGCCCCATCCTGGGCTGAATCCTCTGCTCCATTGGTTAGGAGCGACCAAACTAGAAATGATGGTTGTAATAATCAACCTGAAAGCGGGCACACGACCTCTGTATGCCTAGAGGTCAATCTACGAAGTGACTAGAATGATGGCCTCCATCTCCATCACCTCATGGTAGGCATCGTATCCGGCATCGACATCGTATATCACATGATCACCATGTATTGACAAATGTAGAATCTGCCATACATCCTCTAAAGTCACTGTCGCTTTGCTTGTAGGAAAGTAGAACGATGAAGTTTCACTGTGCCATTGCTCGCACAACACGGTCATCATATATAGCTAGATGTGTCCAAACAACGAGTGCGTATGCAATGTACCATAAGCTGATCTCCCCTAGGTGCTCCTGGTGCAACTCGGATAAATCACCTAGTCTCTCCAAAATTGTGGGTCGGTGCTCATGAGACATCAAGGGTGGAATGACCTCCTGCACCCACAAAGTGCACAACATCAAAATTCAAGAAAAATTGACTCAGTTTGGAATTTTCAACTTTAAAATGACAATAGCATCATTATTTACAATTTCAAATTGCGACACCTGAAGGCATTCAAATTGCAAATCGTAAATCGCGTCGCTATAAACATATGCGTCATGATTTAAACTTTGGAAACCCTAACCCTAATTTTCAAATCGGGAAGTGTCACAATTTAAAATTAGAAACCCTAATTCTAAATTATGAACTACGTAACAATACACATATGCATCACTAAAAATCATTTTAGCGTCGATGATTCTAAAATGGGCATTGCTATATAGCGACGTCGCTAAAGTTTAAATTTCAAAGTGCAATAAATGCATCAAAAATTCAAATTTCAAATCAAGTTTTGAGTTACATACTGATGGCCCTAAGCCTGGAATCTGCTGGTACTCTTAAACCCGATCAAAAATGTGTCATGGGAGCTCTCGTCATGCCATTTCGTCAAAGGGTCAGAGCTCAATTTGGAAGAATTCCTTAAGGTGTGAATGCACAAATGAATTGAAAGTGACCCTTCTTGGCTTATTTATGCTAGAAAATTAGGGTTTTCACCCTAATTTAACCTTAAAGTTAGGGTTTATCATTATTTTCATCAGTTTTTCCAAATTGGAGCTTTTTTATGCTTTTGGCATGTTTTTTGCATCCTAGAGCCTTTTTGGACACCTAGGGTAGCTTTTCACCTTTGTCGAGAAATCATCCCAAAGTTCAAAATTTATGCTTGATTTCTTGAGGGGGTAGGGAATCAACTTAATCCTTCCGTTGGGGCATCTAAAAAATAATATATATATTTTTATTTAAACAATGGTTTTCATTCGAAGAGCATCAATCTTTGAACCGAAGCAATAAATACCTCGCTTCAAAGAGGGGCAAAATATAAACACTAAAAAATGTCCTAAATGATATCATACACTCGAATCAGGTATACTAACATCATTTCCTCTCGAAACCCATCCTCTTTTCACTTAATTGATTAAATTAGCCTAGCTATTTAATTAATTGCATCATTTACATTTATTAACCTAATTAATTTAATTAGGTTAATTCACCCCCTTTCATGTTAACGCTTCATCTCATTAAATTAAATAAATCAAACTATTTAATTGAATTACCTAAGTCTTCTTATTTAATTAAATGTCATTTCACCTTTCCCCCTTTTCATTAAATCATTTAATTTAATGAAAATCACTTTATTCCTCTAAATCCCCCAATTGCATGATTAATCCCTTGTTTAATTAGCAATTATCTAATTAATCTAATTCTCTCCCACTTGCAAGGGAATATTATAATGGAATATTCCTCCTTTGCACATTCTTCCAAAAGGGGAATATTCCCATGGAATATCCCCTCCCCTTTTTTGCACAAATAAACTTTGTTTTAATTTGCAAAATATCTTTTTCTCTCTCCTCCAATCATTTGAAAAAGGGATATTCTCACAAAGCTTCATGTGTAAGTTAGCTCGTGACTTCTTGTGCAAGTTAACTTTTGACCTCTTGTACAAGTCAAAAGTGTGCTTGTTTGGAAGAAATGAGAACCCTTGATTAAATATCATCTTGCATTCTCACCCGTGATGAGAATCTATGATCCATGCCTCTTCTTTCTTTCATCCTTGACCGTTGATTGATCTTTTTGATCTCAAACTTTTATTTCTCATTTGCTCTCCTATAAATAGAACACTATTTGGAGACAAATGGATCCATCTTTCATTTGCAAACTTATTCTGTTAAATTCACTCACAATCACACTCATAATTTACTCACATTTAGCATATTTTAGTTTATTTTTAGTTGTGTATTAGTTTTAAGCTTCCATTAATGGATTCCATGCATCCATTTTAGCTTGTTTATAAATTAGGGTTTGAATCTTTTAGCTTAAAATTGACTTATATTATCTTAAATTTTGCATACTTAGATCATTTTGAGCATAAAATCATGTTAATTTAGCTTGGATCATGTTTAATTTAGCATAAATTGTGTTTTCATCCACATATTACAATAGTTTCATCAATTATCTTCAATAGAATCGATTGAAACAAGCTCATTGATCATAGGATTGGGAAAGGATTGTTGTTCCACATCAACACGACACCAATTCCAAAATGGGATAAGTTTTATATGGGTTAGAGTAGACATTTAACTATTTTTTCATAGTTTGTAGTGTTCAGTTTAAATAAAGGCTTAGTTTGATTTTCATTTGAATGATCTTGTTTAATATTGAGTATTAGTGGTTTCGTTATGCTTCAATTCATCATGGATCAAGCGTAATCAGCCCATGGGATTGGATTTCATGATGGTCTCTCATTCAATCAACAAAATAATTGGTGGTCTTCTCTTTTTTCCAATGCACTTTGACCATTAGCCAAGCTTCCTTGGATTAAGGCCCTCAGATTCCACAAGAGGGGTATTCAAACCCTTCAAGATTTATTCCATAGACCTAACATGAGTATTTTATTGTGGGAAGCTTTTCTTGCCCAGTTTGGTTTACAAAACCATGACCTTGAAACCTTCGACAGCTTGGTGAGTGCCACTTCGATTGATATGCTTCATAAAGTGGGTATCCACTCCACTAAGCCTTGGTAGAAAGACTGGAAATGGTATCCAAACACCCCTTTCAGAAATTATAAGCCTTAGCTTGGCTATCAATGGCTTTTGTCTCATTTTCTGATGATTGACAACTTGAACTAGAGGTGGCACCTCTAGTCCTCAATGTCTATTTGGTGCAAAAGATTTTCTACTATGTGGTCTACCATTATTGAGCCTAAGCTCGCCCACTTTGCTTAGTGTATTCTTTTCCAAGGCTTACTAGTGGGATCTTGACTTTCTCGCTTAGGGTTTAAGGACCCTCGTTTCCCCTTTTGTGGGTAGTTCGAGTCATTTAAGCATCTCTTCTGGTTTTGCACCAGAGCTCAGAAGTTGTGGAATTAGATTCATGATTTCTTTCAACCATTTCAGTCAGAGCCTTTCTCTCGGCATATGGTTTTGCTAGGAGACTCTCCTAGACTCCCCGCTAAGTATACTCAAATTTGACACACTTTTAGGGTGGAAATCCTCTTCAGTATTTGGAAAGATAGAAATGCCTGCATATTTTTCTAATAGCCAGATGGATAAATTTGTTTCTTTATATTCTAAAGTCATTATTTTCTCTAATGTTCTTTTGTAGATTCAAGTGCAAACAAGCAAAGTGGCGCTCAAAGTTGCTTGCCTTTAGGAGCTTCTGGACCACTGGGGTAATGCCCCTTGCACTATGGCTCGCGTGCCTCCCTCTCCCACTTCCTCTTGGGGTTGGTCACCTTCACGGGGCCAACAACGAAGTGGCTTTGCCAAGGATTTATGTCCCCGTTCTCAGGATCCTCTTCATCGCAGCTCTCACCCTCTCCTCCTCTGTAGGCTAACCTAAGGTGGCCTTCTAGAGGAGCAGCGAGGGGTGGAAGCGAAGCTTTGGATGGCCTTCTAGCGATGCTCCTAGAGGCAGTTTTGGTTGGCCCAGTGATACATCTAAGGGGTTCTCATGTTTGGATTTGGTAATTTCACCTCGCTATGAAGATAAAGATAAAGAGAAAAAGAAAGATGATAATGGTTGGGCTCCCCCTAACGTCACTCTAGACCCCGTTGTTGTATGGGGAAAATTAGATGATAAGGACCCACCACCCTCTGCTGGCACTGCTATGGCCGCTTAATGGCCTTTTTTAATTTTTGTTATTGTAATGTTTTCTGATTTTTGAGCATGGTCCAAGACCCTTTGATATTTTAGGCTCACCCATGTGACTCTCGGGGTGTGCCTTCTTACAACCCATATTTTTTGTGAATATGTGTATTTCTATCTTCTATTAATATAGATATAAATGCTAATTCATCAAAAAAGGGAAAAAATGAAGTCTTTTTCTTTTGGAAGGAGTCAATATTTCCCATGTAGCAAGGAGTTTGTCTAGGGTTTTGTTATTGTTCATGTTGCATTAAATAAGTTCACCACACTTTTTTGCTAAGATTTTCGTCCATGTTGAAAAGTTGTTAAGGGGATCTTAGATCCATGAATGCTTGCACACGTTGTAGAGGAAAAAGATGCATGCTTACCCATGTTGTAGGAGGTTGAGAAATTTTAAAAGCATGTTCAAATCTCTCCACATGTCTAAAGCCTCCTAAATTGTAGAATCTAACTGGTATGTACCCTGCACCTTCATATTTATCAAGAAATTTGCAAATGATAAGTTTGAAATGACAAAGAAAGCCTTTAAATGCTAAGACCCGATGACTAGTTTGTAAAGAAGAGTTAAGGGCTTGCATACAGTTCATAAAAGAACAATGCCATATGACAGTGAGAAAGAAAATTTTGAATAAGTTTTGAAATCCAGTGTTTTTTCCCTCCAAATCTATGCATGTTGATGATGGGGTCATTGTAATCCTCATCATTTAATTTATCAATCCAAGGTGGTGTCCATGGTTGTCTGCAAGAGAGAAAGTAGAAAACTTGCTTGACAATCTAATCTACTTGCATAAATAAATCCTATTTGCATGAAAGGGAACTAATATAAGGCAAAATTGCATGAATTTAAAATACTAAACTACTTCACAATTGCTGGAAATGAAAAAGCTTTCTTGGATTAAAATTTAATCTAGAAATCTGGAATTACATTACTGGAAAATGAAATTAGATCTATCCTCTTTCCTCAGGCTGAAACAATCCTTTCTAATCCCCTCCCTTTGATCAAATTATTACATTGTATTTATAAAATTCATATTCTATATATATCCAACCAATCCACTAAGAATGTGGATCCAAGATCCTATTTTGAGAGGTCCTTTACAAAACTTTAAGAAAATTGAAGTTGTTGTCCTCCATCATGCTACTTTTGTCTCAGTCATTTTTTGACACATATTTCTCCTTCCCTACTAAAAATCACACCAAATTCTCAAAAGGGTTTTTATCCCTTCAAATCTACTTTCCAAATCATTTTGAATTTTTGAATTTTGTTGAGAAACGAGGGAGATATTGTTGTTTTACTGAGATTGCATTTTTCACAATTTTTGGGCGCTTGATTTTTAGGAAGTCTTTAAGTGTTGAACGTGAATGAAGGAATTATTCTTCACTTTAGTCAACCAAATCATTGATACTTAGAATGAATAACATGCTATAATCATGCAACAACATTTGAGCGATGTGGTAACTTGAGTTATCTTTGGTGGAAGAAGGAAGCATGAAATTTAATAACTGTGAGAGATCTTTGAACTCAACATGAAACAAATACTCATCCCATTAATTTAGGAATGAATGATGCTCCATGATTTTTCATGAATGTAGGAGTGTGCTAGGAATCTTCTCTACCTTCTCATTGTTTCTTCAAAGCCTTCTAAAGCTTTTAGGAGTTAACTGCCTCAAGTGTCTAGAGCTCTTTGCTACAAGTGTCTATGAAGCTTCTTCTTACCATGATTTATTTAATAACTCATTTACCTGCATTATATCATTTTAAACACTTCATGGAGACATATTAGAGGCAATTTGGATCACATAGATTACCAAAAATAAACCAAACATTTACTTTATATTTTACTCTAAACAAGCTAAAGAACTTTCAATCATTACTCAAATCCACTTTAACACTAATACATTAGGAAGAAATAGATGATTTTATTTGATAAAATATGACACAATTTTTAGTCTCATCAGTTGATAGCAAGGTGAATGTGAGATGGTTGCAGACATTAAATTTTAGAAAAGGCATATCTATTGTGCTTGGTTATGTAGCTTCAACAACCATTTGCCACTGATATTTGAAGTCTTTTGTGCATCTATAGACAAAGACAAGGAAATGGAAAAGAATGCATGAGTTGTTTGCTCCTCTATTATATGTTATGCATGTTGCTATCATGCATCTTTAAAGCTTCTAGTTTATATCTTTCAACTTCATATGATTCTAGCTATGATGAACAAGTTCAAAAGATACAGGAAATTGTAGCAATTTGTTTGGAAGCTAGGGGTATTTTCAAGCATTATATTGGAAAGATATAATGGAAATACAATCCTCTTTCATACCCAGTTCTAGGATGTTTATACATGCAACACTATTTTGTTTTATTGTATTCTTAGTTGTAGAATCATGAAGGTTTGTGTTATTGAGTTGGACTTGAAGATGTCTATGCAATGAAGGCATTGTAGTTTTTAGGGATCAAGGAGTTCTCATCCAAAATGGGAAGTCATGTCAATTTTAAATGTTGCAAGGTTTCATAGTTATCAATTTATTCAGGACGCAGGCCCCATGGCTCATCTTGTAAGGCTACATTCATGTTATTAAGATGGATAATTTTTATACTATAGCAATACATATGGAAAGGAAAACTAAAAATTTTCCTTGATGGAATCTTACATATTTTTTGAATATATTAAATCTATATCTCCAACAACAAACATCCTAAGGCGGTATCTAATTGAGCTTTGTTTATTCTATAAATGAAGAGAATAAAGGTTTAATGGATAGTCAAAGGGTAGTGTGAATGAGTGATAATCATGAAGAGGATAATCTTCATGAGTATAGGGGAAACCTATATGTTTGTGGAAGTCAATTTAATGCATAAATGACTATGCACTAAAGGAGTAAAGGACATAGGAAAGTTTACTAATGGTGAAGCTTTGAATAAGAACAAAAGACGATCTCATTTCAAAGGCTTGCTACAATGGTATTTTGGCACTATAATGATTGGTTTCCAAATGCACTCCTCACCAATAACAACAATCCATGAGAAAAAAAATTGAAGCTATCCAATGGAGCTTAACAAGTCCATGGATCAAGAGAAATGATGAATTAAATGTTTGAATATGCTTATCGTGTAGGTGAATTTCCTTTTTGGCTTCACCTAACTTGAATAAGCAACAACTATAGGTTTGAATCTTCTTGGTATAAATGAGGTGGAAAGAGCATGGTTTCTATAAATAGGACACCTAATGGATGACATTGAGAGGAAGCTTACCCTGGATGTAAGATGCATGGATCTAGATCAACATGCTATGGAAGACATGCATATTAATTCATGATCAAATGGTCAAGGTTAGCCAAATTTAGAAGCAAGATAGAAGAAGACACATATAATTTTAACTTAAGAGAAGAAGATTTTGTTTTGTAGGTAAACATGCTAGTGCTTGATTACACATATATTCTACAGGAGCAAGCAATAGAAGTAACCAAACAATCTGTAGAAAATAATCTTAAGGGACGAGAATAATCCATCTTCTAGTTTCTTGGGAATTGCAATAGTTCTTAGTTTTCTTATATGGCTATTACATATAGAACAATAGGTGTTGCTAGTATAATCAATGGTAATTACAAAGATAGTAGTATTCTATTAGATGACAACACAGACTCAAGTCGGCAACAAATATAACTTATGGTTACATAATTGTTGGATCTAGTGACCGCATGTCTTGTGTAGAGATTAAATATATCATTGTCTAGTATGTGCAGGTTCATCTTAAGGTATGATTGCTAACTCATATATGGATAATGAGGTTGAAGAAGAATCGAGGTTTCATATACAATTTACAAATTGTTGTGTTTTAATTTCAACAAAACACAAATACCATCATGATTCAATAATATGGGAGTTGTACTATACATAATAAGTTATAAGGTACAATGAATATGAAAGGTTAGTGACAAAGCTAATCATTGGAAGAGGTTTTATGTGGAGGTATTTGCAACTTTTATGAAGATTTGCATGCAAATTAATAGGGATAAAAATCATAGTACACAAAATGGTCAATCATGTATGGAAAAGATGTATAAAAATGATTAGAAACAATCAAATGGATTGTGGTAAAGACCTAAAATTGGAAGCCTCTAGAGTAGGATTTTGCATATATTTATACAAGCCTAAAATAGTGGTAAGATGTTGGAGTTGTTTGCAGAAAGAAAATGCTCATAAACCTTAATCTTCCCAAACCTGGCATGATATTGGGGTACTATATTAGGCACATAATCTATAAAAATGAGAAAGGAAATTGTGCAAGAGAAGCAACAAGACAACTCTAGTTTTAAAGAGCAAAAGATGTAGTCTATAAATTTATATCATTTAAATGTTTTTCTTTTCAGAATGATGGTGTCATTGGAGAATTATAGACTACCATGAGTCATGAGCATGTCAAAATAGTTTCCTTAAGGCCAATTTCATTAAATATTATAGGATATTATGTTGAGGAAGCTGAGTTGTATTATAATAAGATGAAAGTGGTGCAGGGAGTGAACCTTGATATGGTTTCTATATATCTTCATCTTTTTTTGCTATCCAAAAGACTAAAAAATGTGAAATAGAGAGGACAGTCAGATGAAGTAATAGTCCCATAAAGGATAAAGGTAGGATAGAGTAGTGGTCGTGTACAAGATATGAGCTTCATCATACTTACTTCTTCTCATAATGAAGTCCAAGGAAATGCACTAGGAAAGAAAATGGTAAGCTGAAATCCTGATAGAGGAATTAATTTATGTAACAAGTGAGTTCCTGTATATTTTAGAGAGAGGTCATAATTCTAATGACATAATTCCAAACAAAGAGATCCAAATTTGGGTTGAGTTTGACAATCCTTAGGATAGTGAGATGAAAGGAGACTATGTCCAAAATTGGTCAAGAAGTCTTATGAACTGATAAGTTGCAACTCTTGCAGATGATAGCAATAGTTAATGAATATAGAGTGGCAACATTATAGATTAGTGTGATGAGGGTTTTGTGTCAACTCTTTTAGGAATGTTAGGTTCCTTATTGAAATGGAAATCATACAGAACAATCAGATGTATATGATGTCATCATCATATCAGATGAAGATATTAATTGCAATAGTTTTGGGGGCTATTAGGTAGAGTATTGGCAATGATCTTCAATTATTGTGATTAATAAGGTTGCAAGATATGATGGAAAATTATATACATGGAACAATCATACAAGTAGCATTCTATGGGCAAGGAACATGACAACACTTTTACCTATCACCCTATGAGCTTACAGTCATGATTAGGATTGTGCTTGACAATCAAGGACTATGATTTGTGATTGATATGACTTTTAACTATGATTTTTCCTCAATGACTGTATTCTAGTGAGTAATCAAAGATCTTCATTACAATGATTTATGACTATGTTATAGTAACTTTGTCAAAGATGTTAAGGATTGTGATAAAGGTGTCTATTGACTATAACTGTGATTATAAAGTTCATATTTGACTGTGAAATAGTTGATAGTGAGCATGGAAAAGGATCAAAGAAAGGAGTTCATGATAGGTAAAATGCTTGTCATATACTATGATCTCATGACTGTGACCTTGTTGTGGTCAACTAGCAATAAGTCTTATGAATTATGTTCAATCAATACTTAATGACTACGAGATAATGACCATTCAAATCAAGAATAAGCAAGTCATGAGTAGTGGCAAATATCTAGGGGCGTTTTGAGTAGTTGCAAGCATCTAGGGTAGTTTGGTGAGGTGTGCAACTAGTTGAGGGAATATAGGGGTAGTTTGACACAATTTTGGAGTCGCTACGAGTATCTAGGAGCTGTTTCAGGAGCTTTGATGGTAAATAAGGTCAAGGAAGGACTTTTTCAACATTCAAACACCTTTTTGGAGTACTTTTAGGGGTTGCAAAGTAGAGATTACTATTTTGGACGCCCTAAGGAGTTTAACCTAACAAGATGAAGTGAAGACTTATCTTTCTCTCTTATGTGCACATGTTCCTATTATCTTGTAAGTTGTTGAACAACATATAAGGAAAGCCTAATGGCAGATTTTAGTTAGTTTTGTCTCTTCTACCTGTGCATTGTAACTAGTTTTCAAGTTCTTTCTAGTTGAAGCAGCAAATGAAACTTGTACACAGTTATGTAACACTTATTTTGATCAATAAAAGACAAGTATATTGCCTTCTCCAATCTACTTTTTGTGTGCAAATATGAGTGATAGATGTATTTTTCTATGATTTGATATGAATCCTCTAAGTCTCATTATTTTAGCATCTTTTTGTAGAGATATGCATGCCTTATGCAAGTCATAGGTTATGATAATTATTTTGGAAACTTCTAATTGTGAAGATAGCTATATTTTCCTTTTAGAGTTGCAAAAAATCATATTTCCTATGAAATACTGATGTGTTGGAAACACAAGGGTAGACAACTGAGAGGGGGGTTGAATCAGTTGTCACATAAATTATACTTAATAAACTTATTCTCAGATATAATAAAGAAACATGAAAGCATAAACTATCACCACATCAAAAACACAAATAACACCAATATTTTTACGTGGAAACCCCATTAGGGGAAAAACCACGGTGGAGGTTAGTCCACAAGATTATACTCTGTTAAAATTATTACAAATGGGGAATGCACATGCATTCAGACACACTTCCTAGAGCTCACTGCTCAAATACAAAAGGCTCGCTATCTTACAGTCACATTCAGAAGATTTTGAACTAAGAAAATAGCATCTTCTAATGCCTAATTACAGTTCCAGTTCAGCACATAAACACTTCCATATGCTCACTCTTCTTCACACTTTACTTCTGCCTTCAAAAGATTAGAAAATTATTTTCACCTAGCACACAATATACATCGCACACCATGCCATCGAATGGTATAAACAATCGATCATATATATCCACAACTAGGGATAACATCAACTACATGTCGGCCCAACAAAATATGAAATGTGTACAAATTGTTGGCCCAAAACAATAAACAATTTATCAATGTGAACCAAACAATGTTGGTCAAAATATAGTAAGGACCCAAAACAACATCCTCAAATACAAAACACCTTCAAAAATTATGCCTCGAAGATCCGCAACATGCTACAATCACCCTGTCGGCCATGATCATGAAAAACACGAACTCATAGAAGAAAATCACCAATCGCGAGCACGAAAATTAATTCAGACCAAAAACACAAATAGAGCATGATATAGAAACATCCACAAGCATCATGAATCACCACATAAGCATCCCTAACAACTCAAATTACTATAATCGCATCATCTTATTTCAAGAACACCAACTAAGGCAACAAAACAATTGTTAGAACACAGATACTCGTAACTCAATCAAATCTTCATACGAACCTACGAAACTTCATGTGGATAAAATAGATATACTTGTAAGCAAACCCTTTAATCCACAACCTCTTATCATCAATATACTGAGCTAGCCATCATACTGAACTTCACTACATCACTGACAACCTGCAACTTATTTTATTACAATTTTCTCAATATCCTCGACATATACAACCTGAAAGACATTAATGCCAATAGTGTTGACATCAATTACAACCACATACCAAAAATATCCAATAATATCTCCCTTTGGAATTGATGGCAACACATGATGTGAAAAACACCATCAATGATACTTTCTCCCCCTTATATTTTGACTCATTTCTCCTTAATTCTTTCACAATTTTTCACATGACTCTTCTCCCCCTTTGAAATCAGTGACAAAGATACACATTATCTTTCTCCACACAAGCTCTTAACCACATTTCTAAACATCTAACTACTCCCCCTAAGTAGCAACCACCACAACATTAATATGGATCACAAGATATGACTATGAAATGCACAGATTGATGCAAGTCAATGCATCTTAATTTTGTTTAGGAGGGCTAATCACCCCTAGCTTCCCTTTGAGATACTCAAAATTATCCTTAGGAAAGAGATTGGTAAAGATATCTGTAATTTGTTCCTTAATGGGCACATACTCCAATCTGACTTCCTTTTCACTCACCTTCTCTCTCAAAAAGTGAAACTTGATAGATTTATGCTTGGTTTTTTAATGCAACACCAGATTCTTAGAAATATTAATTGCACTTGAATTATCATAGAATATAGAAATAGGTTCATCATACACAACTCTGATATCCTTCAACATCTACTTCATCCACAATACTTAAGTACAATTGTTAGTAGCAATAATGTATTCTGCCTTTGCAGTAGAAAAAAGAAATGGCATACTCTTTTTGTCATTCACATCTCCTACCGAATCAACATCAATAAAGGCACTCAAAGTAAGGTCATCTTCTTTAGGATACCATAGGAAAAAATCAACTGTCCCCTTCAAGTATCTAAAATCCTCTTCACAGTTGTCATATGAGATTCCTTAGGATCAACTTGAAATCTTGCAATAATGCATACAACATTCATGATATCAGGTCTAGTTTGATTCAAATAGAGCAATCCACCAATCATAGATTTGTATCTAGTCTGATTTGTTTTAGGAGAATCATCATCTTGTGTCAACTTACATCTAGTCACCATAGGTGCACCAACTAGCTTTGAATATTCCATACCAAACTTCTTTAGCAATTCTTCCACATACTTGGACTAAGATATAAAGATTCCTCTATCTAGCTGAGTAATTTGCAATCCCAAAAATAATTTCATTTCTCCAATCATAGACATCTCAAACTCACTCTGCATCTCATCAGTAAACTTCATGCACAAACTATCATCTCCTCCAAAAATTATATCATCAACAAAGACTTCAACAATCAAATCTTTATCATGATCAATCTTGAAATACAAATTACTATCAGTAGTACCTTTATTAAATCCAAGCTTCAACAAATACTTGTACAATCTGACATACCATGCTCTTGGGAATTTCTTAAGTCCATACAATGCTTTCTTCAACTGGCAAACCATATCTCCCTGATCAGTCAATTGAAATTTATTAGGTTGCTCAATATACACTTCTTCCAGTTCACCATTTAGAAATGTTGATTTGACATCCATCTAATAAACCTTGAAGTTTTTGTAAGAAGCATAAGCAAGAAATAGTTTCACAGCTTCAATCCTAGCAACAGGAGCAAAAGTTTCTTTAAAGTCACTTCCTTCCATCTGAGAATATCCTTTACACACAAGTCTTACTTTGTTTCTAACAACTTCACCTTGCTCATTCGGTTTATTTCAAAAGACCCATTTAGTTCCAATTACATTTTTGTCCTTAGGTCTAGGAACAAGAATCCATGTATCATTCTTCTCAATTTTCAGTAGTTCTTCTTGCATTGCTTCCACCCAATGTTCATCTTTGCATGCTTCATTGACACTATTAGGCTCAGTCTTTGAGATCAAATAGTATTCTTCTACAAATCTTCTCCTAGTTTGAACACCTTTGTTCTTATCACCAATAATTTGATCTTCTGAATGATTTAGTCTTACATACCTCAGAGTCTTAGGGTTTTCATGAACTTTAGGCTCTTGTGATCTCACTTCTGCACTTTCACTAGTTTCTTCCTCTTGATTTTCTAGATTCACAGAAATCATCTGAGCTTGATTTAGAGTTTGAACTTTCTTTCCTTTATTTGAACTGTCATTCTGATTGTTTGAATCATATCCGTAGGTTCTAGATGGTCTAACTGTTTCTTCATCAACCTTCACATTAGCATTTCAATTACTTTCCTCAATCTCTTATTGTAGCATTGGTAGGCTTTACTTTTAGTAGAATAACCAAGAAAGATTCCTTCATCACTTCTAGCATCAAACTTTCCTATATCTTCATCTTTTTTGATATAGAATTTACTCCCAAATATTTTGAAGTATCTAACAACATGCTTATGACCAAACCATAGCTCATAAGGATTCTTACCGGTATCACCTTTGACATGTACCCGGTTGAGAGTGTAAACGACAATACTCATAGCTTCTCTCTAGTAGATATGCAGAACATTTCCTTCCAACATCATGGTTCTAGTAGCTTGTTGAGTTTTCTTAATCTTCCTTTCCACAACTCCATTTTGCTAAGGGGTCCACGGGGTAGATAATTGTCTCTTTATCCCATGCTCTTCACAAAAAGAATTAAACTCACCGGAAGTGAATTCACCACCTCTATCTGATGTCAAACATTTAATCTTCAAACCTGTCTCTATCTCAACCATAGCCTTAAAGATCTTGAATTTCTCTAGAGCTTCAGATTTTTCCTTTAAGAAAGTAACCCCCATCAATCTAGAATAATCATCAATACGTAACATGCAATACCTATCTCCTTGTAAACTTTTGGCTCTAGAAGGACCACACAAGTCAGTATGCGCAAGATGCAATACTTCATTTAAACAATGTTGTTTTCTCTGGAATGAAACTCTAGTTTGCTTCCCTAACTGACATTCCTTGCATATAGCATTCATAGGTTTTATCAACTTAGGAAGATCTCTCACTGCCTGAGTAGAACTTATCTTGATAATATTGTCAAAGTTTACATGACACATTCTCCTATGCCACAACTAACTTTCATCAACTTGAACAATCAAACAACTTTTACCAATAGCATTTAGGTGAAAGATATTACCTTTTTGTTTTTGTGCTAGATGTAATCACATTTCAGGAATTCCCCTATATTCTACACTTTCCATCCTTGAATTGAAGATTTTATCCCTTGTCAATCATTTATCCAACACGTAAGAGATTATGCTTCAATCCTTCCACATATAGAACATCATCAATATTATGTTTACCATCAAGAGAAATGGATCCTCTGCCATAGATTACACCAGCTTTGTCATCACCAAATCTTACAACACCACCATCATACTTGTTGTGCAGTTTTGCACACACGCCCCACCGAAAGTCCTTAAATGTTCATCTTGCTTGCCCAAGTGATTTCCCTAGGTTGCACTTTGAAAAAACTAAGTTCTAAACGAAATCCGAGTTTTTACCCCAATCCGGGATTTTCCGATCCATCCGGATTTTCCTGGATTCTGCTCAAAGTCTGGCTCTGTGCAAAAATCCAAGTTTTTAGTCCAGTCTGGGATTTTTCGCTCCATCTGGATTTTTCCGATTTCCATGAAATTCTGGATCCGAGCAAAGTCCAGGTTTTTGCTTGCATTCAGGATTTTCCGCCCGACCTGGATTTTCCCGGATTCCGTCAGTTTTCCAGAATGTGCCAAAAGTCCAAAGTTTTATGTCATCCGCGGAAATCCGGTCCGACCGGATTTTTCTGGATTTTCTAGAAACTTTGATATTTTTTTTTCCGAATATATATATATTTATTTTTTTCAAAAATGGGAATTTTTTTTAAATGCTCCTGAAAGTGAAAATTCCTAAAAAACATAAAATTTGAAAATAAAGTTTCCAAAAATGGAAAAAATTCAAAAGTGGAAAGTTTCCTTATAAAAATGTAAGTTTTTTTTAGAAAAGGTCAAAATTTTATTCAAATTTAATTTGGACATACGGGCTATTAATGAGGATATCTATTTTTCAAGACTAAAAAATATTAAAAGGGGGACTTGCATATGGATTCGTGCTAAAAGAGGGAAATCTGGAAGTGTTCAATTTAAATTTTCAAAATGAGACATGCCTAAAAATCCGTGCCAAAACTGTCTATAGCTGGAGGACTTTCTGGAAGACACGTGAATCTGATCTTGCTGGAGATCATAGGCCGACATGGATAATATTCATGCATTTAATGCAAATCTTGTCCTATTTTGAAATTCTCCTGACCGACCTATTTTGGGGCCCGTTATTATTGTAAAATCTGATTAGGCCGACATGTTTGGGGTTTTCTATAAATGGCATTTGTGCCTCATTTGTAAGGGGTAGATAGATAGAATAGAGAAAGGGGTGTGAGAGATTAGGAGAAGATTAGGTACAAGCGAGTTTAGCAGTAGTTGGAGTTAGGAATTAGCTTCTTTCAAGCAAATGTTGTAAGAGAACATTGGAATTGTTGCTGGAGTTTGGTGATTCAATACAATTGAAGGCATTGTGATTTTATGGTGATCTCTTTTGTGTTGACTTGTCTTGCATGGTTCTTATGATTCAATCTTTCAGATTGCTCAAGGTTGTTAGATTTATATTTAAATTTGATTCAATGATGTTTATGATTTAATGTTTGAAGTGTTTGCAGTAATCCCTGGTCCATACTTTTTGTAGCTAGTTGATTGTTAGTTGCTTTGCAAAGTTAGCCTGGACCTTTATATTCATTGTGCTTGGTTCAATTGTGGAGATTTATTCATTTCAACTGCAATTGGGTTGTCTTGGGTGAATGTTCATGATCTAAAAATCTTTAAAACCTTAGAAGATTGCACTGTTTCTGTAAGATTGTAGATTTATCTTGGTCAAGCAGAGATTGGTTTCATTGGGATTGGTCCATTTCAAGTGTTTATAATTTGCATTGTTAGTCTTAGAAATAGTTTAGATTTAGAAATTTCTCTGAACCCTTATCCCTTTTGCTGTTTATTTTGAATCTAGGTTAGTTTTAGGATTGAAAACATCACCATATTATTGCATCTGATGAAAATTCACTTCCAGCATTGTTCATTTGTAAGGCCCCTTGTGATTACCAACATTTTCACATATTATCTGAGTTGTTTATGCATTGTAATGACCTGACACCCGAGAGACCTTGGGGTGATTTTCAACAATTTATTGTTGAAGATTATCTTTCAAGAGAGATAGAATATTGCATTCTGTCTGAGTTGTTGTTGTGCAGAAAACACCATCAACAATACTTTTCCAAGCTCACAAATTTACTTTTATCACCTATCATGTGATGAGAGCATCCATTGTCAATCACCCATTCATCTTTTTCTTCATCTCTGGCAGCTAGACCTTTCTCCATATTTATGCAACTAGAAATTTCAGTAGGTACTGGATCATTTTCCTTGATAGCAATAAATACCCATTCATCCTTACTTAAATTCCCCTTATCAAATTCATCATTTGTCACACCTTCAACAACATAATAACACTTTCTTTGGAATCTAGGCTTGTTAGGTTTTGGCTTAGGCACTCTTTCTGGACACCTTGATGCAAAATGACCTATCTTATTACAAGAAAAACATTTAAGAGGAAATTTCCCTTTATACTTACCTTCTCCTCTAGCTACCCTCTTGACAATAAGTGCTTCCAACTCATCTAGTTTTCTCTCTTCTTCTTCAATCTCTCTCATTTCTTGCTTGTACTTGGACATTTTTCTAGAACTTTCTCCTGGATCATATCTTTGGTCATCTTTTCTGGATATAGTAGCTTTGAATGCAGATTCTATCTTAGGAAGAGATTCACCAAACTCACTTAACTCAAAAGCAACAAGCTTACCAATCAACATGTCTCTAGTTACATTTGTCACAGTCTGGATCTCCTCAATAGTAGCAACTTTGTGTTTGTATGCAGCAGGCAAGGATCTGAGCACTTAGCAACAATCTTTGATTCTTCCAATGTTCCACCAGCACATCTGATACTACACACAAGTTTATTCACTCTCTACATAAAATAAGTGACATTCTCATCTTCACCCATTCTCAATGTTTCATATTTCCCTTTCAGGCTTTATAGCTTAGCAATCTTCACATGGGTATCACCTTCATACAAAGTTTCCAACTTTTTCCATATCTCATAATTAGTCTTCTGCTCCATTACATTTGTCATCCCATAATCAATCAAAGCACTCAACAATGCTTCCTTAGCCCTGATATTGTACTTGGCTTCCTTAATCTCACATGCAGTAGAAGGACCATTATGTGGGATGATATACCTATTCTTTGTAATTGTCCAGTAAGGTTCACCAATGCATCTCAAATGACACTCCATTCGAGTCTTCCATAGAGAATAATTAGTTCCATCAAATCTCAGACTATCCTTCTTATATGTCGCTATCCCGGATCACCTCAAGCGATCAAGCTTCTCCAAAGGAACCTGCTCTGATACCAATTGTTGGCAACACAAGGTAAAACAACTAAGAGGGGGGGTGAATCAGTTGTCACATAAATTATACTTATTAAACTTATTCTCAGATCTGATAAATAAACATGAGAGCATAAACCATCACCACATAAAAAAACACATATAACACCAAGATTTTTACGTGGAAACCCTGTTAGGGGAAAAACGATGGTGGAGGTTAGTCCACAAGATTATACTTTATTAAAATTATTACAAATGGGGAATGCACATGCATTCAGGCACACTTCCTAGAGCTCACTGCTCAAATACAAAAGGCTCACTGCCCAAAAGAAGACTCATTGTCTTATAGTCACATTCAGATTACATCTGGAAGATTTTTAACTGAGAAAATAACATCTTCTAATTCCTGATTATAGTTCCAGTTAAGCACACAACATACATCACACACCATGCCATTGAATGGTATAAACAATCGATCATATATATCCGCAACTAGGGATAACATCTACTACATGTCATCCCAACAAAATATGAAATGTGTACAAATTGTCAACATAAAACAATAAACAATTTATCAATGTGAACCAAACAATATCATCCAAAACATAGTAAGGACCCAAAACAACATCCTCAAATATGAAACACCTTCAAAAATTATGCCTCAAAGATCCGCAACATGCTACAATCACGTTGTCGGCCATGATCATGAAAACATGAACTTACATAAGAAAATCACCAATTGTGAGCACAACGATCAATGCGGATCAACAACACAGATAGAGCATGATCTAGAAACATCCACAAGCATCATGAATCACCACAAAAGCATCTACAACAACTCAAATTACTGGAATCACATCATCTTCTTTCAGGAACACCAACTAAGGCAATATAACATCTGTCAGAACACAAATACTCGTAACTCAATCAAATCTTCATGCAAACCTATGAAACTTTGTGTGGATAAACTAGGTATACTTGTCAAAAAACCCTTTAATCTATGACCTCTTATCATCAATATACTGGGCTAGCCATCATACTGAACTTCATTGCATCACCGACAACCTACAACTTATTTTATTACAATTTTCTCAATATCCTGGACATATATAGCCTTAAAGACATTAATGCCAATAGTGTTGACATCAATGACAACCACATATCAGCAATATCCAACATGATGTGTAAGTGTGTATAAACCTAAGTTGTGCATGAAACAACTTGTTCATTTGGTCATATTATGAGTCCAAACAACAGTGTAGGTTTGGAAGAATCTTTTGGTGCATCACCTGATTAGAGTTTAGGTTTCATTTTCATGTTTTCCTCCTCTCTTTTCTCGACAATCAACAATAGCATAGGTTATATTAGGTGAAGTTCCAGTGGAACCAACCCTCTCTAGAGGTTGATCTCCACAATTTGAGCCCACATTCAAGGAGATCATACCATGTTTCATGAGGTGGATGAGTGATTTCATTATCTACATACTTCTGTGACAACAGTTCCATCATTTAAGTAATTGTAAATGTGAATACCATTCACTAGAGTGTATATTGGCACAATGTAGAATACTAGGGTTTGAGCTATCGAGAATAGCAAGCAAAAAGAGCAAGTATATCATAAAGTAATACTCATCTACTACATGGTCAAAGGTCACAAGGGAAGAGATACTTGCCATTGCATCCACATAATGATTATCTTTATGTGAGATTGTATCAATTGTAAATGATGATTTTTTTTTATCAAGGATAAGTATAAATCATGATCTATTTAGATAATTTATCCTATTTAACCTGATAAGACCTTGTGATTTGGTTTATTATTAATAAAAAATAAATATTTTTTTGTTTAAAGATAATGCAACACACAATCCAACAATAAGAGCTTCATACTCAAAAATATTATTTGTACATGGGAATTGTAAATGAAAGGATAATAAAATTGTCTTACCAAAGGGTGGAAGTATAATTACCCCTACTTCTAATCTAGTTCCACACCTTGATCCATCAAAATAAAATTTCCATGTGGAATCTTTTTGTATAGAAAGAAAGTGATCATCAATAAAATATCTAGATTAGGAAAAGAATATGGTGAGTGTGCCTCAACTAACTGGTCATCCACAACTTGTCCTTTTATCACTTTTTCAGAGACAAATTAAGGCTAAACTTAGATAGTAATATCACCAATTTAGCTAATCTTCCTAAACCACTAGTCTTTGAAAATAAGTACTTAAGGAGATCAAACTTGATGATGATGTGATTTTTTGCACGGAGAAGGTAATGTCATAGCTTTTGTGTTGCATAAATTAGAATGAGACATTTTTTTTCCAATATATAATATATAGTTTCAAAATCAAGTGAGATACAATTTATATATATACTGCTCTTTCCTTACCATCATCATCATGTTGAGCTAATAAGGCTGCTAAAACATGAGATGATGCTAAAGTGTAGAGCATAAAATGTCACCCTTATATAACCAACATCAAAATGGGTGGATTAGCCAAATAGTTTGTAATTGAATCAAAAGTTCTTTAGAAATTCTTATCCCATTAAAAGCATACATTATTGTTTAGAATATTTGTGAAAGGGAGGGTATGATCAATCAATTGAGAAATAAATCTTCTAATTGCTTAAATTTTACCCCAAAGTCTTCAAAGTTGAGAAATGTTTTTAGGTGGTGGCATGCTTATGATTGCATCTATCTTATGAGTATCAACTTTGATTCTACGATGAGAAATAAGAAGTCGCAAAAGTTTACCACTTTTTATACTAAAGAAATAGTTAAGAGGATTTATTCACATCTTATAGAGTTAGATTCATTCAAAGATAAGACATCTATTATTAACGTGATCTTGGTGAGTTAGTGACTTAGCTAAGATATCATCGATATAATCTTTTAGAATTTGATGTATAGTCATGAAATACAAGAGTCATTTCCCATTGGTAAGTTGTGCCAGCATTATTCAATCCAAATGACATGACTACATAGCAAAATGTACCCCAAAGGGTAGTAAAGGTTGTCCTAAATTGATCTTTTAGATAAGGATCTAATTATATCCTCAGAAGCCATCTATAAAAGATAGTAATGCATGGCATGTTGTCGATTCTACAATCTTATCTTTATTAGGAATAAAAAATTATCTTCAAGAGAAGCTTTATTTAAATTATGAAAGTCAATGCATACACGAATATGGCCATCAAGTTTGGTGATAGTGACTATCTTTGATATCAAAGGAAAATAGTCAATGGGACAGATAAAACTTATTTTTAAAAGCTTTTCTATCTCAATCTTGACCATTAAGGAAACCTTAAGATGCATCTTTCCAAATTTTTGTTTGATTGGCTTAGCATTTGGATATAACACAATATTATGGACCACAATAAATGGGTCTATACCATGCATATCCCATATGACCAATCAAAGATATCTAGATAAGAATTTAAAATATCATAATGTAATTTATGTTCTTCCAAAGAAAGGAATTTTCCTATTTTGGTTACTTTTTCCAAAGAATAAGGTTCCACAAGGACATGTCAATAGTTTC
Organism: Sequoia sempervirens; assembly: GCA_007258455.2. Lineage (NCBI taxonomy): Eukaryota > Viridiplantae > Streptophyta > Pinopsida > Cupressales > Cupressaceae > Sequoia > Sequoia sempervirens. The sequence continues at coordinate 40,734,691 of VDFB02072274.1, read as the reverse complement.
TCCAACAAGGAGAGTACTACGATCCAAAGGATCTAAAATGTTAAATTCATTATTAGTGTTAGAAAGAGAAATTTTCTTATTTGAGGCCATGATGGATTCCCCAAAATATTCTTGAGGATTAAAACAATATGGGATTCAATGATCATGATGATAAGAAGATAAATTCAAATAAACCCCAAGAAAATCTACTAGAGATTCATCAAAAGAAAAACATTTAGAGGGAATATAGAGGAATCTACAATGTCTGCAATAAGCTTTGGATGAAAAAGAATAAATGAAAGAGAATCTAAAGAGATCATGTTCATATTTAACCAAGGTTTTGATTTAGATATGGTGAGCATTTGGCTCTATTAGGATCTTGATACCCTACTCCTTATGACCACAACCATTACCTTTGTATCCCATTTTATAAATGATATTAAAACTTAAGCCATAACATGATTACAACTCCTCAAAGGAGGGAGGGTCACCATTAGTAGAATATCCAATATGAGAGGTATAACCATAGTTATCATTTTTATCTTTCCTTAAAGTAGATGGAATTTCATTTGCTATAGAATATGTTAACGATATTTTTGGAATGTCAAAGTGAGTTGGGTTGAATTAATATTCTGTAAAAAATGAAGGCATAAAGTATAATGAACCCCAATTATCATTGAAACATTTATTAGCAATTGATGAAGGACTAGTACAACTACCATTAGAAGTGGGAGTTAAAGATAGTGTTGTTAGAGGCCCAAATTTGCACCCCTTTGCCAAGTTGTGAAAGAACTCAACAAATTTGGACTAACATGGGACTGCTTTCCGGTTGTGGGTATCCTATTATGAAAGTAGACCTCTAGATTATGGGTTGGCTTCCCTTTTTATGGTGTCACCTAAACTATTCTTTGTTGGGAAAAGGGGAGAAAGAAACATGAAAAGAAAACTAAACCCCTATGGTGATGTGCCTAATTTGAATTCTCAGACCTATATAGCTGCTTTCACACACAGTTTCATAAAAAAGCTCAGCTTATCTTGACACAACTTAGATATTTTAACATATCATGCATAAGTATTTTGTAAGGAGGCTTGGTTCACTTGTCACTTTGAAGGGAAAAAGTCTCCACAACTAAAATAACTATTTGACCCATCACACAGCTTACAACTTGCATAAATATATATTCATTCCACCTAAAGGTGATAAAGTGAGACAACCATGAAGGAGTTACCAAAACTCGTAAGAACATTCATCAATCACCACACTGCACACAATGAGATAACCTCAAAGAAGGTAAACACTAAAATTCATTAATAAAAATGGTGTTACATATTGTTGTATATCTCTGATACTGAGCCACAATGCAATCCTCTACCTGAAAAAGCTCCAATGTAAGCTACAATGCCCTACAAAAAGAAAGAAAGAACTCCCTAAAAACTTAAGTTTGAAGATACTAAAGCAATTTTGAAACAACTGCCCACACAAGTCCTTCTAGAAACCCTAGGTGGATGCAACATAAAGGCCAAAAAATAACCTTCCAAAACTCCTCCAAAATGCAGAAAAGTCAAGCTCTAACCCAACCATACCAAAAGCATGACAAAAAATTCCTCCAAAATGGTCCCATCTCCTCCAAAATAGTTAAAGATGACCCACACACCAATCCCACATGTTGGTCAATGTTTCAAATTCTCCACATGCCTCCAAACTGTTCTGACTCATGCTTTTTGCATTTGCAAAGCAAAAGATTCAACGCCTCATGACTAAAACATATCAACACATTCTTTTTTCAATTTTGCATTTAAAATAACATTTAATTAAATGGTTTATAATTACACCATTTAACTAAATATTTTACATTTGAAATTAAAATGCAAAAATGAAAACTTGACTCAAACGTACCTCACATTGACTTGCAAAACATAAGAGCTTTATAAAGCATAACACCTTATTTTTGCATTTCAAAAAGCAAATTGATTTGATTATTTATATCAACATCATAAACCAAATGCTTTACAATTTGAATCAATGCATAAATAAAGGAAAAGACTTAAGCAAAGGAGTCAAAGCAAAATTATAAAATCATGAGCCCTTATGCATTACTCAAAAGGGCATACAAGGCTTACTAGGGCAAAAACCAACCATGGCATGTATTAGTTGATATGCAAATATTAAAATAAAGATGAAACAATCACCTTAAGATATCAGCCTAAAGATTAGGGTAAAAAACCCTAATCTTCAAGCCCACGACCATAGTCCACATTCCATTCTTCATTTTGCATTTTGCATCTTTTGGAAACATTTTGAGCGTTGTCATGGATTTACCTTGAGCATTCAGGGAGTCTTCATGCAAATCTAAGCGTGGGTAAGTTATTTAATTTGCAAGAGAAAGCTTTACCTCTATTTTTTGTAAATAAAAGCTCATTTCGAGCTCCCTTCACACAGAAAATGGTGAAAATTATTTTGTTTTTCCTGTGTTCCCTTGCTTCTATGCATTTTATTTCATTTCCTATAAATAAAAATGCTATTTTTATGAGCATTCTCCATTGTGGCCTTGATCTTTCATATTTTGCCTTTTGATTTTCTACATTTTATGTGATAAAAAATGTGCAAGATTATAATATGAATGACATTTCATGAGAGGACATAGCTAAAACATGAGCTATCTCTGTCCATTGCCACATAATAAAATGTTGCCCTATTAATAAGAAAAGGGTTTGTAAAATGATTCGATGTCATTGCAACGAGTGAGGTTTCATGGTCTTGAGATAAAATTCTTTTGTTTACCATTATGGGTTTTCCTTCTCTTGAATCTAAAAATGGCCATGCTCGGCCTCTTATTTCTTTCCATTTTCTGCATTTTTTGTTTCACTTATATTGAACCTTCAAAATTTGTAATTTTTTGGGTTTTAATGAAACCTGTGGCATCCAAATGCTTAACGCTCATTCTGTAAAAAATATAGAGGCATGGCCGCGTCCCCTAAATTTGCAGGTGTTTGGTTCTGTAGACACCTAAATTTAGACACTTGCATTTGTCCTAATTTTTCCCTTTTCATCTAAATATCCCCTTATTTGTATTAATTAGGTAATATCACTATTATCTAATTAATACCCTTAATTTTGCCAAATCACTAAGATATTTAGTTAGCAATTAAATACCTTACCTCTTTAATCCCCCTTTCATCAAATGAATTAAATAAATATGACATTTATTTAATTTCTCACATGTCACATCACTTTCACTTGATCCTAACCCACCTCTTAATCTCTCCATTAGGGATGTGCTCATGCCTAATCCTTGATTAGGATGTGTCACATCCTCCAACTTTTGCAAGTTGGCTTATAATATTCTTTAACCACTAATTATCTTCTAATCACTGATTAACTAATCTAATCAGCTTCTTGGTCAACTCTCCCCATCCCCCAAGGATTTTTTAATTCCTTTTTATTCATCCAAGGCTCCTCTCTTCCCCATGTGAATTTTTAATTCACTTTTATTCCTCCAAGGAATCTTCTCTTCCCCATGCAAGTTCTAGATCCTTTGACTTGTCACATCACATGTGCCAAAGTCTTCTAGAATCTTTGACTTGTCACATCAAGTCACATGTGGGTAGGTACTTACCTTTTTAGGCACTTTGTCTTATCCAAGGTACTTTCCACCTCTCCCTTTGAAACCTTGTCTTATCCACAAGATCTCCCAATCATGTGAATTTTAAATTCATTTTTTATTCACCCAAGATTCTCCTCTTCTCCATGTGATTATTGAGAGGTCACATCATCCATTTTCCAAGGTACTTGCAAGTACCTCCACATCATGTACCCTCTTTCCACCTCATCACATCTTTGGTCATTTCACCTTCCACATGTCAAGATGTGAGGGCTTGCGAGTCCTCAACTCACCATAGCCCTTCATCTTGGCCATGTTGGCTCAATCTTGACCTAGATAATTCAATATCCTCTGTAAATACCCCCTCTTTTCTCTCATTTAGGGACCTTAGAAATTTGATACCAAACTCTTTCCATTTTGTCATTTGAAGCCATACTTAACCAATTTGCATATTTTACCTTCATCATAACACTTGAATCCACTATTCATCCACTTTCAACCATCTTGCATCTTTCATCTCATTTTCCACCCAAGGAGCAACATCACGAATCACATCAAGGGCCAACCAAGGACAACACAAATAGAAGGTATATCATTTGTTTTGCTTTATCTTGCTTTTATTTGTGTTCATCGTAGCCTAATCGTGAGGTGGTCTTGTGTTTGTTTTCTCTTGCATTTCTAAGTTGTCTTGCATTTTCAAATAGATCACAAACACCCACACACAAGTTCTTCTCTCTGGGTTCTTCAAAACATATCTTCGTTGTGAGGATATCTCTACACTTTGTTACTTCGTGTACTTAGTTGCATTTTATTTTTCACCTGTTAGGCCTGCATTTATGATCATAGTCATATCAGATTTAGCATACATCTTAATAATCATAAACCATAGTTAAAGGTTCCATTTCATGTTCATTATTAATAACCTTTTATCACAATCCTAAGATTGAAACCAAATGATTTGAGTCTATCATCATTTGACTACCCATGTTTTGCACTCTTCCCATTTGTCACATGAAAATCTATTGCAACATATCTGGCCTTCTGGTGATGTAGTTATGCTCCTATAGATATCATATGAGCTTCTTTATGTTGAAAACCCTCCATTATAGCATTTATGATTGCACATTATCCTGGCTTTGCTAATCGCATTGCTCACTACTTATACACCTAAAGGTTCTCTTATCACAAACAACATGGAATAGTTATTTATCTTGTCCTTAGTGCATATATTTCACGGCTTAATGATGATTGACAATGCATTTCAATCACTCATTTGCCACAATGTGCATTTCTCTTTGGGATGACAAATACAACGTGCCTTAATTGATAGATGATACCATTATTCATGTCACTCTTATGATTTGATGGATATTCTGTGTCTTCTTAACTCTTGCATTGTTAGCATATTTCTGATCATCATGAAGGTCACCCCTGCCTTAAGATATCTCTTTATGCATTACATTAGGACTGTCATAGTTGAGGATTAATGCCTTCTTCTAGCAGACCAATAGACTATTTGATAATTGTTTTTACTAGATTCTAATGAAACTCTGCCATTTTATAGGTTTTGTAACATGGAACCATTGACATATAGAAGTAAGCTCCTCTAGGAAACCATGCCTTGCCTCTTGTCATCATGAGGATTCCTTTATAGTAGCATTGTTGGCTCCATGAAAATCACATACTCTGCCATTTTATAAATGCTTGTATATTTCACCAGCTATCCTCATTAATATAATTGTACTCTTTGTTGAAACTATCACAAATTTGTCCTTTGTTCCATGGTGACTCTTGCATAGAAATTAAAAAAATGACTGTACCTTTATATGGTTTCTCTTCACACTTTCATGGTTGTACTATGATATGCTACTGTGATTGATGTAAGATCAAGATTGAACTTGAATAATACTTCCTCTGCTCAACTCATTCATTGTCAAATCGGCATGTTGTTGCTTGCTCTTTCACAAGCCTATCATACTATTGGCTCCATCATTGTATGACCGTGCCACTATGAAAATACTAAACTGCAAATAAGAAATGGTTGTAAAATGATTCTATGCCATTGCACAATATGGGTATGAGTCAAGGACTTTTCACATTTTTTTAATATGCTCTTTGATGAATGTCCTCCTATTAAAAACCACATGATTGTGACTTGATGAAACTATCTGTTTCGATGACTCCTTGTGTCTATAGCTTAGTGACCATTTATTTTCAATGCAATGGTATTGTTTATTGATGAATGAATATTGCACAAGGAATAGTCTTTCATCCCTAAAGAACCTTAACACTGCATTGCAATATGAATGCTCTGATGGAGCTCCTTCATTGTTCTTATGCCATATTCTATGGCCATGGTTTGTATCATTGTTTTTAGATTTGTACCTCCAAATGATAAAATGACACTTAAAAATTTATTTGTTATGAGAAAACACTGGCTTTGCATTGTCATTATATGTTTCCCTCATTCACCATACATTGTTTTTTCATTCATTTGAAATCAATGCTTCAACATTTGGTAGTACAAACTTCATGCCTCTAGTACTATTTATGCTAAGAGGATCTCAAGTGGTTGTAGCCTGCCCTTAGCATGGAACTGTTGCTGCTTAATCACTTGCATGTTCTTTTAATGTCACTGTTCTAGTCCATGGCTGTTATGTGACAATATTCTCCCTTGAAAGATTGCCCTTGCCTAACCACACATTGCCCTTGTCTTCTGGCTGAAAACCATTGTTGCACCTTACTTGATGACTATAGATGCATACTGAGTCCTTCCAAATGTATTGTTATACTGTCACTGTCCACTGTGAAGGTTAGTGTGCCCACCATCATCTCATTTTGATCTCTTGAATGTCCTGCTCCACTAGAGATCACTATCCCTTTGATTTGTCTCCGAATGCATTGGCTCTTGCCATACAAAATTATCATTGTTCATTGATTCTTGCTATCCTATAGCAGAAACGAACATACCTATGCCTCTATTGAGTGAATGATATTCACTGTTCAATGTGAATAGTACATAGCTCTGCCCCTTTGAAATATGTATTCCACCCATTGTGATGATCATGCTGCCCTGTATGCTTCTTTCGTTGTTGTTGTCCCTCTATGAGATGTATCATGATTTGTTGTTGTCCTTTATGAGGTGTAGCATGAGATTATGACTATATTTCAAGGAAGCTTACCTCCTTGTTCCTTCTTGTTGTTCCATATGACTTATGATGGTTTCAAGCATGATTTGATATCTCCTTCATTATTTGTTGATAGATGCATAATTGAACTTGATGCATCTATAATTGAACTTGATGCATCTGTGTTTGAACTTAATGCATCACATAAATCATTTACTTCTTTGATAAAATGGATCTTGGATCCACTTAAGAAGATTGAAAGACATATCCAGCAAAATACACCTTCCTTTTGACATGATGGCAACCTATTGATTGATTCATTGTGAAAAGATGAAGTATAATATTTCTTGACAGTTCACATTATGTGTTGCATCTTTTGAATCTAATAATGAAAGTTGATCAACTAGTGTGATTCCATATTGATTTAATGCATCAAGAATATGTTTATCATTGATTTGATCAAGTTGCTCAATTTCCTATCCCTCTTAAAACATCAAAGGCAAGCATGTTGGGCTCTATCCTCATGGGAGCCACATTTCTCCCCACATGCTATAATCAGTCAAATCAAAACAGTAACGAAGACTTGTCCTAAATCTGCACAAGGAACAAACTAGTTAGGTAAACAAAGCATATTGATGAGCTCAAAATATGCTCATAATTTGAGTATTATGATGTATTTTTAATATTCCTACTCTTATTGCTAATGGATGTTTTAACTATGTGATTAAAAGACTTTGGGTAGTATCCTGTAGCAATACATTCCTATATTCCTGCAGCTTAACATCTCTTTGTGTCTTATTAATTACCCTGTTTGACCTCCCGAATGACTGGTATAATGCATATGGTTTTTGAATAATGAAATAGATTTAATATGTGATTAATGAATGTATCGTGTTGTTTTCCACGCATGTTTTCTTTCGCTTCTATTGTTGTGTGCATCACAGGTTGTTGAAGGGAGCATGAATGAGTCAAGCGCAGCAGATCTCGGCCCTGCAGTAAAGTCCATTTCCAACATGGCATCGAGGAAGTTGTTCCAGCGAAGACTCTCTAACCGAGTCGTTTGGAAGAAACCTAAATGATCATTAATCTGGGAAGAGTGGAATGCTAAATTCTCTCTAGATCGTGTTGAATGGATATGCTTTCATTTATGAGAAGTTTGTTTCTCGGTTTTAGGATGCACTTATGTCCACGTCTTTCTCTGTTAGAGTTAGTTAGTTAGTTGCTTTTCTGATATAAATAAGTTCTCTTGCACGAGTGAGCAAGGGGATATGAAAAAGTTAGTATGATAATAAGAAGCAGTGCTTTGTGTTAGTTTTCTTATAAGCAGAACAATGTATATGATTTCAAGTTTATGAATAAAAGTTGATGAAGTTTTGAGTTCAATTCTTGCATAACTGGTTGATGCTTGCTAAGGGGGCCCACTTAGTGAGTATCTATAGTTACTTAGTTGTTTATCTTCTATTGATCATAAGTTAGATTTCATTTTGGAATTTTTTGGTGCAAACTCAGTCTTATATTGTTCTTGTAGCATCGAGAATCCATCCCTGTGTTTGTTCCTGCAGCATAAGGCTAGTTCATAGTTTGTTTCTTAGTAACAGTTATTGTGATGTCTGCTTTGATTAAGTTATGCTTAAGTTAAGAAAGCTTTACGTTACATTCCTGTAGCATAAGTAGAATCCCTTTCACGCATTTATTTTTGGTAAATTGTGACTAAAGCTTGTTCTTAGTGCACATACAGTGCCGCTCCATTTCAAGTATATGTTCCCTGGTTTGACAATGTAAATGAACGACCATAAGAAGATGTTAGTCACCTGCTGGAATGTCCAATTCCCAGGTTAGGATTTGTCGTGACTTTTATATCCTTTTGTGGACGCGACCACATATCATAGGTGTGTTTGATTACTCCTTTCTTGTTTTCATGGACACTTATGGTATGCTGCTATTTTAATGCTTATGGACATCATATTACACGTTTATGGATGTTGTGCATATATTTTGATTAGGGAACTTTCATTGCTCTAACACACTATTTTTTCAGATGTAGGAAACCTAGGAGTAGCAAGAAGGGTGTCAAACGGAAGCAGGGCAGTGGGAAGGGCCGAGATGATGCGGGACCAAGCCAATGGGATTTGTCATTCCACCAGGCAGTGATGGGTCCCTTTTCATTTTATGTGCAATTTCTTTTATGTTATCTATAGGCGTATAGTCTTTTCTTTATAAGCATTAGAATAGCTAGTCCCTTGGCTTGTGAGGGACATTATACACTCATGATTATCAATAAAGGTTACATTTGCAATACATGTTGGTTCTCTTTCTTATTTGTATGTAATTGCAAAACTGGAATAAATGCGACCTGTTTTGACAATCTCCTTTATGCACATTAATGAACTCAGCAGAACATGATGTGTCTTTTAATGTTTAAATGAAAACACAAAAGAATAAACAATAAGTTACCTGATTCCAACTAGAAGCCAAAATCAGGTAACAAGTGTATTAGTTTTTAAAATAAGTGAATAAATTAAAATTTTAAAAGTAGGAGTATTTGAAGATCAACTAGCTTCAGCTTGCTGATCAACCTTTATTTTAAATAGTTTATTATTATGAATGAATTTAATAGATTGATGCAAGGTTGATGGGCCATCACCCATAACATGAATCCATGGTCTACCAAGAATAAGATCGTATGGTAATATAGTGGGCATAACATATACCAAGATAGGTAAGGTATTGATTCCAATATCACATGTAATATTATTGTACCGAGAGCTTATTGGTCGATATTATCAAACCCACAAATAGATAAAGATGTAGCAACAAGAGATTTAGTATCTATATATTGATTTGAGTTAATATCTCAACACTACAAAAATTGAGTCCCCAACCAAGATCAATGAGAGTGCATATAATGTTTATTTTATTTACAATGATAATTATCATGGATCATATTGATTTTATGCTTCAAGAGGTGAAATTTCATACTAATTAGAACAAATACATTTTATCAAATTGCTCACATCCTTTAGTGTAGTAGAAGGTACAAGGATCCTTTGTAGAGCCTTTTGAAGCATTCCATGATAGACAAGAGAAGTTTGTAGAAGATCCTAGAGGGAGATCTTAGTAGGAGTAACGTGTAGTTGCTCAATAAGATCATACTCTCTAAGGGATTTTGAAAAAGGTTTAGGATCATATGGAAGAATAGGTGTAGGAGAAGGAAGAGATGTTGGAACATTAATGTTTATTTATTTATCTGAGTATTATAAGTGTGGGCCATTAAGGTGTAATTGTGCTAGTCATAAGAACTTTAGAAGTAATACATTTAGTAATATGCAAGTAATAACTTGAAGGTCATGAGATAGTAGGATCACCACAAATGGTTATTACCATTTCATTTTAGGTTTTTCTCAATAAACATAGATTATTGGTATTTTAGGTTTCTTAGGAACACCAAAAATAACAAACATGTTCTTAGATTCATTACAAGTTTTTAGAAGAATTATTTGAATAATATTGTAGAGAAATAGAGGTAAATGAAGAACGAATTAAAGTAGAAATTTTAGAACAAGAGATTGCTTGAAAAATATTAAGTGCTTCATCTAACATATCAAAATATTCTTTAGAAAATAAATTATCAAGTACACGAAAGGTTTGGAGAAAGAGATCTAACATTTTTAGATTTCATGTTTTCACCAAACTTTAAAAGTAATAAAAAAATGAAATAAAAAAGTTTAAAATATTGAAAGAGAATAATACATGTTCTAAAGAAGTCGGGTCCACCAAAATAGAACGTAAACAATTTGATACAACCAAAGCTAATTAATTTAATTAAACAAATCCCTATGGTACCTTGGGATATCATAAATATACTATTGATTTTGTACAAAAGTGATAAATGCTTTAACTAGAACAATTAGACATATTGTATGTTAAAATTAAAATCTATTTCTACTTGATAACACAGGAATAACAATCAAATATCAAGTTACATAAATAATAGGGTCGGATATAGTTCTATAATCAATTGAGAATGAAAAAATAGATAGAAAGGAACTTGACACCAAAAGTTGGAGCTCATTGTCTCAAACATAAACATGTAGCACAAATGTCCTTGTGTAGCATTGTCGTCCTTCACTAGTTGACTCTAGCCTTCACAAAATTCTTGTCTCAACTATTTGAATCATCTTGACCTAAACATATAGAGATAAAAAATTGTTGGGGGTTGTTTAGGGGTTTGTATCACTTAAATCCCTATTTTGATCTTTTGATCTCCACAAATAGCCAAATGAAAATATGATGAAGAATGCGTTCAAATACTAGTTGTATTAAGGATTAAAAGCTACTGCAAAAATAAAATGCAGGATAATGATGTCAACATTGGTCTACAAGGAAAACCACCATTAAAAATTAATATATTTCATAATTGATAGTAAATAAATATATTTCAATCGAAAGCTATTATTCCAAAACAATAAAACACAATAGAGAGTATTACCATAGCTTGGGCCTCCTTGTAATAGTTGTGATTTATTTGTCAATGGATTTATAGCTTGGAAGCTTCAACTATTGCAATGAGAGCTAATAGTGATTTCTTCAAGGCTACAATAGTGATTGTAGAAATTTCGATATAGTTTTCTCAAGGAAGAAGGAGAGAGTTGCTTACACGAGAGAGTAGAAAGATTTTTTTTAAGACGAGAAAATACAGGTTTTGTTTGTTTGAACAGGAGGGGAGAGGAATTAATTTTCCATTTGGGCATTACAACATGTGTCATAAGCGGCCAACACAAAAAGTACACTTTTGAATTCTAATTTTTTTTCTAAATGCTAACACAACATGTAGATGGCTGCATATAGTTCTATCATTTAAAAGAATTCTATTGAAATTTGGACTATGAGCTCGTAATACCCTATGCTTATTATTTATATAATATAATTCTTTATATATTGAGATATAAAAATAAATTATTCTTTCAAATCTAAGCGGGTTCAAGATGTAAGTGTGAAATTGTGTTAGTATACAATTTTTGACACTATAATAGTATTCTATTACGTGGCTATCCTTCTAGACATTTGGTTTACATATGTGATTACTTTTAAAACTAAAAAATAAAAGAAAAGTAAATTATTTATTATATACAAGATTTATTAATTTAGACTAGGCCAACTGTGACTAGTAAATCTGCATAGGCTTCAAACAATGACCACCATTAATATTGTTAGTCAATTCAAAACAAGCAAATCCAACATTCCTATGAAATACCTAAACATGGTGCATATGCAAACAAGAAAATAACATAATCAAAGTAGATAAATGTAAGCATATACAAGCATGTTCATACCTTATCCCATAGTGGGAGTAGTGCTCCTTTGATGTGGAAAGGATGCCCTTTCCCACCCCCTTGATAAGCTTCCAATGATGAAGATGCAAAGATGCAAGTGGTGGATATGAAAGTGCCTATAGTGAAAATGCATAAGATTGTGGATGGATTGTGGATAGAAGTGGCTTCTATTTATAGGTTAAAGGGTTGAAGAATGGAGAGATGGGAGGAATGTGGGACTAAAGGAGAGCCAATGAGATTGTGACACTTGTTAGAAATCTAATGGGTGAAGTTGGAGCACATTTTGGAGAATGTGCATAGTTAATGAATGTGGTTGAGATGTAAGAGGGGTGTAAGAGAGATTAATGCATTTGTAAGAGACATTAAATGATTGTGGTTGAAATGTTTTGGAGGGAAATTGTTTGGGTAAGAAAGTCAAATAAAGAGAGTTAATGAAGGAATATTCCTTAGAATATGCTTTTGAGAGGATAAATGAGGAATTAGATAATTAAAAGAATTGATTTTTATGTGCAAGTGGGTTAGTTAAGCAGGGGTTGGGTTTGACTAAGGTTGAGTCAAAACCTAGAGAATGGGTAATTATGATTAAGAGTTAATTAATCCAAAATTAATTAACTTGGAGGAATTAGGGGATTTGACATTTGATTTATTAAATTAGATGAGAGGACTTTAGGGATTTGATTAAATAAATTGATTTATTTAAATCAACATGATGAATATTAGTGAATTAATCCATTAAATTGTTGTATTTGATTAATAGAAGAATTTGATGATAATTGATCAAATTTAGATGCATAATGTCAATTAGGATTATTTGTGTGTCTACATTTTGCCCCTATTTGAAGCAATGTACCAGTTGCATTGGTTCACAGATTGATGTTGCCAAGATCGAATTTCAAAAATTTAATGATTTTTTCAGATGCCCTGCTATTGCCTCAACATAAAGAATTATGCTGGTACACTGCCCCCTCGAGAGATTGGGCGAAAATTTTGATTTGAGGGTCGATCTCGCAACAAAGAGGTTCAAAATGGATGTATGGATGGTTATGTTATGAGATGCTTGGACTAACAAATCTATATTATGATGATGATGCAAATGAGATGTTTTTTTTAAGATGCTTAGAATAAAAAATCCATATTATCCTAAACAACTTAAATGATGATGCAATGCATGTGAGATAGATGATGTTTCCTATTATGATGATATGCCATGATTATGTAGGATGCGTATGCTAATTTTTTATGAATGTAGGATGGATGCGTTGCTATTTTGGTGAATGACATGATATCATGTTAGTGTGAAAGAGGATAGAAGAGTGAGAGGGATCAACCCTTGATTCTGAGAAGATGCAAAAGTCCAACAAGTCTATGAGTCGTCAAGACTTTATTAGATACGATGATGATGTTTTGCTTATCTAGGGATTGGAGATGTAAAGAGCCTAACTTTCCTTGTGTTGGATAACACACATAGATATGATGCATCGAGGTATAGACATCAGGATGGCATTGTATCTAGTGAGATGGACTTTGACTTGACAAACAGATAAGATTATTCTTGTTCACACCCGACATACAAAAACCTCACTAGGATGTATTTAAGAAGTTTCAAACATCTCAGACCAAAACATGGAAAGGCATAACCTATCAATGAAATAGTCAACAAGCTGTCCAAAACTACCTCCATACACACCTACCAAAGCAAGTATTGCCGAGTTATATTACAATAACGTCCAACAAGCACAACAAACAAAAGATAATGATCAATGCCCCATTCCTTTCTCTCTAAATTGTTTTGATTAGACATCATCGAGAGGTCATTGGAATGAACACAATAAGATTAATCAAAAGAAAAGATCAAGCAAACAAACAAGCCAATGTTTTTCATACCTATAGCCAAAGGGATGTGTTTTGTTTAGGATAAGTATCCAAAGTGTTTTTCCAATAGATAATGCCCATTGTAGGAAGGATGCATACTAGGACATTTTAGTGGATGGTGGAAAGTTGATAGGTTTTTCAAAAGGTTGTTGATATAAGGTTGTGTTACCAAAGGGTGAGTGTGATGATTTGTTTATTATGGATGATATTATTGCGGGTGAAAGCAAAATGGGACAGATGGATTTTTTAAATATTTGGATGTTTTTGAAATGTTATGAGGCTGTTTTTGGATTTTTTAATTATTTAAATATTTTTGTGTTTTTGTGTCTCGGGGGATAATCAAGGATTAGCCTTGCCTACGTTTAAGCTCAGAGACGACATAGTTCGGATAACACATTTTTGACATTTTGATTTTGATATTTTTTGGATGTTTTTGGATTTTCACATGGTTTTGACAATTTGGGATTTTGTTGAAAAACAAGCTAAGGTTGATTGATTTGATTGATGGATTGAGGATGATAACATTGTTGAGGATACACAACAATGCAAGGATAGTGTTAAGCAACACGAGGACTGGGAAGGATATATCGAAATGATGATGGATAGATTGGATTTGATTGATCAAGATTTTGAGGCTCGATTTGGAACAAAATTTGTTTGGATGATTTGATGTGATGTTGAAGTGCAAATTAGATACAACTGATATTGACTATTTGGATCGATGTTTAATGAAAGATAAAGTTGAATAAAGAACATACTCTAGTCAAAAAATGCCATGGGCTAGTGATGTAGAATTTTTCTCACAAAGCTTTCACCAATTTGATTTTACATTTGCTAATGTTTGGAAAACCACATAAGTTGGAAGATATAGATCAAGATTTATTCCTAAGCAAGATGTAAATATCTGCCCCCAATTTCTAACAATGTATGGAATGCCATGGATGGATTCCTGGATAAGTGTATGGATGGATGGATATGGATTATCTTATGATAAGATAAGGTGTTCAAATAAAGAATGCTCTTTCGGATAATGCTTCATGGCTTAGATAATGTTGGATAGGATAGGATCAATGGAAATAACCCATGTCAAGATGTTTACCATAAGAAAATGTAAACTGTACAGCAAAGTTTTATCAAGATCAAGATAATTTGGAAGATGGATGTAGATGGATTAGATAAATGGTTCATGGATGAATGGATTTATTATGGATATAATGGATGGAATGTTGGATTTATTATGGATGGGACGAGATTCTTCCACCTGAACTAGCACTCACAGATGCTCGATTCTACACATGATGCTTGTTTGCTAGGTTTTCATCATGGTACCTATCCAAAGTGCCACCATAGTGTTTTCACTGGAGGACGATTTTTATCTTCACTATTTTCATGATTTCTTTATTTTTTTGATTTTTCTGAAAGATTTTAAGCTCATGTTGAACCACCTAGTGGTGTCAATGTAAATGCTTCTGTCATAATGTGCCATCAATATCCTGCTTGAATAAGTTGTTTTGCTAAGATACGTGCACTTGAATGCAACTTTCAAGATTTTTGATCTACTTTGTTGATACCAAAGTTAACTCTATCTTTATGCGTACATCGCAATAGTGTGCCTTCTAAATCCTTATGATGAAGGATGGCTGCCAATACATGGTTAATTTGAGAATTGGATATCATGTGTGGAGGTGTGGATGGAATGTGTTTAGAAATAAAAGATGGATTGGTTGATAGTTTAGAACCTTTGACTCTCCAAACTTGGAAAGATGAGCAATGATGGGTGGATACAGAAGTGCGCATGGAATTAGGACCAAATGCTTGATATACTTTGTATGTCGCTTGGGAAGCTTGCTTTTTTGATAGGATAGGGTTGGATGGGACACTCACTGTCCCATGCTCTAAGTCCTTGTCCTTAAGAACTCCTAGGTGACTCTTTCACCTTGTCCTTTGGGTCCTATCTCAGGTATAGATACCCCTGGTCCTACTGGCCAACCCCACTATCAAATCTCTTCTTTCTACCAAGCCAATCTTGGTTCCTTGCCACTATCTCACCCTTGACCCTTATTCCTCCCTAAAGGCCAAACTCTCTCAACTTTCATTTGAGTTCTTGCAGGGGTGTGAAAATGTTGTAAAAGCTTCAAGATAACCTATTTAGAGTGCTTATGCAGTCACAAGTCTCCAATTCCCCATCACTTCCACCAAACCCTTTCCTAGGGTTAGAAAAGGCTACAAGCCTAGAGCCCCCAATTAGGCCTCTTAACTGAGAAAAATGAAAATTTCCCCTAAACCCTCCAAACGACTAGGGTTCTTCATTTGGGGTTTGTGTTTCCCATACCCACACCTTAAAGATCCTTGAGGTTTTGAGCCTGTACAAGCCGTACACTGCCCATTCACAAAATTGGCCCAAAAGCTAGGGTTTGTAAGCTTTTCCAGACTGATTTCAGACTATCAGAGTTTTCTCACACCAAATGGATTCGTGGAGCCTCCTCTTGATCACCAGGCCTTGCCAAGATCCCCAAATAAATTCTCCAAAAATATTTTCTCCAAAATCTGAGCACCCCCGCAAGTTCTGTGACTTTTACTCCTGGTCTTTCCTAGCCGGACCCTGCCTGGCTCGCCTAGGGCAAGACATTGCTAGCAACTCCAACACTCAAACAAAACCTACCAACTAACATATGTACAACCATGGTGTCTAGGCACTATTACCAAAGGGCCGTATGGTTTATACGGTGGGAAAGTGCTCTAGCACCCCATTTCCTAAACATAGTCTGGTTTAGACCAGAAATGGAGCAAAGTTGAACTATTTACAACAAGGGCTTGCAAATTGAACAAAGAAGCAAAAAAATCTTACACAATTCCTGTAAAAAACCAACACTACATTCTACAATCCAAACAATAGCAAAATTAATCCATTAAAATTCTATCAAGATGCAATAATTTAGAAATTTAACTCAGAACGTTGTTTCCTACAATCACACCAAATTACACCAAATTATTTAGTGCTTCTAACCCTGCTCTAGGGTCGAGATACCCTTTAAATAGGCCCTATAAATAGTTAAGTTTCTTTTGTCGAACCTATGGAAGACTTAATGGCTAAGGTTATAAAACTCACTGTGTTTTTCAACCTTGGTCCATTTTTTTAAACCAAAACAAACTAAGCTTCTAAAACTTATTCAACTTTCACCACTTCTTTCCTAGAGAGAAAAACACCTCTAACACACACAAGATGGTCAACATGACCTCAAGATAACACAACAAAATTAGAACTTCTTTCTAGACTCCTAAAAAGCCTAGTGTTTCTCAGGTGCTCCTGCACCATTTTTCCTTTGTGGACATTTTTTATGGATACTTTTCCCTTTTTTATTTTGCCGCATAGTTTCTTTGACTGATGGAGTTTGATAAGGATAATCTTTCTTTGTATTCTTTGCTATCCACTTGTATTTGATTTGTCCTTCACGATTTGCTACCTATTTTTGTTTGATAACGTTCTTTGTGCTTTGATTCAAATCCTTCTTTTGATGTTGGTCCCAATTCGTGGATGGGGTGATGGGCGGATGAAGATTTGTGACGTGGATGGTTGTAGTATTGGCATTGGTTTCATCATAAGGATTCTTCGTGCACCCTACATTGATGTTTTCTTGAGATAAAGTTTCCCCCAGTACTGTGGAAGTAGTACTTTCATGCTTTGATTTTTCCTATTTTGAGATGTCTTGTTTAGCAAGCATTCTCTGATAACTGATCACTGCAGATGATGTTATTTCAATTTGCTGCTCTACTAACTCCGGAATATCCTATTCTATCTAACTTGTTTCCTTGAGTGGATAATGTTGGATATCTTCATACATGATGTCCTCAATCTGAATTTGGGATATATCTGATCTTGATGTTGACAACTTACCCTGATTGTAGGAATCAATAACCTCTTGTTCTTGTGTAATGATGTCAAGAGTAAAAGGATCTTGTTCTGAATGAAAATCATCTACATGTCCATCCAAAGAAAGCATCTCATGGGTAGATGAAGGAGTATGTGTTATATGGATATGATCATCATTTGTGACATCTTGTATAGATTGGAGAGTGCCCATTAGATCATTGTAGTATCTTGGAGATACAAATTCTTGATCTTGAATGATTTCATAATTGCTTTCGACATGCTTTGGATCAAGTTTTTGACATGGGTTAATTTCAAAGGATGGATTGCTTACGAATGGTTCTTGGATATCTCCATTAGGCATGGGAAGTGGCTCAATATCCTCTTGATCTTGAAGTGGTCTTGGATCAAGTGTTGAGTTGAAGATCTTTTCAATATCTATAACCATGAGGTCAAAGGATGTCAATATGTCTTGGAAAGGACCATTACTAGACTTTAGTGAAAGATGTTCATGCTTTGGAATATATTTTGAGATATGTCCTCCAAATCATTAGGTGATGTAGAGACATCTTCAACATGATCATTGGTCGATGGATCGTGGATTATTTCAATAGGATCAAATAATTCTAACACTCCTTGAAATAGATCATTGTTAGATATTATTGGTGAATTTTGATCATGATTGAAAAGTGGCTCTTGATGCATGTTGATTTGATGATTGGATGGGGTAGAAACATCTTCAAGGTTCTCATTGATGGATAGATCTTGATCATTGTTTTCAACAATTGTGGTGGAGGGATTGTCACTATTATCACTAGTGGTTGAATCTTGATCATTGTCGTCAACAGTTATTATTTCTTGATCAAGAAGTTCTTGGATGAGATTTTGGAGTGGAATACAATTTGATGTTTTATGATGATAATTTCTATGATACTCACAATAATATCTACCCTTATTCCAAGGGAAGTTTATGATAGAGTTGAAAACACATACTTTTGGAAGAGTGATGAGTTTTACATTAACTAACTTTTTTTATTGTTGATTCAATTGGCTCTCCCAAAGGAGTGTATTCACTTTTGTTATCTTGTGAGATTAGTACTTTAAATTGACCTTGTGGTGATTGATTTTGGATATGTGGTGATTGATCTTCGAGATGTGGTGATTGGGTTTGTTGTTGATGTTGTTGATCTTGATATCCAATCTCTTGACATTAGAGATATTGTTGTTGATGTGGTTGTGGACACAACTCAATGCTTTGATGACATGGCTTAATCAATGAGGGCGTGAGTAGATTTTGGGGTGGAGATGTCTCTTGGTGATATGAATCAACAAATTTTTTAAGTATAACAATTTGATTTCACAAATTTTGTTCTTGATTTTGATCTTGACACCCTTGATATAGTTGATTTAGTTGTCGGTCAAGTATTTTTGGAATATACACTTGTGGTATTTGTATGGGATCATGCACAAATTTATTTTGGACAATGTTCTAATTTGGGATGATGTTTAGATTTTGCATTATAGGTTGACATGGAACATTGTTGGAATTGTTTGCCTCAATCCCACTAGCCTAAACCTCTGAGAGAGCAATGCTGGTGTGACCACTGAGAAGTCTGGCCAAATTGTATAAGTGTTCATGCTTTTACCTTTATACCACCAGGTGATGATGAGAGAGGTGCGGTAGTGCAGTGTATACCGCCATACCACAAGAACCTTTGAGCAGTTGAGCGGTAGTACGGTTTACCGCCATACTGCGAGAGCATGTTGGCTATATAGCGATAGCACGATGTATACCACCATACCGTGTAAGTCATCTAACAAAGGTGTGGTAGCGTTGTTACCACCATACCACAGGTGCCTCTCATCTATCGAGTGGTAGTGCGGTGATACCACTATACTGCAGGTGTCTTCAACCTGTCTAGCGGTAGCGCGGTTACTGCCACCCGTAGCTATGTTGGAGACTGCCTGCAGTGGTGTGGTGTAGTCACCACCACACCGCAATAAGACTTGGAGGAGCTTACAGTGGTGTGGTATAGTCACCGCCACATCGTGAAGGTGTTGTGTCTTGGCTACGGTAGAGCGATGGGTGTTTGGATTTATTTGGCTAGATGGAGGGCGCTGACTTGGCTAACCGTTGATGTGGTTGATGTTCATTAAAGGATCACGAATGAGTTGGAGTCTGTTCGATGTCCAAGACCAGTTGACGATTGGTCCAACAGAAGGAAAACAAATTGATCTGCAAAGGAAGTTGAACTGTTTCCTGTCGGTAGAGAACGAATGGTATAAACATTGAACATTTTGCAATAAGAGAGAGAGAGAGATGAAGATCTAAGTAAGGTTATGCTACCGAAATCTCTCCTGATAGAATGTCTTGATCGATCTTTCGTTGTTAATCTGCACTGTATATTGTGTGAGAGTATTGTAACAGTGCAAAGGTTGTAATGGACTAAGAGGTTGATCAGGGAAATGTAAAAGGGGAGAGAAGTAGAACAAAGTTGCTGTTAGTTTGTCTCCAGAATGAAACATGATGTAATCTCTGTAAAGGCTTAGTGCCTGAATTGTATTTGTAACTGTTATGTTGCATGAATAATACAATGGTGATTTGGGCTTTTGGAGTGTGGGGTTTTTTACCCGAAAGGGTTTTCCCCACGTAAATATGTGTGTTCTATCTCATCTTTCATGTTTCATGTTTCTTGGTTAGAATTTGTTAATGTTTGTTGTTGAAAATAGATTTGCATGAGTTTCTCTTAGAATGGTTAATGTGGGAAATGCACTATGTCTTATTCCGCTTTGTGACACAGTTGTGCATGTCTTTGAGGCAATTTAATGAAATTAAAAGTTACTGAAGGCACTACAGTTCTTAGATGTTTCATTCTAAGATGACCCATAATTTCCCAACAAACATATTGCTTTGATTTGGGTAACTTTGATTTTGCATGAGGTTACCTTGAATTGGATCAATAGATTGAGTTATCAATATATTGCTTGGATTTTGAACAACATTAGTTTGATTTGCAAACATATCTATCCCATAGTTCACCAAGTGTGTATTTGATACATCCATGTTTGATAAGTTTTCACTTGGTATATTCACAGTTGTCATGTATGGATTGGATGGGATAATGTTGTTTTGTTGAAGACTCGTGTATTGATCGTTTGGTTGATAGATTTGTAAGTTTTGACTTTGATTTAAATCTACCATAGGGAAAGGTGTTCCAAAATTTAGATTGGGCACACTCACATTTGTTGTACCATTGAGGTTTGTAGGAGATAATGATCCCATGTATGGATTGTATAAATGTGAGTTTTGATAATCAATTGGCATTGTAAGGCTTTGATGGTTTGGTTGATTTAGATTACTCATGATGTATGGAACAAGTTTATATTCCATGTTCTTCTTGTGTTTTAACCTTGTTGACCTCTAAGGAATTTAGGACCAATGATGAGATGAAGGATGAAATGGGTGAATGATATGGGTGTTTGAACTTTTAAGAACTTTGGAGGAATACTAAACTTTAGGATTTGTTTTTGGATTTTGATTTGTTTGGTTAGATTTAGATAATGGACTTATAGATCCCAAGATGTTAGATGTTATCTTGGAATAAACTTGTCCACAAGGGTGATGATTTGACTAAATGTATGAGGAAGGATTCATCCACACACACTTAGCCAAACAAGGTGGTTTTGATTTTGATTTGAAGGATTTACCAAAAGTCTAGCATGAATGATTTTTCCAAGGTTCTAAAAGTAGTTTATGAAATGGGATTTAATTGATGATGTGACAAATGAAAGGGTTGATTTTGATCCTAGATGAACCTAGAGAGACTTTGTTTATGAGACCAAGATTTTGAAGAACATGCTATACCTCTAAAACTTTCATCTCTATGTGAAAACTCAAAATGTTGGAAAAGACCAAGATTCTGACAATAATAGAATGAATACAAGTTTGGATTATCTTTTGAAGCACGTTTGTAAAAGTTGTATACCAATCTATCTCTGGTTTCGTAAAGTGTTGAAAGGTGTTTCTTGAAAGCCTTTGGACTAAGATGCTTATGATGATTGATAGACCTTGGTTTTGGGATTTTGACTTTGTAGGAAATCATGAGATCAAACACATATGTGGGGTTCAATTGTCTTTTATTTGAATTAAATGGATTCTTTTTACCAATTCAACACTTCTTGCTTAACTTTAAAACTGAATGTCTATGTCTCAATTCCCTTTCATTCCACAAGGTCCATTATGTGAAAATCCAAGAATCAAAGACATAGTTTTCATAGGTTGACTTTAGAGAGAACAAATTAAGATATGGGCCCAAATATTTAGAAGCCTCTAGGGATAAAATCCCTAGGGACAAGCAGTAACATTTGGTTTCTTCAAGGATATTTGCTCTTTATAAAGGGTTTGAAATTTTGATGACTTGTTGAATGCTTGTTTCAAAGTTTTAGATCCAAGCAAAGTATTTGACTAACTCACAAATTACACAACCCTAGGATAGAAATGACAATATTTGTTGAGTTCCCACTTGGATTTCTCCAAGCACTAAGACAAAGAGAACAACTAGAGATTTGGTGACATTGGCTACCCTCCACGACACACATTTCTTGAGACCACCAAATCTCAAAATCTTTAAAATCCTTAAAATCTGGAGATCAAAAGGATTTATTCTGTTTCTACTTTGAATAGTACAAATGTGGGGCGACTTCAAAATGATCATTATTGTACCAACAAATAGTAAGGATTTTGGGTTCTAAACAAATTGGTTCTTAGTTTGGGTAATCGAGGACATGACACCTTGTGAGCATCCAACAAGCCACTAAAGGCTTTAATCAATCCTACTAAGGGCTCTTATACTTTTTACAGTTGTACCTCATTCTGAAAGACACTGTATGACTAACGTCTACATACCATGAGGACTTGACAGTTTAGTCTTATCCATTTATATATAGACCTGAGTGAAAAGCTAGTTGGAGTCACCTTTGAGTTGTTCTTAGGTAGGCCCCTCTAAAGGTGAACACAAGTGAGGGAGTACACTTGTAGTTCGACTGCCCAGTTCGTGTAAAGCACAAGGATGGAACACACACAATGTCTCTTTCTCACACTAGCATGATTGTTCAATTTTAAACCCAAATTTGAAATGTGTGGGTAATTTTTAGACAACCGATGTCACTAGAATGCTTTTGATTCTCAAGATCACCGGAAAGAGCGATAGAAGTGCATACACATTCGAATGACACAAATTGCAAAAAAATACAAGATAATGAAGGCACAAGTTCTTTTTAAACCCCGAAGCAATGATGAGTTTGTTTTAAGCACCAAAAACCAAGTGTGAAGTTGTTTGTTCAATTTTAATCCAAAATCAAAGTCCAGTAAGTTTCTAATGTTCAGTTTTAGCCCAACTTAGAAAAAAATCAATCAATGATTAATTTTAAACCTAAAGTGATCTAGTTGGCCTAAAATAGAAAACAAAAGCAACAATTGAATGCTCTAGACTATTACCATAAGCATTTAAAAATACTTTCTCAATTCCAATGCCCACTTTTTTTGAACTCTAATTTGCTAGTTAGTTGATTCCCATGTGAAGAAAGACCACCATTGTTTCTGGATGCAAACCTGTCATGCAAAGTCTCTGTAAAAACAAGCAAATGTTTATAGCACTAAAGAAAATCAGATTTTGAGAAGTATGACAAAACTTTTATCATTATAAGCACAAAGGAATTTTTATTTTCTTAGTTCAATATGTTTACTCTTCTATTGTAGGTTGCTCTTAAGTTTTCCACATGATTAGATGAAACCCATTTGTGTGTTTGTGATGGTAGGCGAACAAGATAAAAAATTTCAAAAATTTGAACTAATTATATTGCATTTGTTTAGATACAATAAAATCATGTTCTAGATCCCACCTAATATTATTGATTCCTTGATTTAGAAAAAGAAAGAAAGAACACAAACATAATTTAAAATGATGCCATCAAGATTTCTCTCGTGACTCCTTCTGTAGACATTTTATTTCCTATCGCCTAACTTTACTCATATGTCATTCACACTATTCTTGTGGACAACTCTGCCAAGAAGAGGTCGTTGTAGATAGTTATGATGCATTTAAAAGAAATTAGCTGCTCAAGTGACCTCAATGACAACATGAATAAACTCTGATAGACAACATGAATAAATGTGAATCTTTTCTTGGCATTTGGTGTGAGCCTTACACCGAATCAAGCTCAATGAATGTAGATTATGTAGCACACCTCGTGCTCTGCCTCTCGAATTCTTCATAGATTATACGTTTTAGACATATCCTTGGGGTTCATTCTCTACCTCACTTTTTTACTTACTGCACTCCACGCTCTATGCCCAAAACTAATAATTTTTGATACGATGCAAAATTCAACTCTTGTCAGAACACAATCCAATAGCAATTATCAGATTTGCAGAAAATTACAAACGTGTAGTAGCGAACAAAGATCTTTAAGGGGATTGAAAACCATTAAATTTATGCACAACATTGGCAGCCTCAACTTGCATATGGAGAATGATGCCAGGTGCAAACATTAAATAATAGAATGATGTCAGGCGCAAACACCAAGGCGAATAATGTAAACTCTAATTTTCCTATCCCTTTTTAGACAACTTCCTCAACAAATCTTGCCATGGATCACTTAGATATTGTTTATTACATATTGATAGTCTATGATTTCCTAAGAATCTCCATTGCACCAAATAAAAAGGTTCAATATGTCACAAGAGCTGATATCTTTCATGCAAGTTCACAAATTCTTCAGGCTATGTAGCCGCAGAATATTTTATACAATGAGTTTTGACTTGAACCTTGTTCTGTTCATGTAGCGGTTGTACCTAAGCCTGCTAGCGTAGACGATGACAAAGACAAAGAGTTTGAAATGTAGTGCACAAGAAACATGATGGGAAATAGGAGGACAACATACCTGAATATAGGCATTGCAAAAGTGAAAGCATTGACCGGAAGAAGCGAGTCTATATTTGATTTATTCTCTTTTCAAAACTAACATGAAGACTATCTTTATAGAAAGATCTCTACCTCCCTCCACACATGAGACATTTACCAATAGATTGCGCTTGCCCTCTCAGTGTTGGATTACTATTATCAATCTCTCAACTGGGTTAGTAAAATGCATAACTGTAATTATCTACTTACTTTGGCACCGAAAGTCATAGAAACAAAGTTTGCAAAGAATATATTCGACCCAAAATCTATGTTTTGAAAGATTATGAAGAGTATAGTTGAAGCAATAATACAACCAACGCGTTAGTTTCTAATTCCATTAAGCAATATATGTGAATTTGGAATGGGTAAAGAAGGAAAAATTTATGGTATTATGATCATAATTAAGTCAAGGAGGATATATACAAGTAAAATTGTTTTAGAGTTTAGAAATGTTGTACCCTCTTTTACGAATCAACGACCCAACATCAACAAATAAACGAAAAGTTTACTTTTTGACACAATGTGAATTGATTTGATTTAACTAAAAAATGTGTTTCCACCTAATCACATTATGCTAGCAAAAGTATCAAAAGTATTAGGTTGTCTCTGAAATAAGGGAACAAAGCTTTCTAAAGTTAGAGTGATGACAAAATAGAGATCGATCTATGTATAAAATCTAGCAAACATGAAACACATGTATATCAGAGAAATGTTGAAAAGCGCGACAGACAAAATAGAGATTGATCTATGTATAAAATCTAGCAAAAATGAAACACATGTATATCATAGAAATGTTGAAAAGCACGACAGGCGGTAAAGCTCGAAGTCACATGGACAGGCACAAAGACTTGATATTCCAATTTCAAATGAAATCAGATGTGATGCCCGAGCAAGAGTAAAAAATAGAGACACTTCGATGGGCTGCTTCTCAAATGTTTTGATTAAGAGCATACCACAAAACTCAATAATGCATTAAATAGAATTTGAAGCCTAAAAAAATAGAGTCTACAGTCCCATTTCATGTGATAGGAAACAGATTGAAGTCAACAAATGTCAGCGTAATTTACTCCTCTTCCACCTTATAAATTAGAATGAGACTAATAAAATGAAATGGATGCAAATAGAGGCTACTGAGAAGCCCCATAGTGGGCGCCAAAATGTGACTAGTAAATCTGCATAGGCTTATCCCATAGTGGGAGTGGTGCTCCTTTGATGTGGAAAGGATGTCCTTTCCCACCCCCTTGATAAGCTTCCAATGATGAAGATGGAAAGATGCAAGTGATGGAGATGAAAGTGCCTATAGTGCAAATGCATAAGATTGTGGATGGATTGCGGATAAAAGTGGCTTCTATTTATAGGTTGAAGGGTTGAATAATGGAGAGATGGGAGGAATGTGGGACTAAAGGAGAGCCAATGAGATTGTGACACTTGTCACAAATCTAATGGGTGAAGTTGGAACACACTTTGGAGAATGTGCATAATTAATGCATGTGGTTGAGATGTAAGAGGGGTGTAAGAGAGATTAATGCATTTGTAATAGACATTAAATGATTGTGGTTGAGATGTTTTGGAGGGAAATTGTTTGGGTAAGAAAGTCAAATAAAGGGAGTTAATGAAGGAATATTCCCTAGAATGTGATGTTGAGGGGATAAATAAGGAATTAGATAATTTAAAGAGTTGATTTTTATGTGCAAGTGGGTTAGTTAAGGAGGGGTTGGGTTTGACCAAGGTTGAGTCAAAAGCTAGAGAATGGGTAATTAGGATTAAGAGTTAATTAATCCAGAATTAATTAACTTGGAGGAATTAGGGGATTTGACATTTAGTTTAAATAATTTGATTTATTAAATCATATGAGAGGACTTTAGGGATTTGATTAAATAAATTGATTTATTTAAATCAACATGATGAATATTAGTGAATTAATCTAATAAATTGTTTTATTTGATTAATAGAAGAATTTGATGATAATTGATCAAATTTAGATGCATAATGTCAATTAAGATTATTTGCGTGTCTACACCAACTACACAGATAATTAAATAAATGACACAAAGATAAGTTTATTTTATTTGGAACTAATTCATGTTCATCTCTGAAATCTAAGCAATAACAATATTGTTATCTAATTTTCACCCATGGGCTCATCGGGCAAGACAAATTATGTTTCAGAGGTTTGAGAGGTCAAATGGAGCATTCACACAAGAGCAAAAGTCATGAATCTGATGCTAGGTTGCAGGGGTCTCACTTTGGGGGCCTACCTAGCTTAGGTTCAACATGAAAATCCTCAGAGAGAAGAGTCACCAAGACCCTAAAGATGTCTCGCCGACTACGAGGAGCTCTTGTTGAAAGGGTTTTTCACCATCTACATAAGGATTCAGCCTTCGGCATAATGTCTTGCCGAAGGCCAGATGTCTCCTCGACTTAAAGATCTATCGGCGTAACAAGGCAATCAGAAGGAGGTCTCAACGACCAGTGATGTCTCCTCGACAACAATAAGGGTTTGGCGTGAGATGTCTATCGGCACAAGGTCTCACCGATTTGGTGAAGTCTTAGCGAAAAGGAATGTTATCGCCAAAGGTCTCCCCAACTTGCTCATAGTTTTGACCAAGGTTGGTGCCTTCGTCAGAATGTCTTGGCGAGGGCATTATGTCTCGCCAACAGGGAAGGGATGCTTTCGACAAAGCAAGTGAGCTTCGCTACAAGTCTCGGCGACCAAGGGTGGTCTCGACGAAATGAAGTGAGCTCGGGTAGACAAAAGGAGTTCGCCATGAGGTCTGGCTGATAGAAGGAGTCTCGCCGACAATGAAAGACTTTGCCAAGACTAAGGACATCGGCATAAAGTCATGCCGAAGTAGGGATGTCTCCCCAACAGGATTTAAAGTAAATTCATCACCGAGAGAATGCGGAACCCAGCGAGAGGTTCGGCTGACAAGCCAAGGTCTCAGCAAATTTGACGCACTCGCTATGACTCCTGCCAAAGGGATGAGGCTTCAATATAAGGAACAAAGGTCGATGTAAGGTCCTAGTGACTGAGGGATGTCTTAGCGACTGTCAAGGACCTCGCCAAGAGAAATTCATTTTGCCACAAGGTCCCGCCAAATGCAAAAGGTCTCCCCAACACGTATAACATTGGCACAGTTTCCAGACATCACTCAAATGTATTGCCAAATGGGATCTTTGGGCCCGAGACAAAGCGATTGGTTTTGCCAGAAGGTTTTCTTGACTCAATGTTGTCTTGCCGACAAATGAGCAGCTTGGCGGAATGAAAGGACCTCGGTGTGAGGTCTGGGCGAAGTCAAAGTGTCTCACCGAAGGAAAGCAACGTTACTAAAGAAAAGAGAGCTCACTAGGAGGTCTCTTCGAAGAAGAAAAGGTCACATCGACGTGCTTGGCGCCTTCAGTGGAATACGAGAAGCTCAGTATGAAGTCTGGCCGACAGGCCAAAGTCTTAGCGAGAGAGAAGGAGATCGGCAAAGGGTCTTTCCGATAACGATTGTCTTGGCGAACACAAAGACAACATCGGTATGACTAATCAACCTTGCCATAAAGTCTGGGCAAAGTCTAGGTGTCTCGCCGAAAGAAATGTAGCACTTGGTAAAGCGAGGAAGTCGACATGATGTCTCAACAAAGGATTTGTGTCTTGCCGATGGTTTAAAGGATATTGGTATGACTCTTCAAGCTCGATAAGAGCTCCCATCGACGGTTTCAAGCTATGCCGATAATCACAGGAAGGTTTAATCGCATCGGGGAGACATGATTAGTGTCTCACCGACATGCAATTCTATAGGAGAAGCTTTTGACCACCCAAAGAGTCTATGTGGAGTATGCTCGACCAATCTGAAGGAGCCAAATATGAACCATTGATGATTTGACCGTTTGACTTCCCCTGTGGATGGGGGTAACAGAACCTAAGTGACGTGGAGCTGATCTGAGGATAAAATGATGAATCAGTTTGATATCCAGAAGGTGCATTCAAAGCAGCTCGACTGGGGGGAATTCAAAGATCGACACAAGGAGCAAAAGTGAATGTGGTGGTTACAGAAAAATCAAGATGGCTTCCCCTGAAGGCAATCTTTCACACTGACATGGACAACAGGGACACAATGGCAGACAACATTAACTCCATAAAAGATCTATGGGAGATCTTTTCTGGGAATGATATTTTTTGTAAGCCCTAAGGGGCCGAGATCTTTTCTGTATATAAGGTTTTTTTTTGCCTTTTTTGTAAAGGAGTTCTAATGTATGCTCCTCTGAAGTTTGTGACCCTTTTTGCAGTCCTCTCTCAGACTAGCAAGATTCTGTAACTCAATTTGGAACATAATATACAAAATCTACCTTGGTTACCATTGATGGTTCATCATTCTACCTCCTGATTCTTGTCAAGTATAGTGCATTCTTTTTAAGTGATTCATTGAGCTACTTAGTGAAATTTTCTCTTTCCTTATTGCTTTTGTTTCATGTCATGCCTTTCTTTGTAGAAGTAGTATCATGTAGGTTACAAACTGTGTTTACTTAATCATGCACATGAGCTTCTAGTTTGTGAAAATCTGCCTTTCCTTCTTGAAGGCACGTGCATTTCAAACCTATTTGAATATGTGATCTACATGATCTTGTTGTGTAGTCCAATGGTTGTCACCAGTATTGAAGTGTAGCTCGAGTATCTCATTGTTCCTATCATTGCAGTGCATCACCTTAGAGTTTAATTTTCATTTTTTTTGCATTATCTCTCTACCTTTTCCTTCAAAAAATAGTAGTTTTAGGTGACACCAAAGGAAGTCGGCCTTCTTCGGAGGTTCACTCCAATTTTAGGTGACCCACAACGTTGAGTGATCCAATGTTTCACTAGAAAGCTCAGTTTTACAACTTTGCATAGGGTGCATTTCTAGGTGACAAAAAATACATTTTGTTTATTTATTTGTCTTCTTCTTTTACTCCAATAGGTCAAATATATTATAAAATTTATTTTTTATTTTTTTATATTTGCATAGACAGAAAGAAAGACAATGTGAAGGAAAACAAAAAGTTACATTTTTATATTTATATTTATTAGTAACTATTAATACCATGATGGGAAAATGGTTGTCAAAATTAAAGTAAAAGATAAAAAAAAATTGTCAACACATTCACACCATTATGCTCCACCCCTTGCTATTGTTGTAGAATGTATCTCAACATAATACTTGAAGATTGATCTCTCATACATATTGATTTATCATCTGATGTAACATTTTTTGATTTTGTCAATTTATTGATTCTCAATATTGAATTTATATTACATTATGATTAGTATAATAATACTATATATATAATTACATTACCATATTAATTGACATAATACATTCTACCAATAAAAAGTTAAAATTGTTACAATTTTTATTTTTATAAACCTAGCTTCAACTATGCTAGTGTGCCTAGTATAAATCAAACTCAAGGTCTAGGTCAATCCCAACAACTATAATATCCATCAACCTAGTAAAATCATGATACATTCAACTTGTAAGAATTATTGATCTCAAACCACTATCTAGTCTACCTTTGAATCACTACCATGAATCATCTATTGACTAGAAAATAAATATTTTTATCATAATACTACAAAGGCAAGTACTCACCACTATGCGATACTTGTTAGCAATGGAGGAAGCGACCCACTTTCTTTTTATTTTTATTATAATTTATTAAATATAGGGGAAGATTTTGGTTGTTACATAGGTTGACCTCCCCAAATTAATTCTAGACTATGCATACTAAATAACGTCTCTTAAAATGTTGATTATTTATGCCTAATGGCCCATGGAAAATATATTGTAATTTCTATAAAATAATTATTTTAAGTATTTTTATTCAACATTAAATTTCCACATATAATAATATGGTAGGTAGTTTTTCTAGATTAAGCAATTCATGATGAGAAAAAATAATTACACAGTTTAATCCAAAAAAGCTATTCTACAATTATTATTATATAGTCCCTGTAATGTATATTTAATATGTTATTTTTATATTGTAATTGTATGCATGCAAAATAAATAAACAAAATAACATTGAAATTAAACCAATCAAATACTCAAATCAAACACATGTAAACCTCAAATTAAGCAAAATCAAAAGCTTTGCTCATTTTGGAATTTGGGTGCTCAATTCACCGATATAACCTTAGCATTCTTTGGTTATCAACACTATATGTCATGCATTCATATAATCTCAACCTAAAGTAACATATTACAATAGAATTGTACATATGTGTTATAACAATATATTCTCTATTATAAACTCAATAAAACTCTAGTATCTCGCTTTTCCAACCTCTTTTACAATTGAGACACATCCCTTATATAGAAGAAATCTTTGTGAAGGCTCATGCATGGGTGACACATGCCACTATATAACTAGATTTATGAACTCTCATGCATTTGAATAGGTGAAAAAACTTGTGAAATGCATAAGAGTGTTTCACAATGACTTGCAACTAGGGTGATGAATTACTCAAAGCTAGATTAATCATCATTTGCCTAATTTGAAGCATGACCTACTAATGGTATTCAACGATCGAGAACAAATGTTTAGGAGGTTGCTTCTTTATTGATTATACCTTTTTTATGAATATTAGAGATCAATATTCATCAAGTGCATCCATCCCAAACATCTTAGATGTAGAGATGGGCATGAGCAAGGTTGATAGTACTATGCTCTATCTAGAGCCTATAATAATCAACCTAGACATTGTTAGAGATACCTCTACTACACCCATATCCCAGTAGGTAGCTATGATATTAAGATGAAGAATGCGTAAAAGAGAGGGCACCATCTTCTCTCACACAACAATAATTATCATAGAGAATTTTAGTATTGATAACTAGGGGTGGCTCATCAAAAGCTAATATATATCCCACATCTACCAAATTGAATAAGAGAAAATTGAAGGATTCAAGTGAGGAATCAAAATATATCATTTTTCATACGAGGCTTATGGATTTGACAAATCTCATCATGCTTCATGGGAATCTTATGTCTTAGTCGAAGCCTTTGCTTGAGAGTTCATTAGACTAGACACTCATTCTAATTTTCCCATCCTTAGAAGATTTATTTCTTGTCTCCATTTGAATTCAATAAGTTCTAGACAAGAGAACACACAATAGCCCTAAAAAGCCATGACACAATTGTAACTAACTTCTAAGTCTGTTGACAAAAGACTAAACTCTTTGAATAGACCATTTATCTAAGTATGAATTACTATGAGCTTGTGGTCTCCTTTTATAATTGAAATTAAGGTTAATCATACCTTCGATTAAGCTCTTAATCTAGATTAATTCATCTTAATCACCCTTATCCATAAGTGCATCATTTTTTATCATCTACTGCACCTTGAAATGTTTGCACACATATTTTGAAAATTTCAACAAAATTCAAGTGACATGAAAAAATAATATCACATAAGCTTTATAGATATTTCTCCATCCATGTACAAAATCATTCTTTTGACAATCATTTGTGCTCAAATAATTTTTCCAATTTATTCATGTGGACCATGTACCTCACATTGAGGAGTATTTTAGTTTCCTCAATGAAGTTATCCAATCTAGACTCCAATTTTAGCAACTTGTCCAATTTAGCATTGCATGGGATTGAATCCACTTTATCCTCTTGGGTGATTAATGAAACTAAAGCTAGAGTAATGGTGTAGAATCCAACTTTCTAATCATGTAATGATTTCATCTCTTAACACCATCAATTATTGGATGTAATAAACATTCTTTGGGGGCCTTAAAATTATTCAATTTATCAAATTAAATCTACTTTGAATAAATGATTCATTTCTAAAGTAGATTTTATATAAGTATGAATTACTATGAGCTTGTGGTCTCCTTTTATAATTGAAATTAAGGTTAATCATACCTTCGATTAAGCTCTTAATCTAGATTAATTCATCTCAAACACCCTTATCCATAAGTGTATCATTTTTTTATCATCTAATGATTTTATCAAATGATTTCATCTCGTTACCACCATCAATTATTGGATGTAATAAACATTCTTTGAGGGCCTTAAAATTATTCAATTTATCAAATTAAATCTACTTTAGAAATGGTAAATTTCTAAAGTAGATTTTATATAAGCATGAACTACTATGAGCTCGCAGTCTCCTTTTATATCAAGAGGGATCATATCATCAAATTTCATAAACACCATTTTTTGTGTTTAATCATAATAATTCATACTTATATTAATTCTACTTTAGAAATGTAAAATCAAACCCTCTATCAAGAAATTAATGTTAGATATTTGTAGCCATCATCATTAGGTGAATTTATATTTGTGGCTTATAATTAATTCTCAAAACTTGATAGAGTGCATAGTATGTCATTATGAAATATTTTCTTAATGTGTCTATATTAAAGGGCTCAACATCTTTCTTTGCAATGTGTCTTAATCCATTACAGTCTTTTTGCCGATGGTTTGACAATCATCTAACTCTATAACTGTGTTTATCTTTCCTATATTCTCTCCACAATGCATCAAAGTCAATTTTAACATTTGCTTGGGGATCAAGGTTAAGAACTTGCCTAATTAATTCCTTATTCATAACAAGAAGTGTCTTTCCCTCATGATTCAACAATATTTTGGTAACCGTATTATATTTGCTATAAATAACTTGTATCAAATATATACTCATAAATATATTAGGGACAACCAATTTCCCTAAGTCAAGTCTCCATATGTTAGATACATGAATGGATTTTGTGCTACAATAATAACAAGATTGAAATAAGTCCCAACCTTTGACAAGAATAACTGCATCTCTAATTAGATTTGCTTTTTTGTGAATTCTATTGGAGAGGATACTTGTGCCCTAGGCATGCTTTGATTTCTTGGCTAAACTAGGAAATTGGTTTAGAAGATCCTGCTATAAGCTTCATTTTTCCATACCACCTTGGGATACACTTCAACTCATTTTGAAATGCAATAACCCTATTGTTACAATGATGCCTTAGGAATTGGAGAGGTGTGCGATAATTCAAATAGTATAACAAATTCCTTTATGACTATAATGAGAATATAACTCTAACCAATGAAAACTTTTAACAACAAATAGTGAATTTTTAGAACATGCCCATTTCACCAACATTTTAATGTCTTGAAATTGAACTAGTAGTACCAAACTAGCTAAATACATTATTTACTTCATAATAAACTCTTAATTTCCCTTCTTCATTATCTAAAAACAATACCCAAAAACTTTGGTGTTATGCTCAAAACTTCTACATTGTTTGCCACATTTTGTATTAAATGCTCATTTGAGTTGGAGTCTACATGATGCGCTATAGGTTGTTTTTCTATCTTCGAATATCAGTCATTGATTTTTATGAAGAGTCAAATGAACAACCATTGCAATCACATCCCCATCACAAATAATTTAAAATACATTCTTGTCAAGTTGCACTATGAAGGATCATACTTTGTAATAATACAATGATACCTATGTTGGATGCTTTTGTCCGATACCAGCTAGCCATCAAATATTTTTTAGACTAATGAGAATAATCCTTGTCATTCATGCCCAGTCCCCATTGGAGACATGTGTTAGAAAATTGCTCTTTGCAACTTTAAAAGAGGATTACCAATATGAAACTACATTGTGAAATACTTATGTGTTGTAAAGAAGCACTGACACTTGGCGGAATAAAGTTCACTATGTCAAAGAGTTCAGTCCAATTTGGGAGCATGGTGAAAAAAATTATTTAGGTGCAACTACTAAAGGAAAATCAAGGTTGCTAATAACTCAGTTGAGGACTGAGTCACATCATCTTAGGTGTGAGACTAGAAGGTGGACTATACCTAAGGATGCGTGGGAGGATAAAATATGCATGTTTTGTAGTAAAGGGGTGGTGGAGACAGAATGACACTTTATCAAGGAGTGCACAACTTGTGAGGATATACGTATTCAATATGAGGGAAACTTAAAGACTGACAACCTGCACAAGTTATTTGACGAAGAAAAGATCAACATGACTGTTAGTTTTTTGGTCAAAATTCATAGTAGAAGATCCAACATCGATTTTTTTTGGAAATTTCATAGTTTGTGGTTCTCGATCCCTTAGACTATTTGGTCTCGTGGATGACATTAAAATCTCTCATTCATTCATTCAATCGAATATTCAAGGCCAATTAGGGCACACCAACTAATTGATGATGACATTCGTTTGGAGGGGTCCACTTGGTATGAATTGGCCCCTTCAAGACACATGTTTCAATAGTGCAAGAGCACACTTTAGACTTAGATTGATAAAATGAAACTGCGTTACACTTTTTTTTTAAAAAAAGAGGGTAAATTTTTTATTGAATCAAGAAAGCAGTACAAAGCCAAGAGTTACAAACCACCCACTAGGGGCCAAAAATAAAACCATCAAGCAACACCCAAAACATATCTCATATCCTCCACAACCAAGTCCTCAAGCTCCCTAGAATGATCATCCAAAAGAACGCTCCAATCATCCACTTTCCAGTTTCCCTTCTGCTCAGAAGCCCATTTAGCCAAACCATCAGCCACCTTATTCCACTCCCTAGGGATATGGTGAAAGGTGATAGAGTCCAAGGACTCCCCTAGGGAGATGTTCTGTCTAACCACTCCAACTAGCTGCTAGTTAACATCCTCCAAATGCCGCTTGTCCAACAAATCAACCACAATCTAAGAATTTGACTCACAAATTATCCTTCTCCAACCAAGTGCACAAGCCCTTTTCAAAGCCAAGAGAATGGCCAAGGCCTCCATGAAGTTGTTATAATGCATGCCACAATACTTTGAGAAGAACACAACCACTCTAGAGAAGTCTCTACCAATGCCCCCAACCCCAACAGGGCTAGGATTACCTCGAGAGGATCCATCCATATTTATCTTCAACACCTCCAAAGGTGGAGGCATCTAGTGTCCATCTATTTGAACCTTCTCTCTATCACTTTGACCAAGGCTAGGTCTCGTCCCATCCTTGGCACAACCAAAAAGCCCCAAACTCTGAAGAATTCTCATATCTCTAGGATCCACAAGGGTCGAGAGGTCACACCTAGCCATCAAAGTCTCTTGCAGAACTCCTAATATCCTCGTCCAAACCTGTATCACTTGAAGCTTCTTATCCAAAAAAATCCTACGATTACGATCCAGCCAGATCTGCCAGATGATGAAGTTAGGACCAATTAACCAAGCAATGAAGGAAAGGATTCTTAGCTATAAAACTCCCCAACCTACTATAGAAGTCCTCTAGAGACGAAGCATGCCAACACGGCTGACTCCAGAGATTCCACCAGAAGTGCTAGAACACCCTAGCAAAAGGGCATTGGAAGAAAAGATGGGAAGTCTTCTCATTGTGAGAGCATAAAACTGCATTACACTAACCTACATGTGATGCATTTAAATTTTGACATGTTTGCAGCAAGTGGGGACCACACAACTTCTTAAAGGAACATATCCTAAGTCATACAACTTAATTGATAAGGTGAAGGCTATAGTTGGTAGCTTAGATGAAGGGGTTGGTCAGATAATGAGACATAAGCCATCTAAGGCATGATTTAAGTGACTTTGCATTGGTTCAATGAGTCACCATCAAATTAGAAACTCATATCACAATATTTGAGATACAAAATCTATAAGGGTTTTAGAATTTAGATAACCCTATGGGATATAAACCTTAAAACCTTGGAAATTTTTACATAATTCAACACTTGTGTTGGTAAAGATAAACAAGATTATAATGATAATGATGGAAATGATGGATGGGACCCTCCCATGGACACTTTGGACCTTGTTGATGTATGGAGTAAATCGAATGATCGAGACCCTCCTCCTCCTACTCCTCCTTTTGCTCTTGCATTCACTGCTTAATATCTATTTGTAATTGTGTTTGTGTTTTGCTATGGACTTAGCCCCATTTGAACTCTTAGGGTTTGACCTCTTCCACCCACCTTTTTTATGCAAATATGCGTAACACTATTTTATATCAATACTATTAGATTTCCACAATCTATATTACCCTCTATTTTGTTGTTTTTGGATTTAATTGTGTGTTAATTTTTGTGTCAACACTTCGAATCACACTCTGTGATCCATCATCAAAATTAAGAACTCAAATAAATACTATTCGTAAAAAATATAATCACTTAAATTAACCTAAGACAAAAGAACTCATATATTTTACAATAAGATTTCAAGTTTAAAATTTAAAATAAATTAAAAATGAGATAAATAAAAAATAATTCCCATTTAAGATATAAAAATACTTTTAGGAAGAGGTGTCACTTCCATACAGCGAGTCGGTACCTTGTTTAGCAGTAAAGTGGGGGGCCTTCACTCAAATTCAAACTTCCTCACATGACCACGCTAAAAAAAACTTAGATATAACGAGAAGGATTTAAGAATAAAATATGAAAGAGACCTTAAACTTAGAAAGTGGTCAATGTACAAAATTATTGAACTTTTCTGTTAGTGCCACATAAATGACTGAAACATCTGAACTATATTTTTCCTCAACCTCCTGCTGTCGGCTCAGCTTCTACGGTACATCATTTTCCATGTCAACAATAAAATAAATTTAAGTTTACACCACATTTTACTTCTGATCATTCAAACCATAAAATCCAGGTCTGCCTCCGTTATTTTGCCCTCGGCCCAGATCAATTGCACATCCTATGCAAATTTTCTTTTCATGTGGGTTTTCCACAGATCCAATGTCCCCACAAGTGAGTGAATTTTTTTCGACCTGAGGCAATCTGAGCGTAAGTGTGTTTCAAGACCATGAGAAGGTGCGCCATTAAACAATTTCCCTTTATGTGTGTATACAACAGTACTGCATGCATATTGATTACGGTAATGGGTTGCGCTGTATTGATTTCCAGGGGAGTAAGTGGTCACAACCCTGAGATTCCACCAAGGAGAGGGCAGCTGGGGAGCAGACATTTGAAGCAATTTAGTGCAGGCGTGAAAGGGATAGCAGGGAGGTTATCAGTAGCTCTGTTGGTATTGCTGATATGCACCGTATCTCTGTTTTCTCGAATCCGCGACGACAGGCTTATTGCTCAATCACAGGTCAGTCGGTTTCGTTGCTTTGAATCCCATAATTTGTCATGAAATATTTTTGTATCTTGAAGATATTAATAAGCATATCAATTTGATTGCTTGAAACCCCAAAGCCATGAATTCTCAGCGCATCTTAGTTTTTAATTTTTTTTCAGTATCCATGTCAATTTGACTCCTTGAAATCCCACGACATGTCATGATTTGCCTTTTTGCCTTAAAAACTGTAGTACTATGTCAATTTTATTTGTAGGCATTTGAACTACATTGTAAGGATGCACTTTAGGCACTTGAGCTACATTGTTGGGATGAACAGGCATTGGGTTACTCTCTAGCCTTGGCATTGATCTACACTTGAGTTACTCCCTAATACGTGTCTGTCATACTTGAACGTGTTTCTGAGTTCCATTGACCTATTTTGGTCGCTCACACAAGGACTTCTTGGGAGTCAAATCAACAGATTTTGGTTATTCGGGTATATTAATATAATTTCATTCGTTTTTTCATTGCTCAAGGAACCACCATTTGTCATCAATTCCTTTTGCATCTCAAAATATTAAGCACCCATGTTAGTCTTCTCATGGCTTCTTGTAAAATTCGCAATACAAATTGAAAAAAATATCCTGCAATAGTTGGCGTCTAGCAACTACTCCTTCTAAATCTGCACCACTTGTATGAATTCTTTTCAAATCTTTAAAACTGCAGTACCCATGTCACTCATTTGTAGGTGTGTGAACTACAGTGGATACCAATGTTGGGTTACCCTCTCTGGCTTTGGTAGTAATCCAGTGTCAGATTTTTGGGTTAGGGTACGTCTTGTTTCTGACACTTGTCTATCATACTTGTACCTATTACTGAGTTCCATTGACCTACAAGGTTGTATCCCTGAGTTCCAATTCATATCCTCTGGTCACTCATGGACATTGGTATAATTCCTTTCTTGATTGCTCAAAATTACATCACTTGTCGTGAATTCATTCTGCATCTTAAAGATTTTTGTCCCCATTTCAAATTTCGTACAGCTTCATATAAATTCTTTTTAATGATAGGAAAAAACTTTTGGGATAATGTTGGGTATAAAGC
Source organism: Sequoia sempervirens (assembly GCA_007258455.2). Classification (NCBI taxonomy): domain Eukaryota; kingdom Viridiplantae; phylum Streptophyta; class Pinopsida; order Cupressales; family Cupressaceae; genus Sequoia; species Sequoia sempervirens. The sequence continues at coordinate 40,695,801 of VDFB02072274.1, read as the reverse complement.
AATTAAATTAGTCCTAATCTTATGTCCCATATATTCTAATTTTAGAGTTTAGATGTTTTCACTGCCACATACTTTCCTTATTAGGTTAGTTCTGAGAGGGGGGGATGTCAGTTTTAATTTAGTACTGAAATCTGCTAAAATATAACTTGCTTTGTGGACCCATCAATGCATCTAAGCTTTTGAGTTATTACCTTGCTTTCCAGACTGTTGGATCCAGTGGCACTGAAGATGCTTTTACACTACAGATTGGAAACTTGCATTTTCAAGTAGCTTTTTCTGAGTTTGTATGTAGAATTGATATGCATTATATCTCTCTAGATGGTTCATTTTACATAACAATACCCATAGCTGATTTGTTTGCATACTTTGCCAAGGATTCACTTGGAATATATGGTGAATGACTTAAGTTTAATTATGTATTATATAAATCATAACCAGGTCGTAAATGTATGCTCAACACATAGACATATTGAATGTCTATCTATTGAATAGTAATAGCGAAACTGAAGTAAGGTGTAGATACAAAAAGAGTTATCTAATGTAAGGTTAGATATTGTAGAAACCCCTCGGCAAAATAGAATAAGTCAGATGATTTTAAGTTTAAATTAACTTTACTGTCCAGATTTATTCAATGAATTGACAACATTGTTTTCATGTACCTTGTCTGTATTCCAATGGATTCAAGTAATTTTTTAGCATCAGGGAGATGGATAAAGTACATGAAAACAAGTGGATGATTAATGTTCATGAGAGATGGGTTCTTGTGAACAACTACTCATGAAATATGGGTCAAAGTGGATTCACCCAAAACTATGTAGCTGAATCCTGAAAAGTCATATCATATATTCTGATGCACTGTGAAAAGACCACTTGTATAAAAAATATAGCATTAATGATTCTGCATGAATAACAGAACCTCAACTAAGAAATAAAAGTAAAACTAATAGACAGTAACCTCCTAGGGTTAGACCTTTTTTTTAATTGAATATTTTAACATCCTGTTGATATCATGTGCATGGATGATAGACCTTCTTCAGTTGGGAGTCAAGGATTCAGAGTTATATATTTTGCTAAATTTGTCTGGGACTATTTTCATTAATGAGTCTCGTCAATTTTAGGTTATAACTTATTTTTTAGTATTTGGATTGACAGTAAAAGGTACAAGTTCAGGAAGCTAAGTCAATTAAATCAATTCAAATCATTATAAAACTCATAGTGGGAAGACTGACATAGGCTTGGCGCCACTTGTGAGTTGGATGAAACCATGCTGATCCTCCAAGGTTGCTTGCTGGCACTGTGCTGTATAGTTGCCATGACTTGCTCAAGTTTCATAAAAGCATGCGATTTTTACAGTCTGATTTGTGTTTTTTATATTCTGCAAATTGTGAAGGTTTCTTTTGCAGTTTGAGAACAGTCATGAGGGTTTTTTTTAGTTGCATGGGGTGTCTGAACATCCCTTCACGGCTGCAATTGAAGCTTTTAGTGTCCCAAATGAAGGAACAGAGCTGAAAGTTTATTACAATACAGGCAGAAGGGCATCATTTCTCAGTCACAGGCAGAAGGAAATTAAGTGGACAGAGTAGAAGGGGCTCCAAAGATAATTCAATATTCACACAGCTATATCAACAATAAACTCTGAATGCATTACAATATTCCAGTCATCAATTTACACTATGCAAACAAAAATAAACCTAGAACTTTTTTTTGGGCAATTATGTTTTTTTTTTCTTTTTTTGGCGAGGCTTGAGTCCAATTCAAAATTTTGCGAGTCTGTGTCAAGTCTGAGTTTTCCAACTACGATAAAAACGACTCTGGATTTTTTAAAAACGTGATGATATTAGTTATCTCTTTACAAACTGTGGTGAATTATGAGTAATATAGTATGAATCAACTGTCACTGTAAGAATTTTTCATAAAATCTCTTAGCATGAAGGTCATTTATTCCATAGTTCTACTTCTACCAAGGTCACCAGTGACTGGGTAAGATCAACAAGTGGTTGATGAAATTGATATATTTTCTGGTGAATATGCTCAAAATTAATTTGTATGAAGTGTATAGACTGGCATTTTATCAAAATATAACTGGTATCAGATTAGTTCGATAACTGGATGATGAAAATCAATAGTGTTTTATTTCATATCATCAAGATTTCTGACTAGTTAATGTTCAAGGCTTCTAAATGTACGGCCACCTAATAATTGTATATTACTAGATGTTTCTGTTTTTTGGGATTATTATATTTGATAAATTTCTATTTTTTTTGATTTTCAACTACCTAAAAACTGGAAGATATTTTATAAGAAGAATGAAAAGAATAGTCTAAAGCTATGGGATCTTGAAGCAGGAAATCATATATCTGTAGTCTAGAAATCATAAAAAAATTTGAATTGTAAATCTGAAAACTTAAAATCAGGTTTTAGTTTGCAAGGTGAGTGTATCCTTAACATTCTTAAGGCACAGGTCTCTTTTGACTTTTGCCCTTAACTGTAAACTTATATCAACTCTACATGTAAACCTAGTCACTCTTGAGAGATGGAGACTTTGAGGGAATTTGACAACCTCGCAAATGGCTTTAAAATCACTTTCAACTGTCTTTTCAATCTCCTTGGGGAAAGGGAACTTGTACATTTGCCTTTCCAAGGACTCTTAGTTCTAAGTTGACCTTCTGTTTTGAAAATTTTCTCTAGATTTCTGATAGCCTTGTTATCCAGCCAGACTATTTAGAGCCATTTGTCACTTGGCTTTATTTCCCTCTTGGTTGGCTTCAAGCATGCTCTCATCACTATGGGTAGAGATTGATCACTGTATTTTTAGAGGAAAGGATTTGCTCTTTGTATGAGACAGAGACTGGTGAATTCTTTATCTCTAGATGCCTTATCTAATGTGAGGACAGAGGGATGTATTATTTCCTTCAGGATCCCGGAGGTTTTTTTTGTTGTTGTTGTTAGATATGCCAATTTGAGATATCTTTCTTTGTTCTTGAGAGAAGTTGATACTTTCAGGCATAGTTTACATAGTCTTCGATTACTCCCGGAGTAGCCGAGTAATCTCCAAAAAATTTGCATGCCGAGTAATTTTTGCTTTTACTCGTGGGCAGTATGCAGATGGATTTTCTCCTGTCAAATTATCGAGTAATCGCCAGTAGCTCGCAAAAAACCCACAAACTTGGCATGTTTGTGTGTGTATAAATATGTCTGTATGTGTATATGCATGCAAACTTGGCATCCTGTGTATGTTTATAGATATGTATGTGTGCACAGTTCAGTCCGGAGTATACACATACATAAATATCCACACACATTTGCTGAGTATTTGCCGAGTTTTTCCTGAGTCAAAATTTTTGGGCTTGCCGAGTACTCTCCGATTCCGAGTATGTAAACTATGCTTTCAGATACAGGTCACTTCAGAGGATTCTTAGTACAATTACCTTAATTATCTTCCTTCCATCCAATCACGAGCAATGGTGATGCCAGCTAGCCAAATGTCTAGTGATATTCTTGCTATACGTACTTGGCATTGCCCTTGACCTTTTCTACCTTGTTGCTTGAATGTGTCACACCCAATGGAGATACTCATTAGTAGCCTCCTCAATATAGATATCACTAGTTATTTTTAATTTTACCTGTTTCAGAAGTTCTTAAGCCTTGATGCTAGGAGTGCTTCATTTTCAACCTCCTTGTTGGTGATTGATAGGAAAATTTCAGTGCCGTTGAGGAGTACTCCCATGGCTGCATCATCTGACACCATTGTCTAGATGACATTCTCCATTAGGAACTTCCTCAAAATTTTTACAAGGATGAGGATGGCTAGCTCTATTCACTATGGTTGAGGGATATATAGCATCCCTTTTGTACTTGGTGCATTTCTTTATTTTTTTCTTTTGCTAAAGTTGCCCCTTCTTTGGTGCTCCTATGGTGTTCGTTTGCGATAATGTAAGTTGTAGATCAGCCCCATTTAGCCAAAATTGCCATTTGCCTGCATTAATATATTTCAATTTCTTAGAGGTCTTTGGAACTATCTGCTTATGTCTTTGTAGGGCCAAATGTGAGATGACCCCTGTTTTTCCTTATCATGCTTGTGAAGGGTTGCCTTTGTTGATCTCTTGTGCATTATCTTGAAGGCTTTGAAGGGTGGTTTCTTTTGTCTATATTATGTACCCAATACAGGCTCTCTTTTCACAAAGTCCAAGTTCACATTCAGTCTCTCATTTATATTATGAAGTGTGATATACTATGTCACATAAATCACATTGAGGCCTAGAGAGAATTTCATCTGGTTTTGATTGGGAATCTGGTGGACAGCACGCTAAATTTGTTGAACTTAGATGCATTGCAGACAGAAGTGATTAATTACAACAATTGTTGCATAGAGATAATCAAAGAATTGTCACTAAACAAACTATCGTCACTAAACAAACTATTAATGAATGGAGGAGAAAAAAGAAATAGAACGATATTGTAGCAAAGAAACTAATTATACCATTAATTTGAGAGGTATGTAAGACCATCTCTAGGAAGAGAATTGAAGCTACCACTCCCTGATCAATGCAAAAGAGGTAATTTTTTGAGAAGAGATGTGAATTCTCTGATAAATACAAAAAGAGTTAGCAGTATTTGAGAAGAGATATGAATTTATCACAGTCTGCTTTTGGCTCTCTCTATGCTGCTACAACACACTGATCTTTACATTTGTGTGGTATTTCCTTTATGTCTGTTTTTAGCAGGAAATGAAAATTCTAAAAACAGGAAGTCAAGTGATCTGCCTTAGAATTTGAAAAGCCACATGATAAGCTTTTCCCCAAGAAGTTGAGGTAACTTGTTGAGACCTGAAATTCATCAAAACACTTTTTCAGTTACTGAAAATTCGAGAAATTTTGATATATTTTTTGTATTTAAGAGTCCTTGAGAATTTTCCTCAGAAATTTTGGCATCCAAAAGAGAAGGGGAGTGACTTATATAGAAAATTAAGCAATCTGCCTTGGAATTTGAAAAGTCATGAGATGAGTGTTTCCCTGACAAGTTGAGGTAACTTGTGGAGACATGACAGTCATCAAAACACATTTTCAGTTCTAAAAATTCTCAGGATTTTTGATACATTTTTGTACTTATATTTTAGGAGCACATAACCCCTTCACAAGCATCTGCAGTTTTGAATATTCTCGCAACAAGAGCAAGCGCAATCTCAGGTGTGAAGCATTTAGAACAAGAAATGAATTACTTTTCTGAAATACTCATTTGAGGAACATTACATCATCCTACCATTGGCAGATTATAAGCATTTTAGATAGACCTACTTATAAACAAGTTAAACAACAGGGAATCCAGTTCACCCTACTAACATTCAAAGCACAATGTAGAACATTGCAAGAATATCAAGGAGAAGACACATTGAATATACTATGCTAAAAGCTATGAAGGACTTGCTTTCTATTGTAAGACTTTGTACTTGATTTTCTGTTTTTGTCAAAGACCTTACAGATTGGAAACATACCACTCTACTCGGGTCAAAATCAATGAAAAATTTGCTTATATCTGGAACAATCACTCTCATAGTTAACATCATATATGCCCTTGAAGACATGAAAATAATAGCCAAAATTGATCACTATTCCAAGAAGTGAAACTATTGAAATCAAGGACACAAATAAGCTATGGATAAAAAAGAACAATGCAGGAAAAATCCATTACTCTTTGTCTCACGGATTAACAAAAAGTTAAATGAAAGGAGTCAATTTGACATCTCATAGATATATATGTCAATCCAACTATCCATAGTGTTTTGACAATCATAGTCTTGAAAATGGGTCAAGAAATGGAGGCTCCAAATATTGATGTTGGAAATATGAACACAGATCATCTTGAAGCAACCAAATAAAAACAAATCAAATCTAACAGAACACTCTTATTTGCTTTATGCTTCCAGGTGAAAACATCTTAAGGGAGGGGCTTGCTATATGCCTACATATGAATCAAACAGTGAAACTAAATACTAAATATATTTTTACTAAGAAAATGTTGGCATTGCCAATAGGTTATAATTATTTTGAAACATGCGTTCATGCATGTGTGTGTATTTTTAAATATGTGCAGTTATGTCATTAGACATTTGTTGAAAACATTTGTTCTTGAATTTGAAATTTTTCAAAAAAATTAGTTGCAACTTCATAGTCTCTTTGATGCCTTGTCATTTGATTCTTTGTAAGTGTCGCATTTTTTAATTCCATCAATAGACTTGACAAAAATGCAATGTAAATCACATGCTGATGTTGATGATAATTGGATTTTTCTGAGTTGTTTTCAATCTTTTTCAGTAGTTGTATGATGTTGATTTGACCATACTTTTCTATAATTGAGGTTTTTTTGTTGATCGTGACAACTCTGGTAGCAATGATTATTTTCTCCTTGCAGATTGATGTGGGAATACTTTGGACTGGTGCTCCTTCTAATGGTTGGAGGCCATCCTCGGCACCGAGATCTTACTGGCCTCGTATACTATTCTCATGAACTTGCTATGACTTAAATTTCTCTTCTATAAAATCCATTGCTGAATAAATATGGTATATACAAGTGTTTCTAAAATGTGTTCTATCTCATCGTTGCAGCACCACCCAAGGAGAGCAATGGATATTTAGTGGTTCGTTGCAATGGTGGTTTAAATCAGCAACGCAGTGCGGTATGTTAATCTGCTGATTTGTTTTCAAATCTAGATACTTTCCTATTTAAACTTTTTTGCTTCTAATGACTCTAGGATGTTTTTGAGATTGAACTGGAAAATGTTCTCAGCTAACATTGCTTTAGATGGTGGCAGTTGGCTCAGATATGGCTGAAAGGTTGCAGTGTAAATAATGCCTTTAGGATCATTCAATTATGCTTTATGGTTCAAATATCCATGGCATATGAAGTGTTGTTGGATTTTATGTTGTGCTAGTAATAAAATAGTGGTATAGTTTATATGGCTTGTTTTTAATCCTATAGTACTAGATTTAAAATTGCCCCAATAGAGTTTCTAGGTTTTTTTAATCTATAGACTAACTTTAAGTATTCTATCTGTCGTCTATCATGGATGTATCATTATATATATATTTTCTTTTATGCAGCAAGAAAAACACTGATTCATTTATTTCAAATCTGTTTTTTAAAATGTGTAATTAAATGAATAATGTACTTGCTAGTAATCATGCTTTTTATGTAAAAAATGTTTTAAATTTTTTCTATACTTTTCTATGTAATTTTAGGATGGGGTCTCTTATGCCTTGATCCTACTGTCCACTATCCTGTCCTTTGAAATCTGAGGTTTCTCTTAAGTCATTCCTGAGCATTGATGCAGTTAAAGATGGAGGGCCAAACTAATGGTGACCTTGTCATTTTAGCCAAAACCGAAATTTAATACACATCCCTGATGTACTATGAAGACACAAACTTGAATGGTTTTAATTTACATTTAAAAACATGAAGGAATCATGATCGAATTTATAAAAATTAAGTGGCATATCTGAGTTGGAGATTTCTTTGGGACTAGGTGAACACAAGGACAGCAAGTTGGCTGGAGGATTAAATGTCGATGTGACAAGATTTATTATAAACCTTATCTTTGATATTTAAAATTTCAAGTTGCCCCCTCATCTGGATGGTTCACATGTATAAAATTATGAAGATGTGTATTTTTTCATTTAATACAGGCTCTGGAAATTGCACCATTTGCAAGTATGACAAGCCACGGGGCAGAATTGTGGACAAGAAACGCTTCAGCTGACAGGTCTTGTAGTCAGCATACAATGCCTTTATTATGTTTGTTAATATGGTTGTATCCGATTATGTATTAATTGTTTGTTGTCTTTTGGATAGTTATAGGAGCTGGTTGATAGAAAGTTGTGTTCTTGTGGCAACGATTAAATCCTTTTAATGGTCTTAGCATTGTCAAGGAAAGAAGTCTAATCCTTGGCTGACCATCTTTGGTCTATTTTTGTAATAACTTCATGTGTGAATAAAGATATACTTTTATTCCTTTGTCTGGTATGCATTATTATTTCAAGTATTAATTTTATTGAATAGGAGAGCAAACATTTGGAGCTGTTGCCTTAAAAGAAATTGGGTCAGATTTAAGATATTCATGCCCTTAGACCCCAATAGAGATTAGACAATACTTAAGGATCGTAGAACAAAGAGAGAGGAGGAGACAACTATGGAAGAAAACTAAAGAAAACATAGTTGTACAAATCCAAATTCAGAGCTCATCTCAAGAACGGAATTGAAGTCAACTTGTGAGTCAAAGTCAGAGCTATAGTTAGGAAAACCATAACATTTCTACCACAAGGAAATGTACGAACTACGAAGGAAGAGTGGGAAGAGACAGCAAGACACTTACCACTACCCGAGGAAGAGTGGGAGATAGAATCTAAAGACTCATTTTTAGAAGCCTATGAAAGTAACCTTTGAGGCATTGAAGGATTGTTGATTGAAGAAGAATTGGTGATTGAAGGAATTGAGCCAAAAAATCTTGGTTCAAAGGTGTACAAGAGAGAACCTGGAGGCAATTCAAGTGTGTGGAACATTGAAGCAAAATGAGTTGAGGATTCTCACATGGTCAAGAGTGCGAGAGAAGCATTGGAGTGTCTGAATCAAAACTCCATGTTAAGTAGGTTCTAGGCATTGAAGTTGCATCAGAAGAAAAATATGGTGACTCCACCATCAAACCCCAATGTTGAGAGGCTGAAGCTGCCCAAATTCATTGATAGTGGGTTGAAGATCCAATAAAGCATTGCAAGACTTGTGAAACAATATGGGCAACAAATGGCCAAGACGATAAAGTGTATTGGCTTTGGTCCTTCCTAACCACCCTAAGTGGTATAGCAATTGATTGGTATTTAAGATTGAATTGGCTTCCAAAACTACTTGGGAAAGATTAAATAAGGCTTTTGAAGAGGAATTCAAGTCACTATGGGACAATAATGAAATCATGGTCAAAATATACAATACGAAGGAGGGCAAACATGAGAATATTAGAGCCTATAATTGTAGGCTCGAGGAACTCCTAGTAAAGTTAGAAAATGTATTGGCCAACAACCTCAAGAAGAGATGATTCATCGAAGTTCTCATTCCTTCACTACAAAAAAAAAATGAAGGTAGTGCCACCCTCTTGATGTGCAGAAGCCTACAATCGGCAATGGACCTAGAGAGTGAGGAAAAAATGTCCTCTTGTGGCAAAAGAAAAACAAAGGAAGATCAAAGTTTGAATGACAACAATGAGAATGAATCTGGAACCATGGAAGCCTTGATAAGAGATATGATGCCGATGATGAAGGAACTTAAAGCAAAAAAAGAAACTAGTAAAGAAAGCAAAGAACTTGGTGCATGAAATGGAAAGGTGTAGTTCACATAAAAAATGATTGTCCAAGAAAAATGTTTTGTGATATTTGTTAGGTTAGGGGTCATTCGATCAAAGAATGTCCATACAATTTGAGTAGGAACATGCAAGTGCTCTTAACACAAGGAGAGTAATCCTCTCCACCCAACACCCCATCAAAGCCACACATTAATAATGCATCTCCAGGCGGATACCAAAACCAAAGAGGGGGAGGTTAGAGTTGGATACAATACGGTTGTAAAGGTTGTTCCATTGTACAATGTTGGGAATGTAATGAATAGGGATACTTTGCAAGAGTTTGCTATATGTAGTGCCCCTCCGTTTCGGTCGTCATTGACATTCAAAGTAAGTTGTTTTCGAGTAAGTGTTTATTGTGTTTTGTTGTTTAACGTGTTAATGTATTGTGAGGTGAAATTAATATTTTAAATAATTATTTAGTTAAATTAAAATGGCTTATGAAGTAATTTAAATAAAATTAGAATTAAAATTATAAATAATAAGTCAACTTTGTACACAATTACTATTAAATAATTAAATTAATTTAGCTTATAAAAAGTATTTAATGGACTATCCTGTGGGGAAAATAATTAAATATGAGAAAATAAGGTGATTTCAAATGAATCATGGAGATAAGATTTCAACTGAAGACAAAAATAGAAAGAAAAGAATAATGTGATTTTTAGATTCGAATGGATGAAAAATTGAATTCAAAATAGTAAAAATATGGAAAAAGGATTGTGAATAAAAGGATAAGATTTCGATTGAATAATAAGACAAGTGCAAATGGAAAGTGTTCTGAATATTAAATAATTAAGCAAGATATTATTTAAAAAAGCGGGGAAAAAGATAGGAAGACACCAAAGCGTGCACATGCATGGCTTGGTACTGGAATTTAGTAGGAAACTTGTTAATTTTTTTTTAAACGGATTTGTGTCTTCAAGGCTGGGATGATATTTTCTGGGGGATGAGATCTTTGAGGAAGTTTTTTTTATGGAGAGGAACGGTCTGGAAAGAAAATACAAAAAAAAACGGAGAAGGGAACTCGCGAGGAACAGGTGGTCACTCCATCATGGATTCGTGGAAAAAGGGCATCGTAGCAATCAATTCAGACAAACACAGATTGTACAGATGAGTTATCATTCCTTGCTATTGTATGTTTTCTTACAAAGCTAGTCGTTCTGTTATAATCTTAGCGGTTACTCGTTGCATTCATGATCTGGAGTCCCCAATCTCGTTCCTGACTGTCATTCTTCCTGAGAATTTCAATGTAGTTAGCACCCTGTAGTAGCTTCCATCACATGTTTCCTTAGCCGCTTGAAAGGCTTGTTCAACGGTTTATTTCTGGTGTTTATCTACCTCCAAATTCCTTGTGGTTTTAAGCATTGATCAGACTGATCCTTTTAAGGAATCCAAGTTGGTATTGGATCATGGAAATCTAGGCGTACATTTGTTCATGAGAGTTCGCTGATTTCATGCACAATTACTCCTGTTAACAGCCGTTGGTATTGAATGGTTACATGCTAATATGGAATTATGTCAAAAACTTGCGTGCTATGTTGATCCTTCAATCCAAAGCATTTCTGACTGCTCTGTCGATAATCCATTTGCCCTTCTAAGCATGAAAATCTGACATCTATTAGAGATTATGACAACATACCCTGAATATTCTATTGCCTTTTGAAAACAATGTGTGCGATGTCTTGTCTTGTAAGCGTGATTGGTTGGAGGCAGAGCGAATTCATTGCTGTGTATTCCTCTGTCATAGCCCAAAAGCTCTATATTTTCCATGCGCCTCCTCTTTATAGTGTCGCTGTCCTTGCATGACTGGAATTTGATAGAGGTTGTACCATGGCTAGCGGTTCCTTCTCTGTGGCTTCAGATTAATGTTGAATACTTAAATTTTCTTTCAAAGAATCTTATAGGATCTGATGGAAATACATTATGGTCTGCAACTCTTTTCCTGCATGTTGCCTTGGGTATTAATTTTATTGCTGTGTGAGGAAATTCGATATGTTTATAGGTTTGGAGATGATATCCTTTTGAGGCTCTTAGTCCTGTAACTCATACGCCCTCACTATGCTTCTTATCCTTGCATTAGTGCACTGTTAGAAGTTCTCAGCCTATACCCTTGGGGTCACTTCATATACTCAGCCTATAGTCATATATTATCCACTTTCACCATAGGGCTGTCTGGCATCTTAGTTATGGCGTTCGACCTTGCACACCTAATGAACAACTATAAATGTAATACAATAAGGATTATTGATGTGTGAAGCATGCGTGCCCTCATTCTGCCATGCGCACCTGTTTGATCAAATACACATGTAATGCAATAAAGATTATTGTTGTGTGAAGAATGCATAGCTCTCATTCGCCAATCTGCATGACTGAATGCGCCTTGATCTTAAGTAAATCTTACAATGTTAGAGTGTGTTCCATAGTGCTCCATTAAATCGATGATTTTGAAAGCTTCCCTATAAAATCCATGTTTGTATTGATGACAACCATGTGCCAACTGTTCTCTGAGTTTTTTAGTGTTCCCTTCACCGGATATAGGTTGGTATCACTAACTTGTAAGGTGACTCACATGATAGGTAAACCAAAGTTTTTTTCAGACTATATATGTATGTGTATAAATTGGTGTGTGTACTGGTAGGTGTTTACTTTATATATATATATATAAAAAAAAAAGTAGGCTGTAGTGTAATTACCATTGAGTTAAAATTTGATATGTAAATATACTTGTATATCGTATAGTTAGGTTATATTTGCACCCCATCATATAGTTCATAAAATGAATTTCAAATAGCAAACTAATTATAATATATAGGTATAAAATCTATTTATGTCAATACTATTTTGTGTATTGGTGTAATCTGAAAAAAAATTAAAAAATTGAGAGATAGAAATGTTATTTAGTTAATTACTTGTATATGCTTTTAGTCATATAGGTACATGTGCGCGTAAGTACAAGGTTAGAATAATGAGTAGCTTTGTCTTGAATTAATTAAGTTGTCTAGAGGAATAAGTAGAAGAAGTTAAATTAGGAAGGTTGATTTTCAAATAAAATTACGACTATGATTAAAAGTTAATTGTTGTGCTAAGATGTGGGGTTAGCTATTTGTAAAATATGATAAAATAGTTTCTTAAGTTATTTTTAAATGATCCCATCAAAGGGGAACGGATAAAATGAAAATGAAATTGACTATTTAAATGTTTTGATAAATTTGTATCTTGTATATGTTAGTGGAAGTAGAGATTTGTTCTAAGTGGTTTTTAGGATAGTTGCTAATGAAAGTAGTGCATTTGTAGATTATCTACTTAATTATTTAATGTGGGACTTGTATGAACCATTAGGTAGTTTTACTAGGAATGGGCGTCATTATAATTAATTATGAAAGTGTGAAGTTTATATTGATCAAGTTAGAAGCTTTAACTAAAATTATTACTCAATATCGAGTATTTAGTGTTATTCAAAATTCAATTTCTATTGTTAAGCAATGACCTATTAAAAGTTGATCTAAAGTGGACTTAGGTCAATAGGAAAAGTTAGCAACTAGATCTATTAAGAGTAGAAACGAGTAAAATGTTTATAAGTATGGTTATCACATTTTGAAGTCAATCTTTAACTTTTGATAATCATAGACTTGGATTTCTTGGTAGAGTAAGGGGATAAAGATTTAATTGTTTCGATAATAGAGAGATGTGGTTAAGTAAATTGGATTAGAAGATCATTTCTTTAAATGTAGAATGTTAATCTTATGTGTAAAGTCTCCATGAAATTAGTTATTATATATAATTGTTGAGAATTAAAGTGTGATTTAAAATTGTGATATGGATTATTATCGTTGTTGTGACTTTTGGTTTAAGTTGTAAGTTTGACTTGCAAGTCCCTTTTTATGAGTAGTTATATAGAACACTTGTGGTGGTTATCTTGGTTGGTTGCTTCTGGATTGTTGAGTGGATTTTGGGAATTAAGTTGAGTTTGAGGTAGCCTCCTCTTTAGTCCTTTCGATGAGTATTTCTTTTGGGTTTACCTCGTTTTGAGGAGTCTTTTTTTTTTTTATTGAATTGTGTTGGAAATTTTTATATGTCGAAGTTTTATGTTGAAACCTTATTGCTTTGTCTTACCCTAGTTTGTGGGTTTTTGGTTCATTTTTTTCTTGGGCTTCCAGAGGTGAGGGTAACCTTGTCTTATAATGGTTCTTCATTGATGTGGTTCTTGCCAAGATTTTGATCGTAATGGTGATTTTGGATTTATGTATGGGTTGTACCTGGTTTTACGAGCATCTATGTATGTGGCTACTGGCGAGATGGTATATGCCTCACGTGCGTTTCAGTTTTGAGAATTAGTGCTTTTTCAGTATTGGTACAACCCCTTGATGCTTTGGTTTTGTGATTTGGGTCTCTAGGGAAGAGTGGCTCTTCGTGGGGGCCGATGCCTCAAGTAGGAGGAAGGGCTAGGATAACCCACGCAAGAGTTAGATTAAAAAGTGAAAACTTAATTAAAGAATTTAGGGGGATGGGTAGTAACAACATTAATATGATAAATATGGATACCTCAACTATCCATTAGGGCTTTCGCAGACTAATGGTGGACTGAGAATGCTGTGGTTGGCAAGGTCATTACCTCGTCCTCATGAGAGGTTAACGGCTCCGCATGAGTCACCCTATGGGGTCGGCGCCTTAGGTAGGAGGAAGGGCTAGCATAACCATAGATGGGGGCCGGTGCCTCAGGTAGCCAGGAGAAGCCGACGCTTGGAGGAAGGGCCAAGATAACCCATGTAGGACTATGCGATGACACTCTCCCCTAGTACCCCTTATGATTTGTTATCTTTGAAAGCCTCTGAAAGTGGTCTATTTATGTTATGCCTAATGACTTATTGTTGTTATGATTCGAAAGTGGTTTATTGTGGTTATAGTGATTTATCGATGTTATGATATATGATTATTGTTGCTATATTTTGAGAGTGGTGTATTGCTGTTATGAAGTGATTTATTGAGGTCATGTTTCTAGTCGAGGTTCATTGATGTTTTGATTATTCGTGTGTTTCTTGTTCTCTTGTATGGAGTCTGGTTGTTCTTTGTTGGATGATCTTGGTCGAGGAATCTTTCTTGTCAATTCCTTAGCACGGGGGGTGGGTTTTCTAAAACCCACGTGGTTGAGTGGAACGTGCTAAGCACCCCATTGGGTCCCCAGTCGAGGATCGAGAAGTGCGGATTGGTGCCAGTTGCGGCGACTCCAGAGTTGTTCCGTCTTGGAGCTAGTTATGATATTTTGTATTCTGCTTCTTAGTTGTATCATTCTATCTTGTTATATGGTTCCCATTCGTGTTGGGGAACACTTTTGTATCTTTGTAATTCTTGAACAATGTATTGTGTTGAAATGGGTGCAATGTATTATTCTATCCTTGATAAACCTTGTATGGATATTGATCCATGGCACATGTTTTAGCTGTGTTGTATCTGAGGAAATGTGCTCTATTGTGTTCTTATGTTGTAAATAACAATATTTTATATGTAAATGGTATCTATTTGATGGTTTGAATGCATGTTTTGTCATGGTTTAAATTTGGTTTTCATTCTTTATCGTTGATGTATGGAATTAAGCTTCGTAATGTCACCTCGTGTACCTCAAGGGATGTAAGTGTTGTGGTTTTGTTTAATTAAAATTTATGTCATATCTTAATGTGTATCTCATGTATAGTGACTGTATGTTTAGATTTATTTAAAAAAATAAAAAATTGTGCGGTAATTATTGCTTTAGATGTCCTTTGGGGTTTGCACGACGGGGCGTTACACTATAACAACCAAAGCACAATGGGATTACTATTAGAACGGTTTGAACCTAGAGTCTAGGAAGATGTTGGCTATCAGAGTGAAAGGCCACTATAACATGATTGATGTTGAAAGACATAACAAAGTATTGGCCGTTACTCAAATCCAAGCAAAGAAGGTTGTGTATTTGGACCCATGTTACAAAAGAAAAGAAAGAATTTGTGAAGCAAGAGCTAAAGTGGAGAATTCTATGCCTAACGAATGACACCACTTAAATGCAAATGTAAGTGCAATAACAAATCAATTACAATTTGGTACAACTATTACAAGGCAAGTGCTTCAAACTTCTTTACTAGTTAAAATAGTGGATTTATTACAAAATTTTCTTGAACTTTGAAATGTTATCACCAATATTGTATGCAGGAAGAGTAAGATGGCTCATTTAGAATTTGAAGAAAACGAAGACCCAATGGCCGAGCCTCCATTGTGAGGAGACAAAGAAATGGATCCTATGTTACTAATGGCTAACATCGCAAAGAAACTAGCAGTGGTGCCCAGAAGATCCTTGGATGGACTTTCACAAATACAATTGTTGATGGTGGATTTGGTGTGAATGTACTTCCAGAAGATACTTGGAGAAATCTAGGTAAGTTGACCATATGACCCCCAACTTTTTAACTGGTGGGTGTAGATCAACAAGGGATCAAGGTGCTTAAAGTTTTAATGGCCTAAAAGGTACTCATTGGAACTCAATATTTTTAATTAAATATTGTGGTAATCTCATTATGGAAGAAAGTCTATGATGCATTGTTGGGTCAGGGCTGGTTGGTAGTAGTCAAAGCTGGCCACAACTAGACAAAGAACATACTCGAGATTGAAAACAACGGTTGGAAGTATATAATCTATTTGACAATCCAAGCAATACGTGAGGAAGCACCTTCCTTGAATTTGTTAGATTCAGATTTCAAAGAAGATTGGATAGAGAAGCATGACCAGGATTGGATGTAGCTGAATGATGAAAGGATTTTGTAATTACAAGCATGTTCAAAAGATATAACAAACTCTCTTTGTGGCTTATTTCATTGGCAAATGGAGGACTATGAAGTAGTTCCATCAAATTCTAATTTTATTGAAGCCATGAAGCTAAATGAAGAGGAGCCAATGAAGAATGATTTTGATTGCTGGACACAATACAAGATTTGCAAAAGTTGGTAGTTTTGGTTCCAGCAGAAGCACCCAACTTCATGAAAGATTTCCAAATTAATGAAGGTATGTCTTAGAATAGTAAGATGAAACAGATAATCAATTTGGAGCTTACAAATATTTGTTGTGATAATAAATGCTATAAAGGACCATACTCGTTGTATATTTCTGCACAGACATTCAGGTTAGATTACAACATACTTCACAATAAGTTTATATATTGATTAATGGTTGGCTTTGGAACTGGGCACATCACTCTATCTAGCATGAGGGTTTAACGAAAATGTGTTGGTTCACCTTGACCAATGCACCTCAAGGTAGGGGTCTCCAAATGCAATGTAGTGTTGTATATGATCCCTCTTAGGACTCAAATTCAAATAGGGAATCTTAAGAATTGGTGTGAGATTCAAAAGCTTGCTGCAAGTCCAATACAAGGTTTTTTCGTGCAATAAATTGTCTAATTCAATCCATTAAGGTAGAAAACATGGATGTAGTGATTAGATCTTCATGAAACTTTGATGAAACGTATAGATTTTTTTTGGTGAGCTTTTGTTTGCAACTGCAGCTCAAGATATTAAAAACTAATTGCTTCGAAACTGTTGAATGCTGATTGTGTATGCAGTGAAGGATATGAAGCTTGATTGAAAGAAAGAACAAATGTGGAGGAAAGCGATGCTGGAAATCTGACACTTTTTTATTGGAAAACAACTAGAAAATGCTTGCAATACCTTCCAAACAAACAAATGTTTATGGTGATAGAGGGATTGCTTTAGGCTAGGGATGCTCTTGCATCATAATGTTTGTCTAGCATGGAGATCCTTAATTTTCTCTTCCGAGGTGGATACAATTTACCAATGGAAAAACATTTAGAGATCCTCTAGAAACCTTAGTCATGTTCTCATAGTGAGACATTGGTTTTAGTCCATTAGGAAACTATGGTTTTCTTTTGTGAACATATGTTGTAATGCAAAACTTGTGATGTATTTTTTATAATTTTTATCTTGTTATAAAGTTGTATGTGTTAAGGTCTTGGGTGAGAGTCATCCTATATGAAACTTTTTGGTTTTGAATGTGAAAAAAAATACAATAATTTCTTTTATTTGATCATTTAAAAATTGAAACTGAAAGTAAAACAACAAAAAATTCCAATTTTTCAACACTTGAACCAATGGATGATGAAAAAAATCGTTATCCAATAGTTTAATGTGTTAAAAAAATCAGATTGAATCAAAATTAAAAGTCGACTTTGAATTCACAAAAAGGACCACCTTTGAGTTTGGCTTTTCCAAAGGGGATATATAATCTGGTTTAAAGTCAATGTAAATGCATAGTTTTATCCTTGTTGATGGCAGTGATTGTAAAAATACCTTTTATTCTCCTTTCTTCTTCCTTGTTTTCTCATTTGGTTGTTGCAAAAGTGTGATGTGCATGGGTTTAAAAGTTATGTAGGTTGGAGGTCTTGGTGGGACCCACTTTTAGGGTTTAGTTTGTTTTGATTTTTTTTTCTTCTGTTTCATTAATGGTCAAGGTATGTCATGACGTCTCCAACCTGTCTTGGGGATGCTAGGATGTTCCCACTCCTTACAAAGGAAAAAGGCATATCCTCATAATTTTTAAAATCACAGGAGATGGAGGGAGTTAAGAGCATAGAGAGATGTTCCAACCCCTTCCCCCTATCTCCATGTCCCCAAGATGTCCCAGACAGGTTGCCAGCCCTTGGGGATGTGTTCTTGGGGAACATGGGTATTTTTGTCTTTTCAGTTGGATAATGTTTCTGTCCTTTCCTGCTTTTGTTGTGAAATTTTCTCATTGTGAGATCCTTATGGAGCTTTGCATCCTTTTTTATCTCCATTTTGTCCTGTTTGTGTTAGTAGTTTGTCTAAAAATAATCTAGCAATGTTCTGAATTTTACTATACTGTATCGGTCAGCCTATTCCATCATTATAAATCATTTATTAGGCATTTTTGGTAGGCTCTTTCAGGATTTTTTCATTTAGAGCATTCCATCTGTGTTTCAGGCCAAGAATTAAGTGTCAAGTTTTCTAATTTATTTGAATTCTTGCCACAAATAAAGATGCCATTATGAAACACAAGCACAAGCTGCATTCCTCTTTACAAGAATCATGAAAGGTAATGGATGTATTTTTGTCTGGAAAGATGAACAAGAATCAGTGTCCATCACTGACATAACGTGATTCACATGGTATTTTCATTTTCATAAAATATGACATCCCTACTTCATCTACTAGAGTATCAATTCTTGGATTTTAAAAGTTTACTTCTCAAAATCTCTTTCTAAGTACTGTTAAAGACCAGTTCAAGAATATGTACAAATATTGAGACTCATTTCCAGAACTACAGGAGATACGTAGACATTATTGTAGGGTAGCAATATTGCAGTTTTTATCTTTTATTATTATTTTTGTCTGTTATGCCTTTTCAAGATTGGATTGGGGAATACATTGTCAACTCTCCAGTGAATGATTTTTGTTAGCTTCATACTTTTTAGTTGGCTTTTTCAACTGGACCTAATTTCAGAAATAGATACCCCCTCTTGAGAAAATGACATTGCAGTAAAATTGTGTTTTTAGGTCTTGTAACATGCAAAGCTGTGTCTTAATTTGCATTACATATGGATCATCTTTTTCAACTCTATTGTGGCTATGTACTAGGGTAGTAGTTGGAACTTGGAAATATAACAAATTATATGGAAGATTTAGCATCTTTTTTTTGTAGAAGCTTCTATTTTGAGCAGCTTGTCAGGCTGATCTACTGAAATTTTAAAGTCGAGTGTGACTTTCAGTTTCAGTTTGTCTGAAAATTATAATAGTTCTTCTATCTTAATATTAACGTGGCAGTAGATGCCCTTTGTCCATGTATGACTTGGCTATACATTTCAATAAACTTGCCAAGGGAAAATTGCTTAGAGGTATTCTCTTCTAATGGTATATTGGAGATGAATGTGAACTTTGATTGTTGAATACAAATGTATGGTCATTGCAGATATGTAATGCCGTCCTTGCTGCCAGAATAATGAATGCAACACTTGTTTTGCCTGAGCTTGACACAAATTCATTTTGGCACGATAAGAGGTATTTCTTCAGTCTCTAATTCCTTTGAGCAGTCGTCTTTTTCTCCTAGAACTGGTCATGATTTCCTTTTGGCATGACAGCTTTTTTAATCTGATTTTCATCGTTAAGTAGTTATTTTTGCATCTGAATTAAATGTGGAGAATTTATCTTCCTTATATGAAAAAACAAATGTTTTTGTCTAACCATATGTATGATGCATTGAATGCCAAACTTTTTTTCTATTTAGATAAGTTGGAAGCTCTGAATTTTTACATAGCTTAGAAATGAAATATAATAGAAGAGAGATGGTAGCCTTGCAAGTTCTCTACAATTTTTTTTGAAATTATGGTTGAAGATGGTAAGGGATTGTTACTTAAAGTTTTTTATTTGCAAACTAAAATAATTTTCTGACTTCCAGGTTTACACCATCTCTATAGCAATATTATTCTTGTGATATGCCAATTTTTCTGTTTCTATATATTGTTGCTCGAAGGTGGAATGCCTATATACAATCATGTGTATTATGTGATATTGTTGTATTGTGTTAACATTTTAATCCACACATATCAGTGAGACACGAAATGGAGTAGATGTGTTGTAGAACCAGTCTTCAAATTTGAAGAGAAACTCTTTGTAAATAAAAACTAACTTAAAACTAGATAATATGTACTTGTTATTCACGATCTTTACAATGTATTTTCTTGGATGATTTAGAGTATGCAATACAAACAAACAAACTAAAAATCCTATCTTTTATTTTTCTTAATTTAGAGCACCAGGCAATTTTGCACATCAACACTAGACGAGGTTTTTGGGTTTACTGATTGAAAGAAATCCTTAAAACTATATTCTTACAGTGTTCGACTAAAAGCAAAGACAAAACAATGTAAGTACACATACAAATTAACTGAAGGGAATGACATGAAGCCGCAATCTCCAACTTTGACTAGATTTTGAATACAATGCTTGCAAATTTGATAGAAGCAATTCAATCTAAGTTTTTTGACAAAATTTTCTGTAATGATGCCAAGTCTGGTTGAACACACAGCAGTAGCAATAACAGAGACTAACCAGAAAATACTATGCTCAGATTTTACACACACAGGGAACGAATCAGATTTGCAATTGAAACTATTTGATCCCACAGATGTATGTGAGTGAAACTGAAACAAAATGAAATATGCTTAACACAGCTTGCACACAATCACAGGATAAAGGCAGCAATAAGGTTTCCTTGAACCGAATATATTGGATACTCAAGCAGAAAATATCTCACAGCCATTGAGGCTTATAGCCACTTAACACACCAATACACCACTCTCATGTACAGCAGGAACATGACACGATCCGAGCCCAAATCTGAGTAGATGATAAATGAGTCCTCAACTTCACGTCTGCCTGCACAATGGGGATTCACTGATGCTGCTGTGCGCACTCTTAACACCAACCATAATTGTCATGCACAGTGTAAAATTCCCGACACAAAACAATTCTATCTTTTCACAGATTAATGAATTTATGCCAGAGGTAGGAGCTCGATAAATTGAAAGAAGCGATACCAGAGCTCTACCCAAGGTGGCATCGCTCATAGCCGCGTTTGCAATCCACTTGACTTATGACTCGACTCCTATTTGTTCCACGATCCTCAGATCCGTGTCTATGAGGCCTTCGTTTGATAAAGATCGCGCAGTCTTCAATGCCTGATTAGTATGTTGACGCGTTGTCGCCTGGTGAATCCGAGTGCTCCTCTGTCTTTGCTAGTCGCTTGGTGATTACTCCTGTTGAAGATGGTTGATCGGTGTATGATCCCGTGAGAATATACTCGCTGCGTGCTGGATGAAAATGATGGCTTGACGGATGCTGCTTGTGTAGCTAGAGCTGCTAGGCTCAGCCTGAGCACGTGGTCGCTCCTTGTTTCACCTTTCTTCCCTAAATGGTGTGTTTGGGCCTGAATTGGATGTCGTTGACTTATTACACCATCACTACCCTGTTCACTTGATAACCTGCATTGGCATCGAACCTGGAGTGAGGATTGGAACTGTAGAAGAAAGCTTAACACGAAATTTCCAGGCTTGCACTATGTGAGTACCTGGTTGCCTCGCGTGAGCAGCTACACTCTTATCGATAGTAGGCAAGGATCCAAATACAAATTCTGTGATGATGGAGAGAGCAAAGGATGTCGCCTAAATACTTGGCCTCACAAAGGTCAACCACAAACTATAATTAAAATTGAAATTGAAATTTAAAATATTAAACAAGGCGCCAAACCAAGAGGTCGGCCAAAAGTCCTAATTTATATTAATTTATTTATTAATTTATTAGTGTTTAGAAACACTGTGCTTCATCAAGTCGTCTAGATTACTTCATTTCGGATTTGGGACATTACACATAGAATAAGGACTTGACATGGATCTTATAATTCGAATGGCCCAATGACGAAAGCACCGAACACGAGTGACAGGAACTCCAAATGAAGCTAGTGGATGATTGTGCTCTGCTACGATGAACCGACCATGTGAATAGTCGGGTTCCATATCTCTCCCCCAATGGACGCCTAGGCCTCTTGATTCCTAGTGAATGATGGATCACAGATTTGCTAAGATGTCGTGATGTCACGATAGATATTGTTGGTGCTAGTGCACTTAAAAGATCATGCCTCTTGTGACGGTTGGGTTTGTCATTATTGAGACACTCTCCTTCACGCGATGGAATTCCCGACTGGCTAATGACTCCCGTGAGGTGAGACGCCTTATACTTCTGATGTTGAAATGCCTGGAAAAGGTTTCTATCTCTTCTATGATTCTTGATGCACTCCAAATGAGGTTTCCGTCTCATTCAGAGGAATGATTCACTAAGGTTTTCAAGAGAATCCCAATTCCGTTTCTTCCAATCGATCCTCACCACAATGGCTTGAGGTCAGATAAATAGGAGATTAGCACCGCCTCCCCAAAGCCAGCCACCAATAATTAAATTTAAATATTATTATTCAATAATTTAAATTTAATAGTATTATGATTATTTAATATTATTATTAAATATAATAATAATTATTATTAAATATAATAATTATTATTTATTTAATTTAAAGATTATTATTATTTTCAAATTAGCATTTAAAAATGTTTTGTTCTGCTAATTGGAAATAGGTTCCAAATTAGGGACATGACAGTCCTCCTGTCTTGAAAATTGCTTGTCCACAAGCAATTCACGCTTGTATTCCAGGATCCCATATCAGTCTGAAAGTCATTGCTCCACCATTCAATTGGGCTACTTTTTTGTAACCATTGCTAGCATCATTGCCCTTCTGCAGCATCTTGTGAGGCACTTCATCAATGATACAAATTCCATTGTCATCATTTTCTTCCAACATGCTCTGTTGAAGAATACCACTATGCAACTTTGAGTCGGGATAAACATCTGTCATCCAAACTCCATCAATGATTTGATCAATCTTGGAACAAGGGAGTGTAAAAGTTTCTTGGCCCTCCTACCTGTAATCAAAGAGCATACTCACGAGGTTTCCTTGATAGACTTGCAATTCTCAAATTTGGGTTGATGTTTCCTGAACATTACTATCTTTTGTCGTTCAGATGTCCTCCTGTTTGATAGCTTGAAACCTTGATCCTTCTTTTGCTCCACTATCATCACATCTTCGCTGACCTCCTTATGCATAGTTGAAATCTTCTCCACTTCAAGCTCCCCTTCAATGTCTTCAAGGGACTCAATCATTTCTACGACTTCCTCCTTTTGTGCGTTTGGCTCACATTCCATCATCTTGGGCTCTTCTTGTTTCAAGACTGATTCTTTTGGCTTCGGCCCTTTAATCTCTTCCTTGGCAGTTTTTGAATCTTCCTCTTCTTTTTTCTTTCGCCTTATGTAGTCATAAAGTCCCTTTTTGTGAGGGTAGTGGGACTTAAGTGCCTTCAAGTACCCATCAAGGGGAACACAAGCCTTTGCGTGATTTGACAAACTTTGGTATTGGTTCAAGATTTTGAGGGCTTTAGACGCGTACTCTTTTATCTTTTTTCGTGCTTTCAATAATAGCTCTTGGACAAGTTCTATGTCCTCCACCCTGGGTAAGAATTTAGGAAATGTACATCTCCTATCCATGTTATTTCACCAAATGGATCCACAGGCTGGCAGGATCAAGGCTCTGATACCACTGTAATGATGCCAAGTTTGGTTGAACACATAGCAGTAGCAATAACAGAGACTAATCGGAAAATACTATGTTCATATTTTCACACATAGGGAACGAATCAGATTTTCAATTGAAACTATTCGATCACATAGATGTATGTGAGTGAAACCTAAATAAAATGAAATACACTTAACACATTTGCACACAATCATAGGATAAAGACAACAATAAGGTTTCCTTGAACTGAATATATTGGATACTCAAGCATAAAATATCTCACAGCCATTGAGGCTTATAGCCACTTAACACACCAATACACCACTCTCATGTACAACAGGAACAGAACACGATCCGAGCCCAGATCTAAGTAGATGATAAATGAGTCCTCAACTTCACGTCTGCTTGCACAATGGGGATTCATTGATGTTGTTGTGCGCACTCTTAACATCAACTGTAATTTTCATGCACAAAATAAGGATTTGACATAGATCTTATAACTCGAATGGTCCAATGACGGAAGCATCGATCAAACATGAGTGACAGGGAACTCCAAACGAAGGTAGCGGATGATTGTGCTCTGCTATGATGAACCAGCCATGTGAATAGTCGGATTCCATATCTCCCGCCCAATGGACGCCTAGGCCTCCTCATTCCCAGTGAATGATGGATCACGAATTTGCTAAGATGCCGTGATGTCACGATAGATATTGCCGGTGCTAGTGCACTTGAAAGATCGTGCCTTTTGTGATAGTTGGGTTCGCCGATGTTGAGACACACTCCTTCACGCAATGGAATTCCGGACTGGCTAATGACTTGTGAGGTGATGACGCCTTATGCTTCTGATGTTGAAATGCTTGGAAAAGGTTTCCGTCTCTTCCAAGATTCTTGATGCACTCCAAATGAGGTTTCCGTCTCATTTAGAGGAATGATTCATTGAGGTTTTCATCCCAGAGAATTCCCAATTTCGTTTCTTCCAATTGATCCTCACCACAATGGCCTAAGGTCAGATAAATAGGAGATTAGCACCGCCTCCCCAAATGGGTCGGCGGCTACTAGTGCCGCTCATGTTCCCGAGTTGCGTTTGATGCCGAGACTGTTCTAGGACAGCGAGGGAGCCATCACATAGCAATCTGATGTCCTGCATGCATTCTAGTCGGGTGACCTGCGTGCCCCTCAAGTGTGACTGACCACCAATAATTAAATTTAAATATTATTATTCAATAATTTAAATTTAATAGTATTATGATTATTTAATATTCTTATTAAATATAATAATTATTATTTATTTAATTTAAAGATTATTATTATTTAAATATTATTTTCAAATTAGCATTTAAAAATATGCTTTTTTCTGCCAGTTGGAAATAGGTCCCAAATTAGGGACATGACATTTTCTAGGGTTTTTAGTGAATTTTTGTTTGCAAATTGTGACCTGTTTCCTAAGCAAAATTGCAAGCAGATAGAAATAAAAATCATGTAATTTTTCGCCTAGAAAGATTGCATTTGGATTTACTAGAAAGCACTCAATTTTTAAAAAAAAATTGTGCAATTTTTTCCTATGAAAATCATGCTGTTTTGTGTAGAAATCGTGATGCATCTCTAGGTAAAAAACATCATGCTCGATTTTTTGAAGAAATCACATCACTTAGTTGTGATAAAATTGTGCCATTCTTCAAGTTTTTTTTGAGCCATATTATGCATAAACGTGATGGCTAGGGTTTGCAGACTAATTAAGTTGGGTAGCTGGGGTTTTTGACAATTTTTTCATTTTTTGCTCTCATACCTAGCATGGGTTTGATGACTAGGGTTTTGGTTGATTTCAAAATTTGTAGTGAACAATTTTTTATTGATTTTTAACTTGTGGTTAGGGCAGGGGGTTTACAAATTTCGTAGCTACAACAAAAATTGTGGAAAGGATTTGTAGATTTTCAAACTAGAGTTTGGAAGGTATTTTGCTGTAAAGGGTTTTGAACCAGCAGTTCATGATTATTAGTTCAAGAGGGAAGATGGCCTCTTTAGCCAACATCATGTTTGAAGATAGACAATATTTTGTTGGCAAAAATTACAACACATGGAAGCAACAAATGCTCACAATCTTCAAGTATAGATGTCTCGAAAAGATTGTCCTCGATATCAATGACCAACCAACTATTATAGGTAAAGACTAGGACAAGTTTGCCGAATGTGACAGAGAAGTAGTCATGTTAATAACATTATTAGTGATTGATGAAATGCTTCTGAAGGTTCAAACAAGTATAACCTCTGCGAAAATTTGGAAGTATTTATGAGAACTAAATGAGACTTTAGATAAAAGGTAGGGCTTTCTTTCTAAAAAATATGCTCTTTTCAATCATGATGGGTGAAAGTGTCCTTGCAAGAGCATTTACTCAAGATCAAGGACATTCGAGATCAGTTGTCAGCCGTAGGTCGGAAGATGGAAGAAGAGGACATGGTGGTGATCATATTGAAAAGCTTACCATGTGCTTATGAGAATTTTATTGATACACTCAATATCACCTCTACCAGTGTTGACTTGAAGTTTGAAGAGTTGTGTAATAAGTTCTTACAGCAGGGCAAATGGAAGAAATAATTTGGTAGTAGCAGCGAGAGAGAATATGGAGCAGGCATTTGTAGCCAAAGATAAAGGCAAAGACAAATGGTCATGAAGAAAGAACAAGGTAATAATGAGGATACTTCGAGGAATCTGAATAACATTACATGTCATTATTGCCGTAAGATGGGTCATATGAAGAAGTATTCTAGAAAGAGGTTAGTTGAACAAAAATCCAAGGAGGGAGGGCCTCCACAAAAGGCTCATGTTGTAGAGAATCCTAAGGAGAAGGAATTGGCCTTCTATGCATTCATGGCCAAATGACCAGTAGATCAGTTTAAGTCATTTGCATGGTTAGACTCAGGAGCATCACATCATTTTTCTAAGAAAATATTGGTTCATGGAGTACACAACTCGTTTTGATTCAAAAATTTAAAACGAAAATAGGTTTGCATGCATATTGGTCGATGTTTGCGTGGCATTTATTCCAAATCAGTGGAATACCAATGCTTGTGGGTCTAGATCTGCATTTTGTGAGTGATCTTTTGTGACTTAAATCAAAATAAAATATTGTTTCGTGCATTGTAATCATTCCCAGCTTAGCGGGCAAATAAAATCAGATCTATGAGGTTTCCCAAATTGACTGTATGATGTAGAATGACACTGATATGATTATTTAATTCAGATTTGAGTGTTTGGAGTATCCTAGGGTTTAACCAAAATTCGGATAACAATGCTAGAATCCAAACTATTTTATTCCCTTTCGGCCTTTGGCTTTGGTGTAATCTGTTAATTAGACACCTGAAATACTGTCAAATTTATTTGGGGTCCTATTTGCCACATGATGCTTAGGGGTTTCGTCTTGTACTTGTTGACACCTATTGATTTTTCTCATTTTAGTGAAAATAATATCTGGTAATAATTTTTCCTTGGTTTGCTTCTTGATGCTACCATCATTTTATTTTCCTTGGATGGTTCAACCTTAATTTCCTAGCAATGTACTTAGCTTCTTGATCGCACCCAAGTTTTGTTGATTGGCTTTTCATTCTGCCTTTCCGCCAGATTCATTTCCACATAACATTTCCCTAATTCTTCCACGTATGCACTTAGTCATGTTTACTAACTGGGTATTTATTCTCTGCATCATGTCTCGATCTTGGTGTTTTAAGCAGTACACAATTCTCCGTAATGATTTCATCTCTTGACCTTGATTGCACCATCTAATGTGCTATCAACCAATTGACAATCTAGCTTTCAGCTGACCTGGTTACCACTTGGTTAGCTCATTCGGATATAGGCACACCCCTTCTCCTCTATTGCTCTTCGCAACCAATGAAATCTTGGCATTTGATATAATTAATCCTTAATATTAATCAGACTTCCTTTGGCAATCATTATTTAATACAGCCAAAGGTTGCACCTGTGATTATAGTTGTTAGTCTGATATTCTTAATCTTTCCAATCTTTAATACTTCTGATTTGTATTATATCAGTAATTCGCATTCATTAATTCTCATAATAACCCATTGGTAAATATTCATCACATGTTTATTTTAATATATGATTCATAACACCTTTCTAGAAATCATTGAACAACCTTGGGAAAATTGTTAATGTTGTACAAGTCTGCAAATCTGTTATCAGGCTATAGACAGTCTGAAACTTGTAATTATATGGTTGTTAATTTATTGGTTTCTTGCATGATTGTTGGTCGTGAGCTATACATTGCTCTGTCTTAAGTGACAATAGGTTGACGTTTCTATGGGAAAGGGAAGGACAAGAGTGAGGAGATTGTCATACCAGTCAAACAAGGATGTTCCATCTAGCTGGTGGTATCCTAGTGTCACAAGATGCATATTTGTTTCCTGTGATGGGAACAGTTGCACAGATCATAATTGGCTTAGTATGGATAACTTTTTTTTTAAACTCATCACTTATTGTGCTCCATTAATAGCATTAACAATTTTAAAATCTATCTTCATCAAATGTCCATTGCTCTATGAAATTCTCTATTGAAAAATTTTAAACGATGCTTTATAAATGAGTTGTTCCTGGTTTTCTAAATGGTGCTTCTAAACATATTTCCTGGGCATGATATACATTTCATTACGTCTTTATGATCATATACAGTGATGGATCATTTTCATTTCCAGTGGCTTTGCAGGTATTTATGATGTCGATCACTTTATCAAATCTCTTAAATATGATGTAAAGGTTGTACAGAGTTTACCAGAAGTGCCAGTGACTGGGAAGAAGAAGAAAAAATTGAAGCCTTTTCAGGTACACAAGTTTAATCACGCATACTTTGGATAAAATGTAGCTTTGTTATTTAACTAAATGCTGTTGTGCTGATATTGCATATAAATAAAAACTAAACGGTTTAGTTTCCTTTTCCCTGCAGCTTCGTCCCCCAAGAGATGCTCCTCCAAGTTGGTATGAAACAGTTGCATTGGAGAAGATGAAAGAATATGGTGCTGTGTATCTTACTCCATTTTCTCATCGTTTGGCAGAGGAGATAGACAATGCTGAATACCAGAGATTGAGATGCAGAGTAAACTATCATGCTCTTAGATTCAAAGAAGATGTTATGAAACTGAGTACTAGTATTGTCAATTGGCTTCGTTCAGAGGGTCATTTTCTGGCAATACACCTACGCTTTGAAATGGATATGCTTTCATTTGCTGGGTAAGGAGATGGGAATTATTGTTTTTTATTCAAAGTTGATCTAATGGTAAAAGAACCTTATGATGTACTTAGTAAACAGTTTTACTCTTAAGGTGCAGACAGAGTCAAATATAGTATTTCAGCTCATGCAACAATATAAGCTAGAAGGAATAAAAACTGCCACTTTAAAAGGAAAATGAAGCAGAAGTGCTGGTTTGAACAACACAAATGAAAGCAGAGTTCTCTAGTTTATCAAAGCTAGTTGTTCCTAACTAGCATCCTAATCAATTAGTTTTTGTTTTTGCAATACTGAGAAAGAATATCTCCCCTTTTAACCTGGGAAAGAAGACAGAACCCACTGGTTTACATTACACACATAGTTATAATATTTCCACTTGTGCTGCTGGCTTGTGACGTATCCAAACCCTTCCACCATTTCTCCCACAATCTAGGTAGAATGTGTACCTGCAGTCCAAAACCCCCTAACCAGTTAGATTTTATTTCTTTTCTGTTAAATCTGCTTTTAGACTAAATACATCAACCATATAATTACATGGAATTAGACTTTGCAATTGTTCTGCCGGTGTGTAGACAGGAATCATATTGAGATTCCCAAGGAGGCTTATTAAACAAGGTTGATTACTATTGTGCACAAACTATCTTGTCTGTGAGGTACTCATTTGATCACTTTCAGGTTTATTATTACTCTCCAGCCTCATTTTGGTGGAAATAAAAGTCTGTAGATTCTGGTGCTTGATATTTGCCATGGGAAGATGGCTTCAGCAATTTTGATTTTCTGTAGCTCCCTTATCTTGACCCTTTGGATGGCTTATTTTTGGCAAGGAGTTTCCCTTTCACAGGATTGGTTTGTAATTTATGGTTGCCTATTTTGACTTTTCTAGGGTTTTACCGTTTTACTCACTTCTATTTAATTCTTTTGCCCCAGATTTGTTTTTAGTTACTCTTATCTTTAACGGTTCTTTTGAATACTCATTTAATTGTTTTAATTTGCTGCACTTTTGAATCCCATTAAGTTATTAAGCTATATTGATTATTATTGGACATTAGCATAATCACTTTGGTTCTTCCCATGTTTTGGATTGCTTGTGAGATTTGATTTAAAACGTCCTCTTTATCATAATTTACTCTATTCTGTTTGGGTGATAATATTTAGGAAACAATGCTTCCTATACCTAGCACATTTCTTTGATATTCGTAGTGCATAATTTTATCATTTGCTGGTTTCCCTAATGTTTGGAACTGATCTGTGTGTGCTGCTCTAGGATGATTTTTTTTGTCCATACGTTAGAATGAAACTTATTTGATTATAGTTAAAATATATATTTAAAATACTAACAATTTTATTGCATCACTGGATATTTGCCTTGTGATGATGGCTCAAATATTTTTTCAAACTTCTGCAATGAGGACAGAAACATTTTTTTGTTTTTTACAGCCCTAAATCTTTTCACTGTAAAGGTTTTCAGCCATTGATAAATGCTAAAATCCTCAAAGATACCAAAGTGTGATTATAACTACCTCACTTTCTATCTGAAAGAGACATGAATAATATTTATTAAGAAAATTAAACACACAATGATTACCAAGATATTTGTTATTAAACAAAGGAGCGAAAGCATCCTTAAACAAGATTACAAAAGCTTTATACAAATAGGATAAGAGTGACAACTAAGAGGATGAGACTTGCAACTAATAAGGCAAAAAAAAAAAGAATATTCCTAAAGTCTATCCTAAGAGATAATTGACCATTATCAATAAAACATTACTCTAATACCCTCGCTTACTGGTCAATCTACTAACTACACCAAGCTTATCCCAAAACTTTACAAATTTGTCAGCACTCAACAACTTGGTAAGAATGTCTAAAGTTTGATCTTCTGAAGGACAATATTGCAACATAACTGATCCATCTCCTACAAGTTGTTTGATGAAATGACAATAAAGTTCCACATGTTTGATGTGCTTGTGGAAGACTAGATTCTTGGCAAGTTTTAGCACCCTTTGATTATCACAGAAGAAGGGTGACAGCTTTGCTCGAGGTATCTTCATGTTTGAAAGTATCCTGTTGAGCCATATTGCCTCACATGCTTCTTTTACTACTCGATATTCTGCTTTTGTCGAGGATAGAGCCCTGTTTTTTCTTACTAGTCCATGTGATTGCACTTGTGCCAAGGCTAAAAACATAACTGAAAGTGGATTTTTGTTATTTACAGAACCTGTCCAATCTGAATCTTTAAACCCAGCCAGCTTAGGATCTTTCCTTTTGTTGTATAGAATGCCAAAGTCAAGTGTCCCTTTCACATATCTCAACACTCTCTTTGCTGCAATCCAATGTTCTACTTTGGGTGCTTTTATGAATGTAGAAATGAAACTCACAGCATAACTCAAATCAGTTCTAGCAGCTGTAAGATAAATTAAGCTCCCCAATGGTTGCCTGTATGCTGACTCATCGACTGCAAGTGAAATCAGTGAATCACGTTAAAACTGAAGGTGGCAATACATCCCAACCATTTTGTACATGTGAATAATAAATAAGCTCATCATCAGATGGCGAGGATGAAAGAAAAATTGAAGGGAAAAGGCTATTCCTAAAGATCGATTCAATCATAACTGATCTTAGACAAACCTCCATGCTTACCTCACAGTGAATCTGAATTTTGATCTCCCAATAAGGGGTAACTGAACTGACCTTAGATGAGAACGGAGCTAGGAGAAGCCTTCATCAGCTAACTTGTCTGCCACCTTATTAGATTCTTTAAAGCAATGAGAGATATGATATTTTTAGAATGGCCCCCAATTACTAAACATTCTTCCACAATGTTTTTGAGCTTCCATTCCTTAAGCAAACTATTTTGCAGCTGCTAATAACATTTGAGAGTCCCCCACATCTTCTAGAGATTCAAATTGTGACGATGCTGCCAACTTCAAACCTTAGAACCAAGAAAGAAAGATCCTACTTTAAGAAAAGATCCATTAAAACAACTTCCACACCAGCAAAGCCAGGGTTGCCCTGAGATGAGCAATCAAAATTCAACTTGACAAAATCTACCATAGTTACTTTTATCCAATCCAATTACTCTATTAACAAGAGTACGGTATAATACTAATTAGCTTACCTATATATATAGGAATAAGTTAGGTATATAGTTTATGTATTTGAAGGTTGAGATAGATAGTTTCATTGTCTAATGATACTCCTTCAAGCATCTGCAAAATTTATGACTTTAAAGATTGCATATTGTTGTAGAACTAGAAATATCTTCATGAAAATTAGTAGGCAGTGGACACCTATTCTTTTGGGTGATATAAAAACAAAAACAAGACGTTCAAGATTTGAAGCGGCTAATATAATACCCGCTGAGATATTTCTACATGATTGTGAAAGCTAAGAAGCTTGTTTTCAGCTTTAAACAATAATACTAAGTTACAAGTTTATTTTATATCCTCTTTTTGATGTTAAGCTGCTTGTTCTACTGTTCAGGTGCTTTGATATCTTTACTCCAGAGGAACAGGCTATCTTGAGGAAGTACAGGGAGCAAAATTTTGCAGAGAAACGACTTGTATATTCTGAAAGGAGAATTATTGGAAAATGTCCTTTAACTCCAGAGGAGGTACTTAATTTCTCTCCATTTCTCTGTTCTGTTTTGTGCAACTTCCCTTTATATTTATGTAACTTGCAGTGTGGTATTTTTTTTCCTCCAAAGGTAACTACTGTTTTGTTTTTGGCCTCTAAAGGCAATTTCTTTCAAAATTTTCTAAACCACTACATGCTTCAAAAGCTTTGCCATTGGGGAAAGAGACTAGATCCAAAAGTTTTTGCCAATGGGGAAATAGGCTAGAGGGTGAAAAACCCAAAGCAGCAAATTAAATTCATCATCCTGCTCCTCTACTAACAAATGCTTAGAATTAGAGTTGCTTGTGTGCTAAGTGGGTCCCCTTGCCTTTGTAATTATTACCAACATGCATGAAGGAAAAAATGTTATTAGAGTAATGATTACTCAACGAGGAAGTTACAAATACTAGTTATCTATAGATGCCTAAAAGCATAGTTTACATACTCGGAATCGGAGAGTACTCGGCAAG
The DNA here is from genome assembly GCA_007258455.2 of Sequoia sempervirens. Classification (NCBI taxonomy): domain Eukaryota; kingdom Viridiplantae; phylum Streptophyta; class Pinopsida; order Cupressales; family Cupressaceae; genus Sequoia; species Sequoia sempervirens. The sequence goes on along the minus strand of VDFB02072274.1, from coordinate 40,662,925 downwards.
CCCAAAATTTTTGACTCGGAAAATACTCGGCAATGACTCGGAAAATACTCGGCAAATACTCGGCAATTTAAAAGTAGCAAAATTTCTTTAAAAAAAAAATATAATAATTATTAACTATTAATTATAATAATTTTATATATGTATTTAATAGTTTTGTTAAAGAACATAATATATAATAATAATAAGTAGTATAATTATTTTATTCATAATTTATTTTTTATTATATAAAAATTTAAAATATATATTATATATTAATTATGCTAATATATACTTAACTATGATGTCATAATTTTAAAACCTAAATGTGCTCATTTGTATTATATTAAAAATATAATAATTATTAACTATTAGTTAAATAATTTTATATATGTATTTAATAGTTTTGTTAAAAACTATAATATATAATATTAATAAGTGATATAGTTATATTATTTATAATTTATTTTTTATTATATAAAATATACATTATATAATAATTAAGCTAAGCTTAAATCTATAATGTTAAAACCTAAATGTGCTCGTTATTAGGATATTGGCCGTAATTGTCATTTTAATAAACATACTCTAAAGCGCTCGTCGAAAATTTCGAAACCCTACTTTCAGGCTGTAGCGGAAACCAGGTTAATACCAGCGATTAAGAGTTTGGAGGAGGAGAAACCAAGAGCGGCGACGAAAGCAGGCAATAAACAGCTCTAAAACAGACGAAATGGCGGCAAAAAACGAAGAAAAAAAATGTAGAAACGCGAGAATAAAAACGAACACAGAAAAAACGCATGAAAACCTTGAAATATCCGCGCGAAAATGAGGGCAAAAGTCGGCCATTAAAACTACTGTCGCATTTGGCGAGTAAAGGCAGAAAATAATCGTTTGGCTTAAAATCTGGCGATTAATCGTCCACTCGGAAAATACTCGGCGATTATGTAATCTATGCCTAAAAGCACACACAAGTCAAATCCCACAAGAAATTAAAATTCTAATTTTAATCTAAGTTATTGTGACACTTACACCAGTTAATAGGCATATTAATCATTCATCACCATAGATGAGCAATCACATGTGCCCCCCCATGTAACCTACACAGGCTTCATAATGTTTGTAGAATACTAGAATCAGAAAGGCCTCATTCTATTGATAAAGACCTGCATCTAGAGTTCTCCAACTTAGGCCAGGCTCTTTAATTTTATATATTTTAAAAATAATTCTTTTGATTAATGTGGAGATCTTGATTTTCTTTGTAACTCATCTGTGGACATATTTGAAATTTTCAGGTTGCTCTTATCCTTAATGCCATGGGCTTTGATAATTCAACTCGCATATATTTGGCTGCTGGTGAACTATTTGGTGGTCAACGTTTCATGAAGCCCTTGCATGCCTTGTTTCCTCACCTTGAAAATCGGAGCACAGTTACCTCTGCTAAGGATTTGGCAGCAGTAAATGCAAATGGAAGAGGGTTACTGGGCCCTGCAGTGGATTACATGGTCAGTCTTCTTTCAGACATATTCATGCCAACATATGATGGTCCTAGTAACTTTGCCAATAATTTATTGGGACATCGTCTGTATTATGGTTTTCGGTCCACCATTCAACCTGATAGAAAAGCACTGGCTCCAATATTTATTGATCGTGAGAGGTCTCGCACTCGGAACTTTGAAGCCTTGGTGAGGCTAGTAATGCAGAAGACACCAGTTGGTGGTCCACACAAGCGGATTCATCCAGAGTCATTTTATACAAATCCGTGGCCTGAATGCTTCTGCCAAATTTCTTCAGAGAGTGTTGAGCACAAGTGTCCTACTGTAAAATTCATGGAGGTTGTGAAAAATCAATCCTCTGATGTAAATGGTCTGGATGTGTTGACCACTGAGAGTCCTCTAAATCATTCTTTGAATGGAAAATTAATTATGCACGGTGCATAATTGATCTAGTATGGATTATTTTTGTTGTTAACTCACTACTCATTATGCTCCACTAATAACGTTAACAAATTGAAAATCTGTCTTCATCAAATGTCCATTGCTCTGTTATATTCGCTATTGAAATTTTTTAAAGGACACTTTATCAATCAGTTATTCCTAGGATTCTTTGAAGCGAGTGAGGTTGCAAATGGTGCTTCTAAACTTGTTTCCTGGGAATCATATTCATTTCCTCAAGTCTTTATGGTCATATATAGTGATGGCTTTGCAGGTATTTATGATGTTGATCACTTTATCAAATCTCTTAAATATGATGTAAAGGTTGTCTGGAGTTTACCAGAAGTGCCAGTAACCGGGAAGAAAAAGAAAAAATTGAAGCCTTTCCAGGCACACAAGTTTAACCACATATACTTCGGATGAAATTTAGTTTTGTTATTTAACTAAATATTGTCATGCTTATATTGTATGTAAATAAAATCTAAACAATTTAGTTTCCTTTGCTCTGCAGTTTCGTCCCCCAAGAGATCCTCCTCTGAGTTGGTATGAAACAGTTACATTGGAGAAGATAAAAAGCCTGGTGATGTATATCCTACTCCATTTTCACATCATTTGGCAGAGGAGATGACAATGCTAAATACTGGAGATTGAGATGCAGAGTAAACTATTGGGCTCTTTGATTCAAAGAAGATTTTATGAAACTGAATACTAGTGTTGTCAATTGGCTTCATTCAGGTGGTCATTTCACAGGAATACACCTATGCTTTGAAATGGATATGCTTTCATTTGTTCAAAGTTGTTCTTATGTCAAACAAACCTTATGTACTTTGTAAACAATTTTATTCTTAAGGTGCAGACCACAGCCAAATAGAGTACTCCAGGTCATGCAACAATATAAGCCAGAGGGAATAAAAATTGCCCCTGTAAAAGGAAAATGAAGCAGATGTGCTGGTTTGAACACTGCAAATGAAAGCAGAGTTTTCTGGTTTAACAAAGTTAGGTGTTCCTAACTAGCATGCTTATCAATTTGTATTTTTTTCGAATATTGGAAAAGAATGTCTCACCTTTTCACCTGGGAAGGAAGACAGAACACACTACTTTACACTAACTTATAGTTATAATCTTTCCATTTCTGCTGCTGACTCATGCTTTATCCAAGTCCTTCCACCATTTTTCTTACAATCTAGGGGTGAAGGTTACCTGCATTCCAAAACCCCCTAATGAGTTCGATTTTATTGCTTTTCTGTTAGATATGCTTTTAGACAGAATACATCAGCCATATAAATTCATGGAATTGTTGCAATTGTTTTGCCAGTGTTTAGGCAGGAACCATACTGAGATTCCCAAGGAGGCTGATTAAACAAAGTTGATTTCTATTGAGCACAAATTATCTCGTCTCCGAGGTACTAATTATATCACTCGGTTTACTATTACTCTCCACCCTTATTTTGATGGAAACTTGAAAGTGTAAAGATTTTAGTGCTGGATATTTGCCATGGAGAGATGGCTTCAGCAATTTGATTTTCCCTAGCGTCTACAATGAGGTCTAAATACACTCACATGGTCTCGCTGCATCTTGTGACTCTGATTCAGATCAGACTTTTGTTTTTCATTGGCTCCTTTATTCTGACCCTTGGGGTGGCTCTTTTTTGGCAAGGAGGTTCCCTTTTGCAGGATTGATTTGTATTCTATGGATGCACATTTTGACTTCACTAGGGTTTACTAACTTATATTTAATTTTTTTCTCTCAGATTTGGTTTTAGTTACTCTATCTTTACTGTTTTATTTGAGCACTCTTAATTAACTATTTTAATTTGCTGTGCTTTTGAGTCCCATTAACCTATATCATTATTATTGGACTTTAACATAATCGCTTTTATTCTTCCCTGGTTTAGGGACTTCTAGTGAGGTTTGATTTAAAATCCTCTTTATGATAATTTATTCTGTTCTGTTTAGGTGATGATATTTAGGAAACAGCGCTTCCTATAGCTAGTACCTTTGATATCTTAAAACTAATGTACATATTTTTGTCATCTCCTGGTTTCCCTAATGATTGGAAGTATCCGCATATGCTGCTATAGGATGATTTTTTTGTCCATACATTAGAATGAAACTTATTTGATTAAAGTTTAAATGTCTTTGAGATAACTAACAATTCTATAGTGTTACTGGATATTTGCTCTATGATGTCTGAAATATTTTTTCATACTTCTGCAATGAGGACAAACACTTTTATTTTTATTTTTTACAGCCATAAATTTTTTATTTATATTGGGCTTTAGTCATTGAGGAGTGCTACCTTGTTCAAACTCCCACTTTGATGCTTAAGAACAAAGGTATAACTTTGCAAGAACTCTATGCACTTCATGTGTTGTTGATCAAACTTGGTTTTACTATTAATAAATTGCAAAGCATGGTGATTCATATAGAGCACAAACTCCATAACAAGCAAATATTGTCACCATTATATAATGCTTGCATGATAGCATAAAACTTTCGGTCATTGATGAAATACCTTTTGGCATCATTAAGATTTTTGATGACATAGGTTATGGGTTTGCCCTCTTGGCTAAGAACCACTCCTATGGTTGTTCCACTTGTGTCACAATCCGATTGAAACACCTTTGCGAAATTTGACAAGGTCAGCATTGGGTATTCGGTGACCTTGAAGAGTTCAAAGGTTTTATTTATTGACATTGTCTACTTGAACTGTTTCATTTCCCTTCTCATGGTCTCAATGATGGGTGCATAGATCTCACTAAATTTTATGATACTTTGGTAAAGATTTGCTAGGTCATGAGAACTTTGGCCTTGGTATGGACTCATGGGCATAGGCCACTCCACTATTGCTCTTACCTTTATTGGATCCATTTGTACACCCTTAGGAGAAACAACAAACCCAAAATATATGATTCCCTCTTCATAAAATTGCTTTTCTTCAATTTAATTAGCAAAAACTTCTCCTTGAGCCTTTGCATTACTTAACATGTAACAATTGGTAATCCTTGTTTCTAAAAATTAGAATATCATTGAGGAAAATAATCACAAATTTGCCTAAGAAAGGTCTTAATACTTCATTCGTTAGTTGGATAAAGGTGCTAGGCGCATTTGTCAATTTCAAGAGAATCACTAACCCCTCATACAACCTTTCTGTGGTCTTAAAAGTTTTGCTTTCATCTCCCTCTCCTATCCTAATTTGATGATATCCACTTATTAAATCAAATTTACTTAAGTACTTAGTCTTCCCTAGGTAGTCCATAAGATCATCCATTCTAGGTAAAGGAAATCCATACTTGATAGTTATCTTGTTGATGACCTATGCATATGTGCACATCTTCCATTCACCAATTTTCTTGGGTGCTTACATGACTAGCATTGCACATGGGTTAAGGCTTTCTCTAATAAGTCCTCTTTCCAACCACTTTTGCATTTGTTTGTTCACTTCAATTTTTGCAGCTCCTTGGACAAAGTATCCTCAGTTTCTCCTAGTAGTTCATTCACTTTCTAAGGTATCTCGCCACTACAAGTAATTGTCCAAATGAACTACTACAAAACTAGCTTTCATGTTTGGATTACTTCAAGAATTGTTTTCCTGACACTAGCAAGATCCTTCAATTATTCTCCACCTCTTCTATGGTGTCAATGAAGTGAACATGTTTTTGACCATTCTTCTTGGAAGTATGTGTTTGCTCTCCCATGATGCGTTGCCTTCCTATCAAATTTCCATGGTTTTCCCTAAAGCACAACACACCTCCCTAAGCATGATGTCACACCACACCTTGTCCTTATAAGTGCCTATTTAAAATTTGCTAGGCTTTGTTGATTAACCAAAATTTGGTGTCGCTTTTGCAGCCAAGATACCTTATAAGGAGTTGGTGAGCTATTCTTTTCAAACCCAACATGTCCACCATTTCAGATGAAATTAAATTTTCTATACTCCTACTATCTATTATGACCTTACAAAATTTATTGCTTGCCTTGTACACTATTCTAAATTAATCTTCTTAATATGTCCATCTTCCCATTTTGTTCGCTTCAACAAAGTCCTTTTGGTCATGAGCACTTCCTTTTTTACTTCATTTGTGTGATTGATAGACCTAGTGGATTCATCATCTTCTTTGGTTATATGTGCACTTGAAACTTCAAATCTTCTTGGCCTTTCTTCATTGTGGTGTAGGCATTCATAAAGTCGATGTCTATATTGTTTGTATGTAAAATAAGCCCCCTAAAAACTTTGTCTCAACTTCTTCCAAGTCCACCATGCCTCTCAAAGAATACAAACTTCCCTTGGTTACATTGTTTTCCTTCCAAGTCCACCTATACCTCGCAGAGAATTAGGAATTGTTAGCCTCTCTATAATGCCATACTTTCTTTACATATGTCCTCATCCTCTACCAAATCTCTCTACCTAGAGTTGTTTCCTGTTGGTTTCTATAAAATAGTTTCTTTTCGATTCTCAAAGCATACTCCTAGGCCTCTTTGACAATACTACACTTCATCATACTTAGCTCATCCTAAATGTTCATCTTTAGTCCATTGACATATTGGGCTACCTTCTCATATGATCTAACTCATTATTACCCAACATGATGGAAATCTTATGAAACTCTTCAATATAGCCTTTTACGCTTAGTTTTCTTTGCCACAAGTTTTGTAAGTTTTTTAACAGCTCAAATTGATAGTCAACTAGTAAAAACTTGGCCTTCATTTACTCATCATTCTATCTCACCTAGTTTGTTTCTCCCTGCCATTTCTCCTTTTAGTTTGAACGTTCTTCCACTAGAGTATTGCATGTCCTTCTAGCTTAGTTTGAGCAACCATCACTTTCTTGGGGTCCTCTACCCTATCATGCTTAAAATACTCCATTTTTAGTTGGTATGAGTTTTCCACAGTCTATCAGTAAAAATACAGCGTGTTTCTGGTTTAAATTGTGTATCTTTTTAGCTTACGTTTCAGATCACACTCAATGATCCATCATTAGAAAGAGGAGTATAAAATGGAATGCAAAGTTAGCCTTAAAAAGAAAAAGAGAGAAAGGTGGGTAGGAGGAGATAAAAGAAAGAAAGAAAGTGAAGCAAAAAATAAATGCTAATTACTAAAAAAGGACCAAATGTATAATTAAGAAAATCAAATTTAAAAAAATTAAAAAAAATATTTCTATAAAAGCATATACAAATTAAACTAACTAATATAGATATATATAATGCAAATAATCAAGTACCATTACATGCACACACACAACTAAATTATATAAAAATATATAATAGAAATAATCAAATACCATTACATGAACACGCACACATGCACACACACCAGCACCATAAAAATAAAAATTAATAAAAGCAAAATATAATAGAAATAGCTCTATAAAATATAATATAATAAAAATTAATAAAAATATAAAAAAAAAAACCTCTATAAAATAAGCTTATAAAAAAGCAAACAAATTAACATGCATAGAGGATGAAGCATAAAAATATTTCAAAAAATCTTTACAAAAGTATATAAATCAATATATGAAGAAGAATACGAAAAAAGCTATATATGTTTTATGAGAAGGGTAAGTTTCTAAGAAACATTGTATCAAAGGATAGGGTAAGAATTGACCCAAAAATAGTTAAGGATATCAGCCTTATCCCTCAACCTAAGTCTATCAAAGGAATTTAGTCCTTTGGGTAGATCGATTTTGTCAAGAGAGTTGTTCCTAATTTTGAGGAGAAAACCAAAGCAATGTCAAAGATTCTCAAGAAGGGATAGTCAATTGAATGGAGTGCAAAACCAATTGAATTATTCGGGGATATAAAGCAAGCAATATCAGAGGCCCCCATATTGGTAAGCCTAGATTATTCTAAACCTCTCTAGTTGTTCTATTTTACTTTATTTAATACAATTGTTGTGCTATTGTAAAATAATAAAGATGGGTATGAACCAATATCATTCTTAAGTTGTGCATGAGTTTGAATTGAAATATTCAATGATGGAAAATCATGCTTATGCGTTGATAAAAGTTGTGAAGAATTTCAGGGCATATCTTGTGGGTGCAAAAATAATTACATATGTGTCACACCTAGATATGAAGGATATTTTCATGTAGTAGGAAGCCTAAGGAAAAAGGTGTGATTGGATAAACAAGATCTAGGGATATGACATGGATATACAAAACACAAAGCTTGTTAAAGGTCAAGGCTTAGGAAAGTTGATGGCTAATTCCAACTTGGAGGTGATAGAGGTAAATGAGGTAAGTGATGATGTTGTTATATGTGTTATGTGATGATCTATGGTACAAGGAATTTTTTTTTTATCTAGTAAACATGAATTTTCCATCCTCCATGGAAGAGAACCAAAGGAGGGTTCTCAAATTATAGTCACAAAGGTGCATGCTAGTCCAAGGTGAGTTGATGTGGAGAACTAATGGAGTATTGCTCAAATGATTGGATAAGAAGCAGGTTGGAGTAGTAAAGGAATGTCACTATGGTGTGTGGCAAAAATTTCAAGGCCAAGACCACTACACATAAAATCATGACAATTTTTTTTGGTGGCCCACATTATTCAAGGATGTTGCACAGATGATTAGAAAGTGTGATGTTTGTTAATAATTTTTCAAGCAAGCTAAAGTTTTCTAGTGCACTCCCTTTGTTTCCTTCACAAATTGAGGCCCCTTTTCAACAGTGGGGATCAATTTTATTAGAGATACATGAAAAGTCGAGTAATAGATATAATTGCATTCTAGTAGCCACAAATTAATTTACTAAGTGGGTTGACACTATCCCAACCCACAATATAATGTCTAATGTGGTGATAAATTTTTTGATCAACAACATTACAATTAGGTTTGGAGTTCCAAGTAGGACTATTGCTGATAATGCTATGTGAGGTCAAAGGATATGTAAGATATATGTTCTAGGTTTGGTGTTGACCTGGTATATTCTTCCTCTTACCATCCACAAATTAATAGATAGGTTGAGTCCATTAATAAGAGCTTGATGAAGATCATCAAAAGGACTCTAGATTAGAATAAGAAAAAATGCAATTACAAGCTCAAGTATGCTTTATGGGCTGATTTATTCACTGTCAAAGAAGTCATTGGACAATACCCATTGGAGCTCATTGGACACTACCCATTGGAGCTAGTGTATGGAATAGAAGTTAGGATGTATATCAATTTAAGATTACTTATGTATCATTTGTTTTAATTGTTGTAGGAAGTGGATGATGATCAGTTTGATGCAATTTCCCTCCATTTCATGATATTGACTGAGTTGGATGAGCAACAAAGAGTAGCTCATGATAAGAGCATTCAAAGTAAGGAAATAATGAAGAATGTGCATGATAAGAAAGCATTACCAAGGGAGTTTCGTGTTGGTGATTTGGTTCTTCTATGGAATGCCAAGTTTGAAGATAAGGGAAATCATGGAAAATTTGACCCCTCATGACTTAGACCTTATGGAGTAGTTGAGAGGTATGAGTTTCTTGTATATTTCCTCATGGATCTAGGAGAGTTGATGGAGCTTCTCATGCATGGAAACAAATTGAAGCATTACTTTTTGTAAGTAATGGAGCTCAATTTTTTTGATTGGTGATTTAAATGATAAATATTCCATATTTTGATCATGTCTTCCAGTAGTATTGATTCCAAATTTGTTCAATATGGTATTTTGCTGAAGTTACCAAAATTTTATAGTCTACCTAGAGATCTAGGTTCTCATTGTGCTAGCAAGTGGCACACGTCCCCAACTAGAGCCATTGTTGGGACTCAAATTTGCATTTTCTTTTTGACTTGAGCCTCTTACCCTTTTGTACCTTAACCATATTCCTAAGTTTATAACCAATATGAGATATCTATCCTGGTTGGTCTTTTACCATATCTCTTAGCATAGTTACATAGATCATGAAAATTTAGGCCCAACTACTTTTGGAAGTTTTGTAAAATTCTCTAAGGGATAGGAGTTTTTCCTTTGTGGGGTTTTTCTTCCATCTAGATTAATTGCACTTTGCCACAAAGTCCTATTTGGTTGGAATCTCTCGCAAATACAGTTTAGTTATTGACTCCCATAAAAATGTAGAAGTAATAGAAAAAATGGATAATATGTGCTAAGTAGGGTTTTTGCAGGTGTTTGATGTCCATCTAAACTTACCTAGTAACTTTACTCTTTATCTAGTTTAGATGGATTTTCTTGTGAAGCTTTGATTGACTAGTCAATTCTCACAAAGGGTAAAAAGGGTTAAAAACACAAAGAATGGTTAGGTGTCAATCTTGTAGGAATCAAATGATCTACTAAACATCCCCTTTGATCCACAAGTTTCTAGTTCTATTAAGTTTTTCTACTTTGTAGGAAACCTATGCCTATTTGGTTTTGCAGGAATTTCCATGTGAACTATTTTAATTTATGTTGCCGATGAATTTTCTATATTTCCACTTTGTGATAGATTCCCTATAGATGTAATTGATTTCAATAATTAGCTAAGTGAATTCCTTGCAAGAGGATGGAGTCCAACTTCCCACACCCACCCCGATGACATTATCTTTCCTTTGCAGACTGTTCCCATTCATCCAAACTTCCACTTCCAAAATTATTCATCCAATTCAAATGAATTTGTTTGCAAATCCGTTCCATCTTTTTTATTGCATTTGTGCATTGATGACATCATGTTGATGTCATCCCACCTTGCTAACATCATTGTTGATACTTTTCATTCAAACTAGATTTTTGTTGAAATTAGTGGATTTAACTGGTTCTTGAAATGTTCACTTAACAACCAAATTTCTAATATGTCTACTAACAGGGAAAATTCCCGTAAGGTTCACATGAAGTTCGATCATCCAAAAAGGTCTAAGAGAGAAAGAAGATGACACAAATAGATGTACGTGAACTAGTTAGAGACCTACTATGAACATGACCTGATGAAGGTCATTTTCCTACAAAGATTCATTTTAAAGTGCAATTGAGTGGCAACTTCTAGCAAATGTTCTAGACAGACTTTGAAAGCATGTAAAACTTCATTTCAGTGTGCATAAGACTCTAACGGTGTCTAGGCATCCAATTTTTTTTATTTTGGCTCCACATTTATATTTCACCTACTTCTCTGACCAAATTATGATGCCATTAATGCATTTTCACTAGCCATGGTCTACTTGGTGATCTCATGAATGTGTTTGGGTGCAAAAGAATTCAAAGTACATATTTTGATTTTAGCTACCACCATTATTGCTGAATTATTGCTTATGCCCAATTAGCCACCAATAGCTCCCAAAGGTGAATTGTGACTTGTACATGTTATTATTGGACACCAACCCTTGTTTCTACCCACCTACACTTATGACACCACTTCTTCCAGCTACCTAAACTTACTGTAGAGGATTTCAATGAATTTGGGGCATTTATTTTGGGGGGAATTTGTCTCAGGTGTTGATTTTGAAGCAACTATAGTGTTTCATTTTAGGCTTTTCTCTTGTCACATGTTTTCTTGGAAAATGGCTATCTTTTTTCATTATTAGACAATACAAGTAGAGAAAAGCATAAGAATATTCAAAAGGAAAAAAATTAAAGAAAATTAGTTACAGAGTAGTGGTAAGGAGGTGGGGAATGTTTTATGACTATAAAATGAATGTTGTAATGTCCTTTTCAATCTTATATCTCTGGATTGATATGTTTAAACTCATAAGATGTATCATTTTGAGATATTTTATTCAACATATTTGCTATTGTGAATATAATCATCATTAAAGGAATGTGACAAGTTCTAAATCTATTATGAATGTATTGTAAAAACTCTTTTGTGTGTTTGCATATGAATTTGGATAGTATATTGATGGATTACTAAGTAGATAACGCTAAAGTGATATTTTCTGATATTTGGACAAGTAGATAATCTATAATTATCCCCCTTTCTTACTATTTCCCCTTAATTACTATGACTCTATGGCCTTGGAGTAGGCACTAGTATTTTGTATGTTTTCAATCACTTAAATTAAAACAAAAATCATAAAGCTTATTTGTTTTCAATTCCAGTTTATGTTGTTCTTGGTTCAATAGTGTGCAAGGAGTAAAGAAGACCATTTTTTGTGGATCATGGAACTCAACCTACCTTGCACTTGCGTAGATAAGGTATTATATCAACTATATAGGGGTTAGAGATAACAAGTTTACTTAGTCTAGTGATAGCCTTAGGGGTTGAGTAGGAAATTTCAGTTTAGCTATCATTTAGTTTATTATTGTCTATCATAAGTGATTCCAAGACTTGATAAAATATACCCCTAATAATACCCTCCTGAGTCTAAGCATAAATCAAATTGTAGGAGATAGAACCCACTTTTGTTGAGTTAGCTCTTAATCCTCCATAGTTTTGTAGATGAACCGATTTCGCTCACCTGTTGACAACCCTGACCTTGTAAGTAGAATTCCATTCTAAAAAGTGGAGCAACGATTTTGAGACTTTACACCCTACAAATCTCTAATTATAAAATACCATTCCCAGTTGAATAAATTCCTTCTCTTACCATTTTTCCTATTAGACCACAAAAAGGATTTAATTAACTTTTTAGATTATCTCATATGAGAAGAAAAAAGTAGCCATGTAGAGAAGAAATAAATAAAAGAGAAAACCTTTGGTAAACTTGAAACCTTCCAACAACTAAAGGAAAGTTAGTATGTCACTTATTTTTTCACTTTCTTGTCCATAAACCATGGCCATATATCTTTCAAAGAGGAATTCAAAGAAAAATATGCCAATATACCTCATTATTTAGACCAAACCACTCTCAACCATCTTTACTAAGCCAATTATGGGTATGTTTCCCTAACTTAAGATTAAACTTGTTAATGTACAATAATTTCAAACCTAGGGGAATTACATTACCACTCTAACCTTTTCTACATGCTTTTAAAACTATCTTCCTCTAACATAGGAAATAAAGTGGTCTCATCAATGAATTGACATTTTGCCAAACTCTCTTTGTTTAGAAGAGATAAACCCTTAAGGGGGTCCTAAACAAGCATGCCTTAAAAAATATTTCAAACAATAATAATGAGGGAGGGCACAAGAGGATATCACTATTTAATCAACCTCTAAAGATCAAAAGGGTATGACAACACCCCATTAACACTATCCTACACATTAGCATCTTAAAAAATCACAACATCATATCTAAAAAAGACTTCACCAAATCCCAAAGATCTCATAAAATTTAAAATAAAATCTCATTCAATCCTATCGTATACTTTCTCAAATTCTATTAGAGCCATATGAATTTTTGTTGGGAAATTTGTGTTGTACAACTTGCATGATAATATAATATATTTTATTTAGTCATGGTGCATCATAGGATGTGCACATGCAATAGGATATGAATTATTTAAAATAATTATATGTTTTTTTTAAAGGTACAATGCACCCGTAAACGCTTTTGATCGGAGCTATGAACCGGGTACAAGAAACCACAAGAAACTACCAAACCCGTGAGTGCAATGGCCCAACGAAGGCACAAGGCCTGTGAGCACTTTGGCTCAGTGAGGGTTTAACCTTGGTGGCTGTCACTACAACCAAGTGACTTGAGCACCGAACCATGCCCTTATCGGCTTAAGATAATTATATGTTGTATGGGATATTGGATATGTATTTTGTTTTAGGGTTGTGGTTTGGTGAGCACATGGTTTTTGGCTCACGGTTTATGTAATACCATTTTGTGGTTTTGTTCAAGCTTGGTTTATTAAAGCAAGATCACGGATAGTTGTTTGTGTATACATTATAGAGTATCTCAAATAGGTTGTGGTAGGATCTTAATGAATACATGGAGAGGACCCCTACATTATTTTGGAATAATAAAGAGGAGTGAAATTGGGTTGCTTAATGTTATTGAAGTCTGGCATGGATGATTTTGTAAGTTTATTGTAATCTCATTCTTGAAATAATACATTAAATTTTTGGTGATTTGGAGGTTTTTTTTAAAGGGTTTAATAAAGTAGATATGGTGTTATCTTGATATTTATGATTTGTTATTATTTTGCATTATAGATTATGCATACTAATCATGTGTTGCGGAAAGGAAGGGAGTCCATATAGAAACTGGCTTTCTGAACCCCTTCTCATTGAAAATAGATAACCTCATCCTTTTATTAAAAAATTCAGGATTCTAGTGTAAAAACATGTGAGTGAAGAGAGAAGGAAACCTAAATTTATGCTGCATGCGGTACTCCTTGATTTGGCTCATCATTTCATAGTAGATGACTTTTGCGAAGTCATACCAGAATAAGGACTGTTGCCTACACAACTGAAATCCTAGACCCAGTTGAAACTCATGCACGAACTTGTCTTCATCGATGCCGCAAGCAAACACCATCATAGAGAAGGCGTCCTACATATCCTATTTGAAAGTGACATGCTTGACTAAAATTTGTGGTGACTCGTTGAAATCTTCCTGGGGCCTTTGGGTTTCCTGATTATAAAAGTCCATAACATGGTCTCTGGTTCTCCATATTTTCTCCCCCTTTTTTGGAGTGAATGATTCCATCTTGTCCACTTTAGAGTTTTTTATAGGAATGCATAACATGCTCCATATAGCTTCTATGCTGATGTTAACTCTCAGCTTCCGACCCTCGATTGTGTTGGTATTTGGGTTGAAATGTTCAATGCCCTCGTGAATGAGTTCTAGGCAGTAATGCACAAGGGGAACCATATACTATGGAAGACCGCTGAACCATAGCTTGTATGCCAATATATGTTTTCTATTAGCCACTTTCATTCTTTCACAAGCTCCTTCCCTAAGAGTCTTAGGGATAGTTTTGAGAACGAGATCATGAATGTTATCCCATTCTTCTTTTATCTGGGACTAGTCCCTGTGAGTTTTCTACTTTTCTAGAACCCGTGTATGAATCTGCTTTGACTTTTCTAGCATCCTAGGCGACGCGTAAGAGGTGTCATAAAAAATGTTGGCAACTGGTGCTGCTCGCATGGCGTCAAACAAGATTTGGGTTGCCTCGACTTGTGCTTCCATTTGAAGATCTTCGGCCATTTTGGGATACTATGGATTTATGCGATATTCAAATCTTCTGCAATTGACTTCGGCTCTTTGGCACTTCTACACTCAAAAATCTTTACACTGGATAGCATACTCAGGAAGCTTTTTAAAATGTTAGCCTTTTGCATGAAATACTTAACTATTTCTTTCTTGGAGTGGTAGACAATGGTTGCCTTTTAGCATTAAATTCGGCATGTACTGCCAAATCCTTTGCTCATGCGAAATGAATTTCTTTCCATTTTGAAAAGACAAGAATTCATAATGACATTTAGTAATGATGCCCTACATCACAATTTTCTTGGGAAATTGAGCTGGTGATTGAAGGTGTTTTTTAAGCTTTCGCATGCTTTGGAAATTATATCTCAAAAAAGAATAATTAAGCCAAAAGTGCAATGAGTACTTGAAAAGATTTGAGTTCATCCTTGGATTTTGAAAAATGGCTACAACATGACACATCAACACCTGATTGTATGGACAATCACTTGGGACTGCCACCAATTTGCTCTACTTAATTACCTCTTCTTAATTTTGCACACATCAATTCATACACGACATACACAACTGGGTGGGAAATTCAAGCAAGATCTTGGTGGGATTTTTGAGTTAGTACTCAATTAGCATCATGCTTATGGCATGTAGATACCTCATATATTTTTATAAATAAACCCCAAGACTAACAAAATCACACTTAGCAATTGGGAAGAGTTGGTATTTGGCAGTTAGGAAGAATTAGCATTAGGCAATTGGGTAGGACTAGAATCAAGAATACTCCAATTAGGTTGGTTAGCAATAAGTCGCAAATGACTTTCTTGGGTAAAATCTCTAATAGGCACCTGAAGAGAATGATAAAAAACATTCATTGGCTATTCTAGCAATGAAGTGGGTGTTAGGCCAAGACTGTGTAGAGTATGAGGATAAGTATAGAGTCAATACTGACGTCTGCTCTCACTTTGTTGCCTTGTTGCTTGATATCTAGGTTCCTAAGCAGATGATTCTTTTCTTGACGTTGAAAATCTTCCCAAAGTGGTACCTTGGTGGCCTAGGTGAGATTGTAGCGAATGCGGTATATGGCCTAGGCATTCCGACAATGAGCGACCTCTGTAAGCATATTGAAGAAGATGCCGTGGTGCCATGGGTTCTGTTTCTAAGTGGGTTCCACATTCTTACACATGAAGAGCACCACTAAAGGGTCATTCATGCCTGTCACTTCTTGCTGCACTACTATAATGTGGTGCTTTTCTATGGCATAGAGTGGTGCACTGACTTTAGGGACTTGGTATATCCCCCACCACTGGTCGTTGTTGCTGCTGTCGCTCTTGTTGCTCCTAATGCTCCTGTTTAAGACCCAATACTTTTCATATGTTTAAGAATCAGTCTATTTTTTGTATATATGCCTTAAAAAGGATTTTAGCATATATATATATATATATATGAAAAAACTACATAATATTTAGATATGCTTTAAAAGTATGGCTTAAGAGCCATTTTGAAAATGTATTATCAAAGTATATGATTATGTATATAATGAATATACAACTTATATCCAATTCCTGTCTCTTTTTCTTGTAATTCTACAATATGGGTTCCCTTTATTTCTCTGCTTCTTTGAGCACCTTCTCAAATTTGCATATGGGTTCATTTTCAATTTTTTGCATATGGGTTAATTTTTAATTTTTTGCATATGGGTTCATTTTCAATTTTTCGCATATGGGTTCATTTTTCAAATTTTCGCATATGGGTTCATTTTTCTGCTTCATGGGTTGCTGATGGGTTTGTGGAAAGACCGGTCGACAAAAAAACAAAAGAAAAATAATTACAATAGTCACATATTTACACTGGCAAAATAATAATGAATCTTAATTAAACAATTTGAGGCAGATTCCATTAACCAGAATCCCCAATGCTTCCTCATCCATATTTTCTAATTCAAATGCGTTGTCTTGCTTACATTGAATTATTCTAAAAGGGCCTTCCCACAAACTGTTGAATTTTCTATGTTGGCCAAGCTTCACGACCCTTTCGTTGAATTTTAATACTAGGTCTTCACATTTTAGACCCTGGTCCGAGGCTTTCTTGTCAAACCATCTTTTAACCACATGTTGGAGGTTAGACATGGATGTGAGGGCCTTTTCTCTTTTTTCTTGTACTTCTAGTAACTCGGCCAACCAAACCTCCATGCTTTGTTTTCTTCAACTTCTAGGGATTTGAGCAGTTGTAGTGCATAAATCTCCATGGAGATGGGCAAGAGCGCTTCTTTCCTGTACACTAGCTTGTATGACAAAGTCTTGAGGACTTGCTTAGGAGTTGTGGTCTGCCCAGAGTGCTGCCCGAAGGTTCTTATGCCATTCTCTTTGATGTTTCGACTTGATTCTTTTAATGATCCAAACTAAATTTTTATTAGTTGACTTAGCTAGGCCATTCCCCTATGGGTAATAATTTGATGATGTTTTTAAGAATATGCCATGCACGAGTGTGAATTGACATACCTTAGAACCTAGGAAAGCCTTAGCGTTATCAGAGATGATGGTCTTTGGCAGGCCGAATCTTGTTACTAGTCCTTCAAGGAAGTCCACAATCTTTGCCTCTATTGCATTCTTTAGGGGCATGGCCTCGGTCCACCTAGTAAAGTAGTACGTAGCCATGAGGATCCATTTGTGTCCAGCACTAGAGGTGGGATTAATCATCCCGATGAAATCAAGGCCCCATTGTGCGAAGGGCTCATCAACCACTATTGGGTTGAGAGGCATTGTGTAGTTTTTCCTCCTTGGTGCGAAGAATTGGCATTCTTTGTAGGCTTTCACCAAAGAGTATGAGTCATTGAATAGCATAGGCCAGAAGTATTCGACACACATTATTTTTATGTTGGTGGTTTTCATAGAGAAGTTTTTGCTCGCGGGGCTACTGTGGAAAGTGTCAAGAATTTTCCTCACTTGCTTTGTGGTGACACAAGGCAGTAGAATGCCATTGAAGTTAATTTTGAAGAGGATCCCTTCAATGAGTGCATATCCAATGTTCTGTAGTATGTAGAATCTTCTCTTTTGAGAAGGAAGGCCTGACGGATATTTTTCGGTATGCATGAATTTTACTTTGTTTGCTAGCCAGTAGCCTTCAGACTTGAACTCGTTTGTTAGAACAAGTTTAGGTTGCTCTTCTTCACTTGTCACTTCTTCGTCATGCACCAAATATTCACATAGTCCTCTACCTTAGACTGTTTTTGTAGGCTTAACCTTAATGTCATATTCAAGGATCTTGGTGATCCAATTAGCCCTCTTTTTAGTGACTTCTCCTTCCATGATATATTTGCACACACTGGAATGCGCGACATAAACAATCACCTTGTTGCAAGATATTAGATGTCAAAACTTCTTGATTCCCTTAAAAATGGTGAATGCTTGTCTTTCGATGAAGTTGCGGTTCATCTCATAATCCTTTAAGGTCTGAGAGTGAAATGCTATCGATGTTCTCCCTTTCCTTCATCATCTTTTTGAGTTAGCACAATAGCGATGCTGGTTTTGCTACTGAATACATACATTATAAAGTCCTTTGATAGGTCTAGATTTACCAGCACAGGAATTGAAGAAATAGTATCCTTAACCTTCTTAAAGGCTTCTCTATCTTCCTTTGTCCATTTGAATATTGATCCTTTTTTAGCATCAGGGTGATAGGTCTAATTATTCTTGCAAAATCATAAATGAATTTGCTTACAAAGTTTACCTTTCCCAAAAAAGACTAGACTCCTTTCTTGTAGGCTGGTAGGGGAAGTTCTTTGATTGATTTTATGCACTCTGAATCAATTGCAATTCCTTCTTTCGACACTATATGTCCCAATAGTTTTCCTTACGACACTCTAAAAACACATTTTTTTGGGTTCAGGGATACCTTGAACTCTTGGTATTTTTTGAAAACCATTTCTAGGTGATCAAAGTGATCATCCTTAGATTTGGAGAATACAGTCAAATCATCCAAATAGATTAAGATGATCTTGTTGATCAACTCCCTGAAAGCGATATCCATTTCTTGCTGGAAGGTGGCTCCCGCATTTGAGAGGATAAAAGGCATTTTAGCATATGCAAACGTTCCCCACTTGGTAGTGAACGTTGTTTTGTGTCATTCCTCTTTTAATTAGATCTAGTTGTAACTAGAGAAACTGTCCAGCAGAGAAAACATTATGATCCTGCCACTGTTTGCAAGATGGACTCCATGGAAGGAAAGGAGTAATGGTCTTTCAGTGATGCTCTATTTAGGTCTCGAAAGTCAACACATAGGTGGATATCTTCATTCTTCTTTCTGAATGGATCTAGGTTGGATACCCATGTGCTATGTTTGATCGAGAAGACAAACCGAGATTGAATTAGCTTTATCAGCTCTTGTGCCATTAGTGCCTCAATTTTGGGATTCATTGGCCTCTATTTTTGGCATACTGGTTTTGCACCTTCCATCAACTCTATAGTATGCTGGATGATTTCGAGATCGTATCCCTTGAGGTCATGATATGACCAGGCCACTACTCCATATTTCTCACATAAATGGATGAATCTCTCTTTATCATGATGTGGAACATCTTTTCCGACTTTGAGTTTCCTTCCGTCTCCAACCTGGAGGTCTGCATAGTTGCTTTTGTCTGCTACAAACTTCCTCTTGTCATTCCTCACATCATCACAATCAAATAGGTTTTCGAGAGTGACCAGTCCCTTTGGAAGCTTGTTGGACTTTAGATGAATGATTTCTCTGTTGTAGGCCTTGACAATCTTTAGTTGGAGTTGCTTGGAAAGCTCTCCCAACTATTGGATGAATGAGGCAATGTGCTCATCACTTTCAAACACTTTCCAGCTCTGATAATTATCTGGGAAATCTAGTCAGATAATCACTCGCACAGAGTGTATGTTATGGATCATGTCAGAAGTAGGATCAAATTGAGATCCGATTTTTTCCATGCGATCCACATCTTTATTTTTCTCTCTAGGCATTTTATGGATATTGAAGGCTTCAAATCCCTCGACCAGGTCCCAAACTCTATGTCTATAGGATCTCATGCAGACATTCTTAGCTACGAAAATCCCTCAAAATTGATTGACCACTAGTTTGGAGTCCTCGAACACCATTATTTGCTTGATGCCCATCCACTCTACAAGGCTTAGACCTTGCATTAGGCCTTCATATTTAGCTTCATTGTTCAAACAAGTGAACTGGAAGCGGAAGGAACATAGTGTCTTTTCATTGGATGGGGATGTCAAACATATCCCGGCTCTTGCACCAACTTTGCATCTTTCTCCATCAAAGTGAAACATCCATAGCTCTGAGGCTTGACCACTCTCAGGTTCCTTCATAACCTTCAGAAACACTTGATCTTCATCATAGATGACATAGGTCCCAACCCAGTGGCATGATAGTTGCCAAAAGGATCAGTGTCTATATATTTTCTCAAGAGGAATTCCTCTAAATCCATTCGGTCTCTGGTCACTTTTTCATCCTCTAGTAGCTCGGTACAATACATTTCCTCTTTGGTGAAAGAGGTATGAGCAGCCTCAAAGTTGATCATGGCTTCATCGACCACATGTTCCGAATGTAGGGGTTCATATATTATTTTCATTTTAGCTCCACGCTTGGTCTTGAGGATCAAGTGTGACTAGTCCAAAGAAAGGTATCCACCTATCTTTGAAGTGAATTCTCGGGATAAGCATAGGCCAAACATGGCGGGAATGTCTATGATCACAGTATCTTGTGGACTGTGATACTAGGGTAGGAGAATAGAGTCAAGGGAAGATCCTTGATGACACCTACAGTTTCGACCTTGTTCCCATCAAGCTGCATAACCCCCTTTTTTAAAGGTTCATAGCTAAGTCCTAAGGCTTTAGCTATCTGCTTGGGCATGATTGTGGTGCTAGCGCTAGAGTCAATCATGGAATTATGCAATAGTTTATTCCCCACAATAAGAGTTAGGAAAAAGGGTTTAGGTTTTGGCTTATCTCTAACTTTGATAGAGGCTTCCTCTGTACCATTGGTAAGAACTTTGGCAGGAAGTGATGGATCAATGGCCTTTCCCTTAGGTGATTGGCCTGTTGGTTCAATGATTGCATCTTCCTGAAGGGCCTTCTGGAACAATGAATTTTGCTTCAGAATAGCTAAGGTATCCCAAAGGGATACATTAGCAGAGGATTTTTTAATTGTTCCACCACATTGAATTGTGGTAGATTTGAAGACTTCTGGTCCTTAGTCCTGGTTATAACAATTTCCTTCTGTGGCTGAAGTTGCTGTGCACCTGCGAAGGTACTAGGAGTCTGGTTAGAGGCACTTTTGGGATGCGGGATGACTGGTTCGCCCATAAATCTCCTCTTGGAGTGAGTGTTATAATTAGATTGCACTTATAGGGATTTTGATGTGGATGCATCATTTTCAAACATCGCCTCTTCTTCTTCCATCCATGAGAAGAGCACGTGATCGAGAGATATATCCATTTCTTGCTCTAGGGACATTCCTTGCATTTGTGTGGTAAGTATTACGTTTTCCATTGTTGAGAGGCATATACATAACCTCCAAGGTCTGATGTCATGCCTTGATTGCAGTATTCCACCACCTTTTGCTGTAGGTTACCACACGGGTAGTTTCAGGGCATATGTGTGTCGCCACAGGGGAAGCACTGGGGATTAGTGTCATCAACAAGATTATTTTGCTTCGCTGTCAACTCTCTACTTGAGCTTGGGTGAGCACCTTGCAGAAAAGTAGGTACTAGCACTATTTGATTAGTTGTTTGAGCTTGCGGATTTGTGTGTGAGCCTCAGAATTGATTTTGCTGGTAGAAAGATCTTCCGCTTTGATAATTTTAGTAGGTTGGATTTGGAGGTGCAGATTGGTTTCGCTTGATGGTAGTTATTTCATTGGAAATAGTCCGAAACATCTCCTTGAAATCGCTCATCTCATCCTTTGAAGAGCCAAATATGGAAGCGACATTCTGTGGCGCGTTCAGATATGTGTACATAGATTGGGAAGGAGTAGGAGCACTGGTAGATGCTACTTCCTAGGAAGAAACCAATATTTTGGGAAATATAGGCATAATGGGCCGAGGCGACAACTTCCTTGACAACGACGCTGTATGCATTCAGTAGAGTGGTTCCGCCATGGAATTGGATCATCATTGAGATGTCAACATTGATAGATTTCAAGTAGAACATGAATGCCAATTTGGCTAGCGAGCGAATAGCAGTCTGGATCCTTTGCCAAGTTGTATGGAGCCAGGCATTGAAGTCAGTCATGGCTTCATATGGGGCTTTCTTTATGGTTGCCAATTGATGATATAGTGAAGACTGATCTCCATCATTCAAAAATAATTCGTAGAAAGGATCTCCGAGTTGATCCTAGGTATCGATAGTGTTAGCCCCTAGAGTGCGGTACCAATCCAACGCCTTACCCTTGAAAGGGGCTACGAGCAACCTTAGCACTATATTTTGGTCGGTGACTCCATGCACCAAATACATGTCCGCCACATCTTGCAGGTGTTCAGATGGTGTTTTTGAGCCATCCCCAGTGAATTTTGGTATAGCTTTTAAAGTAGAGGCCAGGATAGGGGTCTAAATGGAAGGTGTTATTGGTGCTACAAGAGAACTTCTGGCATCCCATGCCACATAATTTCTGTTTCTAATTGGCAACATGGTTGGTGGAGGGATCAAAACATTCGGTGGATGGGTTCTAGTTCGTATTGTTACTAGTGGTGGCACTAGCAAGCTAGGGTTATTCGTTGTTTGGGATCTAGTAACAGGCCGATGGCTCACACACCCACTTTAGGTTTAGGTACATCTAAGCAGTCCCACCGAGCATGCGAGAAAAAAAAACTATTAATGCTAAAAAATGACAAGGTAACAACCTTATGGGAAACTTCGTTAATGGGGGGACCAATTGCGCTAAACTGAGTGACCTCTGGGTTTTTAAAGAAGCTGACTTCTTCTGTATTTGGGGTTTTGGAATGGGAAAAGGAAGCAAGTATAAAAAATAAAGATCTAACTAAGGCGATGCACCAAGATGTAGATGTAGGCATGGTAAATCTATCTTTTGGATGAGATTTAAGGGCCCGTTCAACAATCTGCTAGGTCCCAAAATAACATAAATCAAAGATGAAAACCTAAATAATTTATTCAATAACATAAAATAACTCCCATACACATTTACTGAAAAGAAGAGTCAAAAGACATGGTCTAAATTAGCAAACTTATATTGAAATCAAAGAAGTTCTACAAATAAACTTATTCAGTACAGTAATGGCATAGTATAATGTTTTGTCAAATAGCTAAGAAAAAAGAAAGGATGAACAATGGCACAGTCTGAGAGTCTTATACAATAATCTAAAAATAGTACAAAAGGCCTAGTGTCTTTTCCCAATTTTTTTGTATATTTCGAACTCATTTTCAGAAGGAAGAAGCAATATTTATAAGAAAAATAATCCCACTACCTGGCGAGCCAGTAACAAAAAAGATTCATTCATCACAAGCAATGATTCCCAAAGCAATGATTTCCAATGGCCACTGCAACAAAAAATATTCTGAGCATGGAACGTGGTCACCTTCGAGCCAGATGCATCCCCTACGAATGATGGTGATGGTCCCAGTGTAAAAGCAACAAAACCTTGAGCAAACATGTGTCGTTTACCCACAAAGTTAGTTAGGACACATGGCAATATGGCAGGGCTCATTGCTCATTCCTCCCTCCTTGCGATGAAAACCCACGTGGGGAAGAAACGTGGAGAATTCCTTGCTACCGGCATTGACTATGGGGTTCGCCAAAGGTGTATGTAGATCGATGCTATGTGGCACGCGGGCGGAGCTCGTTGGGGAAGCGAAAGGAAGGAGCATTCAAATGCCCATGTTCCTGACATGTGGAAGCATGGAAGGGCATGTTGAAGATACAAAGGAGGGAATCCTTGTGAAGAGTCCACAAAAAACACGTGGTGGTAGCAGATGAAGTTCATCAAAAAGGGGCCCGAGGATATTCAAATATATGGGGCACGGGCCAGACTTAGCAAAATACAAACAACCCGAAGGGAGCTCGAGGAAATTTATATTCACATTAGGAACACCTCAAACAATAATAACATGAGCATTTTATATTTGATGAACATCCAAAAGAATATGCACAACAATATTTGGTTTCTCAGGTTCTCTTCCAAAAATACAAATCATGTTGATTAATCTTTGACAAAGGAATGTTTTTGGAGTTGTAGAGGATGATTGAATTGAGATGAAGTCCTCGAGGGCCTCATCTAACATATCAAAATAATCACTACTAAAAAAATCATGGAACACATCAATACTTTACAAAAAGAGATCTAACATGATTAGATAATATAACTTTGTACAAAATGATGAAGGATAAGAAAAAAATAAAGGAATAGAAGAATGATATTGACAAGATGAAATTTTTTGATTAAAGGGTAGAAGAAATGTGTTTAATGTTTAGTTTTCTTAACTAAAAGAAGAGAAAAAGGTTATTTAAGTGTTTTGGTTTTTTACAAACAAGTTATGTAAAGCAATAATCTAACTAATTAATTAATTAATCACATTTTTAAGAACAAATGTCAACAAATAAAAAAGATATAACAAGTGTACTTGAAAAGTCATGCTCACCAAAATTTTTAGGTGGAAAAAGGGGGATTAAGGTCTAGACTAACTAGTAAGTTAACCCCAGTCAACCCATCTTCCTTGCTAAACATTAGAACACAAACAGAAAAGGGTATGGTAAGCTTGGATAGAAACCTAAAAGGAGAGCCAATTTGTACTGAGTTATGTTCTTTTGTTGCAAAGAGGATGGATTGAATACAATGTGCTCTAATTAGGCTAACAGAATAAAAAACCCTAAGTCTTAACAAATTACAAAAATCACAAATAGGAAACACATAAAATAGAAATTAAACACAAATTAGAGAAAGAGACACACAGGATAACCTATCACCAAAAATGGGGTGTGTAGAGATGAGTGGGACACTAGTGTGTCACACTAGTGTCTTGAGGGAAAAAATCAAGATTTGAAGGTCTAATAAGGTCCAACAGGCATTTAACATTAGTCTTTCATTAGTTGCAATCGATATTCATTTCTCAATCCTATGAATATGCAAAACCCTAGTCTTCACATGTAGTGATGCAAGTAAGACACAAAGTTATGGTTAGGGTTCCAAGTAGCTTCGATATTAAAATATCCCTTTCACAAAGATGACCTAATAACCTGTACATAAGAGGGGGAAAATGGTTTTTTTGTATAGGGGCTTACCTTAGTCAAACCCCATGTAAGTGTTTCCACTTCCAAAACAACAAATGATGAGACAAGAGGTTGTGCTATCAAGGGAGAAGAGTCTAAGATAAATAAAAGAGTGCATGTTCTTGGGGAGGTAGAGACTAACATGTAAATAAGAATATGAATCTTACCTTAGAGGTCTGAAAACCCTTGTGTGATCTATGAAGTCTTCACAAATCATCCACAAGTGTGAAGGAGATGGCTCCTTTTAATTTGTGTAAAAGATTAGTGCATATAATAAAAAAACAATAAAGAAACAAGATGCCTTTACTTGAATATAAGTTTGTTGTAGGTAAGAATGAAGATCTGAAACTCTTGATAGAAGAATGCTTGAGTGCTTTTTGTCACTTGTCAAAGAAGTCAAATATCCAAAGAGATTCCTCTTAAAATGATAAAATGAACTTACATATATGCATACACTCATGAAAACAAGTGACAATTTGAGAAAGGCCCACAAGAAGGTTGTGTCCCAAATCACATAAGGACCAATCTCAATTCAAAATTCAAAGGGAAAATGGGCCCAAACACTACTGCGTCGCACTAGCATCCTACCTCACATTTTCTCCTGAGGAAAGTCCTAGGATAAAGGATAAGAACTATCTTATCAAGACACATCTCAAGATGAGTACTTAACACATACAATAAAACACAACACTAGCTGAGGGCTATACTTAGCATGAAATCGTACATGGCTACGATTTTCGATGTTATAGGTTGTTTATTTTAGATACCTTGATGGAGTACATGAGCATATGTAAGTTCAAATGATGTAGATTGGATATGGGGATTATTAACTAGATATTATCTTTTATTTGAACCCTTATGCAATGTATAAAGCAAGTGGGAGAATGTTGGGAAAGCTATGTGGTACAACTTGTTTAATAATTTTATATATTTAATTTAGTCATGGTGCATCATAGGTTGTGCAAACCACATAGATATAGAAATTCCCAAGGACACTTGTATGAGATATTGGACATGTATTTAATTTTGGGGGTCATGGTTTAGTGGGAATGTGGTTTTGAGCTCATGGTTTATGTAATACCACTTAGCAGTTTTGTGTAAACTTGGTTTATAAAAATAAGAACATAGGTAATTGTTTGTGTATGCATTGGAGAGCATGTCAAAGAGTTGTGGTAGGAATCTAAGGAGTCATGGAGTGGGATGTGTTTCTTTCATATGATTTTGGATTAATCACACGAGAAGTGCAATTAGGTTGCTCAATGCTATTGAAGTCCTACATGATTGTGGTAGGACTCTAAGGAGTCATGGAGTGGGATGTGTTTCTTTCATATGATTTTGGATTAATCACACAAGAAGTGCAATTAGGTTGCTCAATGCTATTGAAGTCCTACATGATTTTTTTTGAAAATGTATTGTAATCTCAATCTTGAGATAATACATTGAATTTACAATGCTTTAGAGGATAGAAAAGGTTTTCCTAAAGTGTATATAGTGTTATATTTATCTTTATGTTTATTCTTTGTTATTATTTTTCATTATGGATTGTGCTTACTATTCTATCATAGTTTCTCTCATAAAGGGTATGTGGAATTATATTTTATGGCTTGAAATTCCTAGCAACATTTTTCTTAGATTCTTTCACCTAGTTCATCTCTTCCCAACTTGTAAGAAGGTTCTCTAATATAAATATCCACTTAACAATACTATTTTGAGATGGGAAGAATATACTAAGAACATCCTTAAGCCTCTTAGAAATCATTTTAGCAAAAATCTTATAAGAAACATTTAACAAAATAATAGGTGTCCAATTTTTTTATTAGAGACGAGTCTCCTTCCTTAGGAAACCATTTTATTATCTTTCTTTTGTTCCCCATAGTACCAACAAAAAATGGCTTCATTATATAAATACAACAAAAAAGGAAAATTCATTGTTTATTGCATTTTATAAAATTTAGCTAGCAAACCATCATTTTGTAGAGCTTTGTTGTTGCCAAGGGAACAAATAACATTTTTAACCTCATTCAAAGGGAAAGAATTATCTAATTTTACATTAACACTCATTGATTTTCCAAGCCACAATATTTTTATAATATCTCTATTAGTAGAAATATAAAAGCCTACGCTGACATTTATAGAAATTTCATAATAAAATATTTTAAGTGCACTTCTAACTTGACCCTCATCTTTAATAACACAATCATTAACTCTTATACCTGTTGTGCAGTTTTGCACACACGCCCCACTTGGAGTAGGGACCCTCTGATTTCTGATTTCTGATGTCTCTTTGACCTTTGGTTTTTATTGGATTTGTCCTTTCGAGGTCTCAGGATGTTGGTCTAGCTTATCTTGGTCTTACCCTGAAGATTGAATCGATGAAACTTGTGTTTTTAATGGGGTCTAGGTTTTGACCTGGATCCGGGATTTTTCGAGTCGCCGAAATTTTCCCGGGTCCTGGTCCAGCATCTGTCTGGGTCGGATTTTCCAGAGTCTAGGTTTCTAGTCGAATCCGGGATTTTCCGGATCACGCGGATTTTTCTGGATTCCATCGGAGTCCTGGAGGGGTGCGTCGTCTGTGGAATTCATGCCCACCAGGATAATCCGAATGGCTCGAATTTTCTCGAAATTCTGTTTTGACCTTGGGTTTCCAATTTTTTCTCGATACGTCTTGTCAGCCATTAATGCTTGGGTACGTCTTCTCTGGCACGAGTGTGGGAAAATTTAAGGTCTTTTGGCGCTCTTCCTGATTTCATTGTTCATTTTCTATTTGCTCTTGCGCTTGAGTTTGTTCATTTTTGAGCTTTGGTCGTTGGATTTGGTCTGCTCGCGTGTGGATTCCTTGGGCGTTCGTGTTGATTTATCGCCACTAGGGCACCCTGGTTCGCAGTGATTTCCTTGGGATCGAGGTTCAATCGGATTTGATTCATGGTAAGTCATCGTTGACTTCTCCCCTTGTTTTGCGCTTTGTGGTTGAATCTTTCAAGTTGTATGATTATTCGGGTCGGCCCTTGCTCGTTGTTTGTGATTACATATTTATTGAGTTAGGGTTTGATTCACTTTTCCACGGGTTTTCAATGCTTGCATTGCACATCCCTTCATTTGTCCATTGAATTTCAGGTGTACCTGTGTGCCTGGGCGTTCCTTTTTGGTCTTGCCTTGTTTGTGCGTAATCTGGTATAATTTGTGAAGGTAGGGTTTCGACATGTCCTCCCAGGGTTGTTAAGTTTGGTGGAGTTATTGTGACCCTCATGTCTTGTGTCTAGCTTGACCTTGTTCGCAATGCTTAAGACCCTGGTATGCCCTAGTTTAATCATTTTGAGGGATAATGTCTGAGAATTTTGAGCTTGCCCTAGCTTTCATGGCAGAAGTTTAGCTGTCAAATTTAGGGCATCATTATTTCATTGCAGGGATCAACCATTTGAGAATTTTGGGAGTTTAAAATTCAAGTACGATCAAAATTTGGCTTATTGGGGTTGAGTTCATGTTCATTAGAATCAGATAGGGGGTTTGTATGATCACTCCATGAATTGTCTGCGCGTAAAACGCTCGTCAGGTTTCTGAGGTATCCGCGGAATTTCCATGCACTCGGATTTTCCCGGATTTTTCCATTTCCCCGGAGTGTGAAGATTCCTGGAATTTCAAACTGCCCGTGGAAATTTGGCCCGCCTGGATTTTTCCAGTTTTCTGCCTAGTTTCACTTGATTTTGATTTTTGAGATTGGATTAATGAATCAAATGTTGGATGATGATTTCTTGTTGCTTGATGGATGAATCTTATGGTAATCATGCATCTCTTTTGTCTGTATTGATGATTTATTTGATGAAATGATGTCTTCGCTATGGGAGTCTGTCTAGGTCGGATTTCTCCGAAATTTTGCCCCGATTGGATTTTCCTGAATTACCCCATTTTCCCAGATTTTCAAGTTTGATGTTTAATGATTTACCTAAATGATTTCATGTGGTTTTGAGGCTAATATCTTGATTGAAATATGGATGATAATTGGATTTTCATGAGGCTCTTTTATAAATGTAGGCTGAATCGAGCAAGGTAGTGGCAGGAAAGCCCAAAGGAGATACAAAGGGATCTTTAATTACAGATGCGGAAAGGATAAAGCTGGATATGAAGAACCAGTTTCCAGATAGTAAGTTGGTTTCAGTTTGGTCAGAGGTCTCTGATACAAATGTAGGAGCCTAGAAATACGAGGAGTTCAAATAAAGGATGGCTCAGAGGGATCTATCAGTTCTGACAAAGGGGATGGTGAAATCCAGACTAGCTCATGTGGCAGGATTTCCTCCTGCGGTTCAATGCTATGAATTAATATTGGAGTGTGCCCGACACTATGACCTTGGTACGTAGAGGATCGTTAGTCCTGATGGGAGAGTATTGGCAAATCTTAATCCGGTTTCCATTGCCCAGGCATTCGATATGCCATACCTACCATGTGTGTGCACCTTAGACATGGAATTGGCTAGGAATTATTATGAGGATGAGCCTACCAAAGCCCAACAGATGATCAATTCCTGGCTGGAAAAGCCAAAATCTCATTTCTCTAAGCTGCCTAAATAGCTACACAGGGTCAAGTTTCGACAAGATATATATGATGCAATCACACTGTTGAGCAGGGTGGCAAGCTTGAAGAGTGCTAGGACATTGGAGAATTGGATGGTACATGTCATTAACAAGATTGAGCAGGGTATCAATTACCACTGGGCAGGGATTATCAGTGCAATGATTGACAGGCAGATGAGAGATGTGTTGGAGACAAAGAAATTCACCATGACATCTTATGTGGTATATATACTTGCCAGATTTTATCCATACATGGGATTGAGTCCAAGAGGAACATTTGGGCAAGATGTCATCTATGAGGTGTACCCTGAGCTGCACCTAGGGAATCCGAATTACAGAAGA
Source organism: Sequoia sempervirens (assembly GCA_007258455.2). Lineage (NCBI taxonomy): Eukaryota > Viridiplantae > Streptophyta > Pinopsida > Cupressales > Cupressaceae > Sequoia > Sequoia sempervirens. Next base: position 40,632,856 of record VDFB02072274.1, on the reverse strand, counting down.
GCGAATGATGCATTCACTATGCATGTTACTAGGTTGCTTCAGAATGCAGAGCATGCGAGAATTTCTGATGGAGCCAAGGAACTAATTAAAAGATATGGAGCTTGGTTTATACAATTCCCCACCTTCTTCTATATAAAAATTGATGGATGCCCTACTGCTCCATACAGATTGCCAAGATATCCCACTGACCACATCGTACTCTTGGAAGTTACCCGACAGATAGGTGATTTTGATGCTGTTGTTAAAAATGTGAAGCATAAGATAGGGTTTGGTGGAGATTTTCCCTTGAAAAGTGGTACAGGTGAAGTTTTCCCTTCAATCAACTTGGCTCATGCATCAGGGGAAGAGTTGAGTACTTTTGGCTTCTCTTTCCATTCTAAGAGGGCAGGTTTTGACATCACTGGCGAAGCACAGAAGAAGGCTACTAAAGAATATCACCATAAAGATGATCTAGAGGACTACTGGGCGAATAACAAGGATGAATTTGAGGTGAGAAAGAAAAGGTATTCTAGGCTTCCAGTTGATGTAATCAGGATGTACAATGTCAAGTTGATTCCTGATCAATTGGAGGACGATGAAAATTTAGTCCAGGATCATGCATACGAATCAGTCAAGGACAGACCCATTGGAGAGATAAACTGGTCAGAAAGGGAGATAACTGAGTTGGAGGAGTTGATGGCTCCTATTGTGAAATCCACCAAGTCATGGCTAAAACATAAAGTATGGGAATTGGAGAGTGAAAAGGTACCTTGTACTTTCAATTTGATGGGAAATCTGAATGCTCACTCTACCTCAGAGGAATCGGGTGAGGATGATTCTCAAGGTAAAACCAAGGTAGGCTCACCTTTTAAAATTAAAATCAGAGGCCCTAAGGAGGGTGAACCCGAAAAGAAAAGAAAACCCAGAGGAAAGAAGAGGAGTCATACTTTGAAAATAGGTAAGTCTACAGAAGAGGAGGAACTTGAGAAAGCAGAGAAGGAAGACACTCCTCCAGAGCCAAAAAGGACAAGGACATCCAGGGCCTCTAAGAAGAAAGATCAAGAAATTTCTAAGGATAAGGCAGATCCTCTTGTGGTTAATGTGGAGAGCTCAGGAGAGAAAACCCAGGTTTATTCAAGGAGGTCAAGAACTCCTTCTCCCAAGGAGACTATGCAAAAGGCAGATCCCCTTCCAATGGCATCCACTGTGGAACAATAGAAAGATACTTCTCCTTCATTGGGTATACCTGAGCAGATGATTTATGAAGAGCACGAGACCAGTGAGGAAGTGGAACCATTTAAGGATGGGGAACTTCATAGTGCAGCTGCTGAGTTTGAGGTAGGGGATGTGGAAATGCATCATTCTCTGTTGGTACAATATGAGGATTCTCCTGCAAGTAGTAAAGCTAATAGATCTCTTGAGAAGGAGGATGTTCCTGTTAAGACTCCATCACCCCTGCATGAAGAGGAACCAGAATTGGGAAACAAAGGTGATCAATCTCCTGAAAAGGAACAGGATGAGACAGTAGATCAACATGAAGAGGTTAAGAAAAGGTGAAACTTGGGTGGATCTTGCTGTTCCAGATTGGCTAGACAAGGAGATCAGAAGGAAACAGGTCATTGTTGAGGACACTCCTCTCAAGTGGGATGAAATGTTGGCCAAGATTGGAAAGGGTAAAAGAAAGAAGATAGCCAAGGTGGTTTCCAGGATCGAAAGGGATGAAGCTAGTAACAAGGTTATTCACATTGCCACCCCTGCTGCAGGTAAAAGTAAAGATGAGATCACTGGGGAGGATTATGATGTACAAACCATTAATCTTGGGCCCACTTCTATGGAGCAAGATATTGAAGAGTATGAGGGGTCCAGTGCAGTGATCATTGGGAGATTGAGGAAGGAGACACAGTCTAAACATGAACTAAAGAAAGAGAATGAAAGGCTTAGGAAATGTCTGGAAGATTTGATGAAGCCCTTACAATCTTTTCACCCATCCTCTTCTGCTGCCACTGGTTCCTTGCTGAAGGAGACCATATCTGAGCTAGACAAGATGAAAGCTTCCACCTTGGCTACAATGAATTGGTTGCAGGAAGTACGGGCTAAGGGAGATGATGCAATAAAGGAGACCCTTTCAACTGGAAAGGATGCAATGAGGGCTAAGGATTGGTTAGATTATGTTTTATCTTAGGATAAGGAGGACACTAATCTCTTATTGCAGAAAACCAAAACAATCATGGAGTATAATAAGGATCAACTGGTTGTTGATGGAATTCTTTCTTCATCTAGGGTTAATGAGCCTTGGGAGTGGTTTGAAGCTCTACAAATCCGGCAGAAAAACATCAAGAATATCTACAAACAAAGGAAGTAGATTGATGGTAATTTAACTAATGTTTATGATGGATGCATCACCTTTTTTGAGATAATGACTGGCAGGAGGAAGATCACCCCTAGATACTTGAGTTTGGAACAATTGAGGGAATGGTGGCATGATGTCTATGCCCCTAATATTGAGGATTTTGTGACAGGGCACCAATTAGATGATGCAGCTACTTATCTGGCTGTGATGGATAAGTATCCAGCGTACAAGGGTGATTGGGATACAATGGTTAAGAAGTCAAGGGAAGAGATTGAATCAATTGAATGTTGGCTCAAAATCCTACCCTTGCCACCTGTTGCTGAGTTGGATAAGGTGCTTTCGAAAGTTCATGAATCGCTGGATCAAAACAAGGAAAAGGGAGGTGGTAGTTAATACCATGCTACTTCGTGATTTGTGCTTCCCTATTATTATGGGGCATGTATTGGTCCGAGTTGCATTGAGGAATGTGTTTTGGCTGACCTTGATGATGTATCGGCATTTAATGTGTGCCTTATTTTGAATTTCCTGAGGCCTACTTGTGTTGGCTATTTTTTTTTTGTAAATGTCTGGCTGGGCCGACATGTTTTGAGGGTTTTCTTTAAATTGGCGTTCCTGCCTTATTTGTAAGAGTGAGACAGATAATAGAAAGTTAGACAAGCTAGATTAAGAAGAGAGCTAGAGCATTTTGTAGTGAGTAGTTAGTTCTTTCGAGCAAGTGCTGTAACACAGAACAGTGGAATTGTTGCTACACTTTGGTGACCTAATACAATTGAAAGCATTGTGGTTTCTCTGGTGAATTCTTTTGTGTTAGTTTATGTTGCATGGTTCCTGTTGTTTCATCCTTTGAAATTGCTTGAAGATATAAGATTTGATGTTAAATTTAGAATTAGATTAGTTTGGAGAATAATGTTCATGATTTCATGCTTGGAATGTTTGTAGCAATCTCTGGTTTATATTCCTAGTAACTATCTGATTGTAGTAGGCTGGTGAAGTCAACCTGGACCATATATCTATTTGTGCTTAGTTCGATTGTGGATGAATGCCTATGATTTGAAAATCTATATGCCTTAGAAGATTGCACCTTTCTTGTGATATTGCATTGTGGGTTAAGTAGGAATTGGTTATTTGAGATTGGTCCGTTTCAGGTATGTGTCATTTGCATTGTTCATCTTAGAAATAGTTTAGATTTCATTATATCTCCTGTACCCTCATCTTTTGCTGTTTCTTTATTATTTGGTTAGATTTAGGATTTAAGATCATCATATTGCAAAATTTGATAAATTGGAAAGATACAGTTTGCTTGTAGTAAGGTCCGATTGTGATTACTAGCATTTCACATATTATCTGAGTTGTTTGTGCATTGTCATGACTTGACACCCGAGAGACCTTGGGGTGATTTTAGCACTTGTTGTTGAGAATTCACCTTTCAAGAGAGAGAATATTATTTTCTGTCTGAGTTGTTGCTATGCAGAAAACACCATCAACAATACCATAAATCCTCTTCATTAAACACTTAGCTCTCAAATAATTGATGAAAAAAATTAACCTTTCATCCCCCACCTTAAGTCAATTCAACCTTGGTCCAACTTTAGCTCATTTAGCCTTGAACACATTATCACACCTTAGTTTGTGCTTAATATTACCAACTTCAACAATAAGCAAACCATTATAAGTGTCACTTTGAAACCTTTCCTTGATAACAAATAAACTAGCTAAATCCTTACCATAAATAGTAAAAAATCTTTAAACAATCTTCACAACCCCATAAATCATAAATCATAAAAAATCTATTACCTAGCAATTGGATGGTTGAGATTGTTTCAACTTGATCAAATGGTGGAGATTAAAAGTCTTTACACATGCGTAAGGACTATAGGGAAGAGTGACATGACATATAAGTACTCTCATACATGTGTGAGATCACATAGGGAAGAGAGATTATGAAATGTGAATACTCTCACACCTGTGAGGATCACATGAAGATGTGAGATTTGATAAGTGGGCTTTTTCACATAAGTGTGAAGATGATAATATATAAAATTTGACAAGTACAAGTGAGTCCTCTCACACATGTGCGAGAATCACATGTTTAAAATAGATGGCGTGATTCTTTAGGATAAACAAACAGCTAAAATTTTATGGGAGAATACCACAAACAATAAATTAATTAAATAAATAATTTGTATATATTTAATTAATGATTGTAAGACCATCAAGAAGGTTAATTAAATAATTAGCATTTAGAAAAGATAAAATGAAGTGTGGTTAGGTGTGGACAATTTTAGAAGTCTACAAGTGAGTAGAAAGTCTTTGGATTGCTATAATTAAATGCATATATATTATGTTGTCAAAAGAAGTGTTCTTAAATAATCAATTTAAGATAGAAGTCATTTATTAGTACTTGCCGTCATGAATTCTATTTTTTCTTAATTAGTTATTAATAAATAATTTTTGAACCAATTAAAACATTTTTTTATCCTTTTCAAATAAAATTTAATTTTTTAAAAGTGAACATGTAAAATATTTAACTTTATCAATTAAAAAAAATATTTCTTGTCAATATGATTGGCTAAATTTTTTTGTGTGTTATAGGCCGATTTTTAAGAAAAATGAGGTGATTAATGATAATTCATAAATTTGTTTTATAATGTTTTTAAATAATATTATTTTATTAATCTTAAATATACAATTATAAAATCAATATAATCTATATTTATAATAATATTATTATTAATACACAAATTGAAAATTATATAGGTAAATTATTAAAAAATAAATATCTTATATTATGAATTCTTATAATATATTAAATAATTTTAATTATTAAAACCTCAATAAATGCATGTAACTACATTTTGTTCCATTAAACTAGAATATAGGAATGTATTGCTAAATAATAATTAACATTAATATGTCATTTCTTAAATGATTATGTAAATATTTTATTAATATATTAATATTTAGAAATTATTTTTTAATTGTATAAATATGTAGCTTCCATTTAAGGGAGAATATAGGCATGCTACTCCTACAATATATACTTAAAGTTATCTTAATGCTATGATTAAAATTAGAGGAGAGCTTAAAGTTAGGTTTACAATTAGAATAACAATTAGGGTTATAATTATTGTTATTATGGTTAGAATTAGGGTTAAGGTTAAAATTAGCATTAACAATAGACGTAAAATTAGGATTAGAGTTAAAATTAAATAAAAAAATCTCTTCAATTAAGATATAAATAAATAATAAATATATTGTAGAGGAGCAGGACCGACCACTCAATGACTCCAGGTCATGGCGAACCGAGAGTTGAAGGCTACCCTAATCTACCTCAACCACACAAGTGTTTAGGGAATTGTTAATGTTTAAGGATATCAAATCACTCTTAGTGCTTTTTTCACTCTACTAACTTGAGAGTTTTAATGGGGCTAAACGAATAGGATTCTAGAATCCTATTTGTAACCTTGCTAGCTCTCTACTAGAGGATAGTAGCGCATAATAGGGATGACAACGTAGTGCACTAGCGTCTCACAGGTGTGTTGTTGTTTGTACAGACAGACAGTGAAGAAGTATAAACAAAAACCTCTAGAAGCCTATTAACAGTTTAGCTGTTAAGGTTTAAAGCGATGACTAAAGCAATAAATAATAGAATAATTGAAATAACAAGAGAGACAATATAAGAATGATAAGAGAAAGAAGATAAAGATTCAACTCACAGAAAGTCGAGTTCTCCCGCAAGCTCCACAAAAACGAGCACCTACACACAATAAGACATGGAAATATGTTGGGGCTATTTCAGGGCTTGCTGCAATCAAACCCCCATTTTGGTGTCCCCACCTCCATGGAAAACCAAATCGATAGAGAAATAGAAATACGATAATAAAGAAAGTACATGAAAGGAAATATCAAACACTATAAGAAACAACATGCTACTCAAATCCAACAACAATGCAATAGTAAGTGAACAATACCACCCTCAACCAGAGGCACTCAAGGCCAATGAGAGAGGAATGCAAGCTTACAACTGTGGAAAATTTGATGCGGCCACATCGATGCCGAAGGAGGACTCGCACGACACCAATTTGCAGCTTCTAGATGGTAGATGTGAAGAGTGCAATGATATTGGGATGAAGCCAATAGTGTAGCAAGTAGCTTGAGAGTGTGAGAGAATGTGAGAATTGTGAAGAAACTATTCAAGAAAATATGTTGAGAGTGTGTAGAAGATGTGAAGAAGGTGAGATGAATGTGAAAGATACACATTTGAAGGTGATTTAGGAGGGAAAGATCCATTCAAAGTTTGGTTGAAGGGCGCAAGGGTGTTACATTTCGTCGCCAATGAAGAATGTAATGCCTCTATAGATTTTAGAGGCAAGAATCCTGTCAGGATGACAATGTGCTGCACGCGTGTCCCCGACAAAAATTCCCCCACTGACACTAAAGAAAAGTGCCAAGTGAATGGAGTATGAACAAATGATGTGGAATTACATGGTCGGGTTTGATTTTTCTAAGGTGAAGGATGTCAAAGGGGAACTTTCCTTGGGGGGGTGCAAATTCATGCCTATAAATTTTGACCCCACTTTAGCGAACATGAGTTCCAATGAGTGTTTGGTAAAGTAGGTCGAAAGAGTTCCAAGAAAATATACCTGAACCATCAAGGAAGCAGACCACAATCTGGTGTGCTTGAAAGTGCAAGGTAGGAAAATGGCTCCATAGGTACTCTCTCCTAAAGAGGATTGAACGAAGTGCATCAAAGGCCCGCAAACCAATGGTGGACAGATCCCATAGAATAAAAGTGCTTCATAGGTCCTCAGACTTGCAGAGAAGGTGGCCCCCAAGCGCTCGATCCTGAAGGAAGCTTGATGTGAGGAACTCTGTAGAGTTGGATTGGAAAGCAGCTTCACAGGTGCATTTACAAAGCAACATGTTAATCCGTAGACAAAACATGTTAGATATCAAAAAGAGGCCATGCAAGAAGACAAACAGACAGTCATGCAGGTAGCCAACAATTGAAGGAAGAGATTTCATAGGGGTCCCTCAGGAACCCTTCAAAAGATAAGGGGTCCACCCAAGGGACACTCAGTTTGAAAGTGCAACAATATTTTTCACAAATCAATTCAACATCAAGGAATCCTTTTGAAAGATTTCACTTTGAATCAAGGAATTTAAAAGGAAGAAAGCCCCCTCGCAAGGGGAAAGTCAAGACCTCTCCCATAGGAAAAGGTTCCCCCTCCTTAGAGGAAAGCTTATAAAATTCTTTTTTTATGAACCCATGATGAAGGAAAAATATTCCGCTAGGGGTCCTTGTCGAGGAATGTGATTTTTGAAAAATATTTTGAAAAGTTAAAGATAAAGATTTTCAAGAAAATATTTGTTGGCCACTGAATGCACTTTTTGAAAATCAAAGAAGTATGAGAGCCCCCCTTAGGATGGTGCGTGCTAAGCACAAAGGAATGTGACATCCTAAGGAGAGAAAAGCAAGAGTGAAAGTGATGTTGTGGCCTGTGGAACATAACGAGATGTAATCGTGGTAATGTTGTTGCACACACGAGGGACAAAACATGAGCACCACAACATCACAATGCAAGCAAAGAAGAGAGAAAGATGAAAATAAAGGGAAGACAACAACATAATGAACAAGAGACAGGGGGATCTAAAATTTCGAGGTCAGACATAAATATAGATAGATAAGTATAATAATATATAAATGAATTGTCATAAACCCCCTACTATATCAGACCATGTGAAGAAAGCACGTGAAGAAAAAATGAAAATAAAAAATTGGTCAACATGGAAGGGAGGCCTAAATTCCCCCAACACTTTGCATCATCCCCAATTGTCAAAAATAAATACACGACAAAGAGAAGAATGATGTGACAAATAGAAGAATTTTTACAACAAAAAAAACACTCTTGTATTCAAGCACCTATGAGGGTGACAAGGGTCATCCAGGAACATATAAAAAAGCATGGGGGAACACAATACACACACACACACACAATCTAATCTACAGATAAAGAAGAGGCACCCGCTAGTCCTCATCAACCAAGAGGTCATCATTCTCCCAATCTAGATCACTGTAAGGGGAGGGCGGACGAGCCTGCAAGGGTGGAATGTCAAGGGGTAACCTCCAACCCTCCTACAACAAGAGCCAAGGAAGAAGGCCCTTCAAGTTCTTCTCCACTCAGTTCTTGTGAGGTGAACATCAACGATCTTCCAAAAATTGCTGATAAGGCTAGGACATCGTCTACAGAGTTGAACATGCACTTTACAGGAGTGCCATGCGTCAACTCAATGGGTGATGGAGGCGGCACTCAAGATTCACTGCTAGGCTCATCGAATGATTCAAGAGCAGTGATGAACTCTGGGGACACTAAGGCTTCCTTCATCACTAGGATGACACAAGCCAATGCAGAACCACCCTTCGAAGAAGGTGAACCCTTCTTTTGACCCCCATTTCAAGTGGGGTCATCCTCCATCTTTCGCTTCATCGAAGGATATGAAATCCCCATAGATGAAGTAGAGGGAATAGAGGAAGAGGAGAAAACTATGGTGGACACCACTGAGGTGTTCAACATATCCATGTGTTTTAAAAAAATGAGATGTCCAGAAGGGACATCAGAAGGGGAGGCTCAATTGAAGGAGCAATGAATAGCTGCACCCTTCGGGTGAGGATTGTTCACGCTTGCAAGGGGATTTAGAAGCAGGATTGAGGCTCAGGGAATTGAAGCAGAGATGATGGAAGAGGACATAGTAGATGCCGAAGCAGGAGCTGTTGGCTCCTCTTTCTTCTTCTGCAAGGTGGCCTGCTCAATGGCCAAAGCCTTCCTTTGACGCTTGCGCTCATGCACAAGGAAATTTTTGACTCTGCGAGCTAGAGGCCGTAGCTTGAGAAGGGATGAAAGATTCTTGTTCAACTATTAGAGTATCCATCATAGTTGTTTCCAATAGAGGGAGGGACTCTTGGATGAGAACAAGAGGGAGAGATGGAGAGGATGATGGAACAACATGAGGGGAGCAGGCTCGAGTGCCTTTGCAGTGGGCCTCTTCCCATTCTCTACCTTATAGGTAGGAGTAGTAAGAGGCCACATATGTCGAGACATATAGGATGCTCCATGAAGACCCTTCTCCTTACCATACAAAATGGGTTGAGGCATTGTGGGTAAGAGAGGAAGTTAAAATGTTGGATGCTTAGGCTATTGTTGGGTGGGCACCATTGGACTCCCCAGCAAACAAATTGGAGCAAAATTTGATGGGGCCGCAATAGGGCGAGAAGAAGCAGCAGGTGAAACAATAAAAGAAGAAGAAAGAAGAACCCTATGTGTGGGTAGGCTTCCCCTTCTCCTTTCAGGAGGAGGAGGCATCTTGCTGTTGCACTGTAGGATGAGTCATCTTCAACTGCACCTTACCCCCAATTTTGTACTTAACGTAATTTTGATAAAGTAGATATGTTCTAGGAGGGAGCGAATCGATCGAGGTGGGCCAAGAATGATCCAAGGAATAAGCCCCACAAGATACTAATGGATGATACCCAGTGTTGTGCATGACATGCACAACACCTCTGTGAGAGAGATTCAAACATTTGTGAATAATATAAGCGATTTCGTTCATGGAAGCTAGCCAAGGGATGCCCAACTTCACCCTGAATAGATCAAATTCCGGAATGACATCAAAATTAGTATCAACAACCCTAGGTCCTACTAGGATGGAAAGAGTTATAGAGCCATACAAAGCAAGAGAGAGACCGTTGTGCGTATGTATAGTAGTTTTCATCTTCTCATATTACTCACTTTGTAATGAATTTAGCCGCAACATCTCCTCCGTAATATCATTCACATGGCTCGCGGGGTCGACTAGGACTCCTGTACTCACATTGTTTCCATTGAGGCGAGCGGGGATGTATAGGGGAGAAGCTTTGTTATTCATGGGTAAGTCTTGCAAGGTGAAAGTCACATCTGGCAAGCCAGTCGCAGGTTGAGGGGGAGGATTAGGAGTAAACAAGACCACATTTACATATGTCGAGGCCTTAGGAGAAGCATCAAAAGGGTCAATAAATAAGTTCACAGAGTGAGACGGAAACAGATCCATATAAATATGGAAATCACTATTTTCCTTCACCACTGACTTATTTGTGTTTTTCTTCTTACCATCAAGACATATGGTGCCATTGTTGATGCAGTCTTGTATCTCATGACATAGGTGCATGCAACATTTGGTATCATGCTTGAGGAAATGATGGTACTGGAAGAACGTGTTTCCATTGTACCAGTCAGGATAGGGCTCCTTTAGAGGTCAAAGATTTTCTAATGTTATAATCTTATCCTTCAACAAATTCTACAAGATAGAAGAATAAGATAGATAATTTCATAAACTGTTTGTTGCGCCTGAGGCCTTGATCATTGGTTACGACAACTACTCTCGCAACATACTTTCCTTTCCCCAAAATTGATGCTATAGATATTCCTTCAGAATGAGAGCATGAGGAGGATCCCCAAACTGAACAACCATCTATTGATACTCCCGCAGTGCAACACACAGGTGTGCAAAAGAGGGATATTTCATCAAAGCGAATTTCTCCTGCCAAGCTTGTTGTAGGTTGCCTATGAATACCTTCTGCACGTCTGAGTCAAGCAATAGGTACAAAATTTGTGAAAAGAGTGCTTGGTATCATGTAATGAAATCAATGATCTATTGGATTTATCTTTGTGGTATATTGTCCTTGTTGACAAAACTAATTGGTGATTGAACTGATTGGTGATTGGCCTAATGACTAATGATACTTGGTGCTCTTTGTGTTTAGTTTGGCATATTCAATAGTTTGGTGATCATGCTTTGGGTTGATGCATTTGGGTGCATTTGTTCATCACATATTGTGGTACTGATCATGTTGAGCTTCATGTGCAGATAAAAGTTATTATGGAACAATTGAATTCATTTTGACAGATTGGTACTTCTTTATTGTACAACAGGTGTATTATTTTAGTTGTTCATTATCAGATTGATCATGGCATCATTGAAAAGGTTCATTATGTCTTCATGACATTCTATTGGTGATCTTCATGGCTGTCTCATAATTCTTTGGTATCCATGATTATGGTATATTATTTGGTACATGGATTTTTGGGTTGGCATTTTACTAATGCTCTTCTTGGCACTTAAGTATGATATTTCATTTGGCATCATTGGTATAAATATATATACACTCATCAGTTGGTTTTTTTCATTTCTTATCTTCATGGCCAGATTAGTTTGGTGCTTATGTTAACATGCTATACATATAGCTTCACACGGGTTATTGCATTATACATGAGGTGGAGATGTTTGTATTGATACACTGTCAGTCTTGTATCCTTGAGTTGGCTACTATAGCTTCATAAGCAATGGTATTGCTTAGACTTTTCATATCATTTCTTACAAAGAGTATTTTGACATTCTTGGGCCTTCACATGTTATATGGATTCACATTTCATATTTACTTGGCATATGGTTTATTTGTGATACAAGGTTTGGTAAATGCCTTGGTCAGCATTAAGACATTTCTATTTGTTTTTAAAGTGCATTAGCACTTAAGGCCGACAATATACACTATGGTTATCACTTTTAAAGTGATTGGCAAGGTGGCATTTCCTTGGTTTTTGATTGAAGGTTGATCATGTTTTAGGCTTATACATTGCACAACAGTTAATACATATTTTTTAGAGACTTGGATTGTCGACATATATATTATACTTGGTTTGCTTACTTGGCAGGGACAATATTATTGTTTAATGAGTATGTTGATTGTGTTGACTTGGACAACATGCATGGATTATGATTTGGTACTCATTTGATATTTCATTGTGTCGATGACATGGATTTCAAAATAATTGTAATATGATTTTAGGATTTCAAATTTCATTCATTTTGGTTTGGAGTTTCAATGAAGAAAGAAATAGGGTAAACAAGAGTTTGAACCCTAGCGCTGCCATGCTGGAATTATAGTTGCAGGTTGAGCATGTTAGTTGTGGTATTCTAACTTGGTTTTCAATTATGTTGGTCTCTGATGGATGGCAAGATAGTTGGTGGTCTTCGCTTGAGTTGGAAGCGGTAGTTTGGGGAGTTTTTCATGAAGAACTTTAGGGATTTTGTTTGCAGGTTAAATATACCATGATAGAGGTAATATCTATGCATTATTTTTATTTTTCAAAGGTAAATCTGGTAAATGAGAAGTAAAAGAGGAAAAGAAAACTTAGTTTCAGTTTCAAACAAATTTCTTAACTAATCTGCAACTACTTTGAACCCGAGTGTAAACTCAAGGGTTTCATCTTACAGTGGTATTTTCATCTTCATATCATTGATTTTTTCTTAAAAATCCTTGATTGATATCATGATCAAATATTGTTCTTACCAGTTTATAAACTCTGGTTATTGAATACAAGTTTTCTTGACAAAGATCAATAACTATTTTACAAACATTGTATATATATATATATATCTTTGCAAAAACACTTGAGAGAGTGTAATGTGAAGAGAAGAAAAAGTCTGGACAAAATATTATTGTGAAATCATAATGTAAAGAGGAAGAGTGGGCTCGTATTGTTTTTCATCTCTGATTGTATTACAAAGATTATTTTTGAATTGGGCATTATTGCAAAATCATTTTGTATCCTATTGTAATTTTATGACTGCAAAGAATGATTGCAGTTATAAGGTTATGATGGGTTGCAATATCTTGAATGTTTGATGAAGTTGGTGCTTTAGAAAGATTATGGGAGTTGGTGCTGCACATTGTTACAAAGTTGGTGCTCTTTGATTAATAAAAGGGAAATTTTAGCGAGTGGTTTTTTATACCCCAAGAGGGTTTTTCCACTCAGGAAATATTTGTTATGTGATGTTATTTGTCTCTCATTCTGTTTCATGTTAATGCACTCATTCAGTCAATGCTTTGATACTTTTAGTGTGCTCGAAAGGTTCATATTTCAAAATTTTGTCATGCAAAGTTAAAATTGTTTAAATCTATTTTTAAAAAGCCTTTTGTTAAGCAAATTAAAAGTGCATTGGGAAAAGTTGTAGTTCTGTTTCAAAAGAACATACAAGATTGTTCACACACTAATTTAACAATATCATATGATGCTTTTAAGATGAGTTGTAAATGTTAATCAAGTCTCATGTCAATCTGATCTAAAGTGTTAATGTACACTTGCATAAACAAGTCTGCCACATTGAGTTTAAATTAGTAAAAAGTTTTGTTGTGCTTTCAAAGTCAAAAGTTAAAAATTATATCACTCTGATTCACCCCCCCTCTCAGAGTGAATCCACTTCCAACAAGTGGTATCAGAGCATAGGGTCCTACATTAGGTTTCATACCTAGGATTGATTTTGGTATTGGAAGTCTATCTTTGGGTGTTGTTGTGTTGTATCTGTGATGGCTAAAGGGAGAAGGAATAAGGGAAAGATAAACTCACTGCAAAACATTAACAATCAGGTTGTGTCTAAACCTAGTATAAGAAGTAGTGAAGAAATAATATAACATACTATGCATCGCATACCTCAATTTGATGGTATCAATTTTAATTTTTGGAAGTGTCGGATGGAAACTTATTTGTCCTCCTTAGTGTTTTATGTGTGGACAACAGTAGAGAGAGGGTGCACTATGTCTGTAATATCTCCCTCCACTCTTGAGGAAAAGATAGTTCTTGAATAAAATGCTAAAGCTCTAGATGCTATTTTCAATAGTATGCCAAATGACACTATTGCGAAAGTTATGCATTGAAAAGATGCAAAGGAAGTATGGAACAAATTGATTGAAATATATCAAGATGATGAATTGCAAGAAGAGATGTCTTTGAAAACTTAAGGAAGTTGTGTTTCATCTGTAAGTGGTGATTGTGAAAATCATCATAGTTCCGAAGAAAATCTATTTGAGTCTAAATCTCTGGAGATGACAGATGAACATTCAAGTAGCCAAGAAACTAATGAAGTAGATCAATCTTTGGATGAAATAAATTTTGAACAAGATGAGCAAGAAAATGAGCTTGATTTGGAAGGTGAACTTTTGTGTGCTTTAGATACAATTAAAAAACTCAGAAAAGAGAACCTGATTTTAAAGAAGCAACTTCAAAAAGAAAAGGATATCAAAGATAAGGTATGCTTAGATCTTATAGAAGCAAAAATCCAAGTTGAAGAAGCTAGAAAGATTGAGGAAGTGTTCAGAGATCAACTTAAAGAAAAAGAATAGTGCATAGAAAATCTTGAGTTGCAAGTAGTTTTACTAAGGAAAATTGGTAAAGAATCAAAGCAATTAAGTGATGAAGAAATCAGTAAGAGTGGCTCCATGTCATTGGATAAACTTATTGAAATACAAAAGGCTCCAAGTGACAAAACTGGTCTAGGCTTAGAGGAAGGACAATGTTCTAAGACACTTAGTACAAAGAAAGATTTAAACTTTCATGCTACTGATTTTGAAACTGCAGGAAACAAAAGAGGAAGGAATAGAACACACAAGGTGTCAGGATCTCACTCAGCCTGGCAAGGTAAGTTGATAAAGTATTATTATTATTTTTTAGGTTATTGTTACTCATGTTTTGAGTATGGCCACAAAGCATTTGAATGTTTGTCTAAAATAAAGAAAAGTGATAAGCAAAGGAACCATGATAATGTTACATGCTTCAAATATAATGAATCAGGTTATATTGCAAGAAATTGTAATAAGAGTGACACAAAACATTACAAGTCTGTGGCTATATGTTATAAATGTAATGGCCTTGGGAATAAAGCCAAGTTTTTTAGGAGTCAATGGGAGAAAACATCTGGAAGTAACAAAGAGTTTGTAAGGGTCTGGAGAAGGAAGCAAAAGCAAGACAATAGGCTTGTGCTTGATGCACAAGAGACACTGTTTAATGCATAATTAGACCAAGAGGTCAAAGGGGATCAATAAATGTATCATCTTACAAACCCCTAGAAATGATAATACCTTTTAGATTCAAGGTATAGAGTATATGCAAAGTATCACAGGACAATGGCTTTATCTAATGCATAAACTTGATATGTGAGTTGGGTGTCCAGGTAGTCTAAATACTTGTTTGTGCAGGGCAGTATAGAGATTGATTAATTCTATGAAAAGGTTAAACAATGTTGAGGGCAATCTAGATGATACACTCATATGTCTATAACAAGCGTTGACAATGTAGACAAGACAAAGCTAAAATGTGTGTCTGTGATCATCTATTGTGTTAGAATCAGTGGCATCCACCAAAGTATAAAGAAAGGAGGATTATTGTTAAAATGTTGTAAAGTTGCAAGTACCCTAATAGACATGAAACAAAGATATGTTTTTTGTGCTCTATTAAACTCTTTTGCACAGTGGATATGTACAAGATATTCAAATAGACTCAAGACAATGAACATGCAAGAAAAAATCTATACAATGTTGAGAGATGAGAGAACAGTGTGTTATATACACAATAAAACAAGGAAAAATGAAATAAGTTTCAGAGGAGTTCTTTTTAGCAGTTCATGTTTATCTTGATTAGATGATAGATCATTCAAGATGTTTGTTAAGTGATAGTTGATATTGGTGTTTGTTAAGTGTCGGTTGATACTGTGATATTGGTGTCATCTCCAATGACATTTCTTTTTTTGTTAACTATTGCATAGTGCAGACCTTTCTAATGTTGTAGTGACAGAGCAGTTTTGGCATCTCTGTCACACAGATTTGACAAAGTTTTCTGACAGTCTTTCAAGGTGCTTTCATGATCAAAGGACAGTATCATATCAGTACAAAACAATGTTTTCTTCAAACTATTGTTTGTTTTGGACGATTCTACTGCTTTGTTGCACAAGTTTTCTTTGCTGTCATAAGGAGAAGTTTATTGTTGCAAATTCATGGTAACACAATTCTACCATGTTACATTCTTACACTAGAAAATCTCCTCTTTTGGCATTTCATTTGTAAAGAATTAGGGGGAGCTTCATGTTGTAATTGGTAAGGTTGCTTGGTTTGCAACAGTAGAGTGGAAGAGTTTTATATTTGTGCTGCAGTTTGGCATTAAAAACTGTTTCATTGCATTATCGTAATTGACAAATTGAGAGTAGGCTTGATTTTTTTGAACAATATGTTTGGATTATGACCACAATATGATGTCAAATATTCTTTTAAATTTTTATGTTAAAATGAACAATAACCTTTCATATTTTTGGGCAATGTGAAGAAAATTCAACTGGTTTGAAAATTTTATTTGCTTCTGTGCTCAGTGCTATTTCAGTATGAAGTGAGTTGTTTAGTGATCAGTGAATCACCATATCATGCCCATTTTTTAAGGGGACAATAAAAGCATTAAACATCAGAACAAATTTTTTTAGAAGACAAGATCTATTCCATTTGGCTCACATACATCTTTGAATCTAAAGAAGTCTTTAATAGTTCAGATCTAGATTGGGAGTTGTCTCTCAATTGTTACTTGCTCAAACAGATCATTGCTTTAGGGGGAGCTTCTTAGCTCTTCTAGCAACTTCTTGCTACTTTTGTGATTTATTTGCTGCTTCTTTGCTATTTCTGCAGCTGGATGAGTTAATGGTTTTTTTGGTATTTCCTTATTTACCCTTTGTCCTTGAGACAAAAAGGGGGAGAAATATGAGTATTCATTGGTTGTTCAATTTGTATCTTTTGGGTTGGTGATCATGTTCAATTCAGATGGTTACAGATGTTTTTTTTCCATCAAGGACAAAGGGGGAGTTTGTTGGCTTTCTCTTTGTGGTATATTGTCCTTGATGACAAAACTGATTGGTGATTGGTCTAATGACTAATGATACTTGGTGCTCTTTGTGTTCAGTTTGGAATATTCAGTAGTTTGGTGATCATGCTTTGGGTTGATGCATTTGGGTGCATTTTTTCATCACATATTGTGGCATTGATCATGTTGAGCTTCATGTGCGATAAAAGTTATTCGGAATAGTTGAATTCATTTTGACAGATTGACACTTCTTTATTGTACAATAGGTATATTATTTCAGTTGTTCATTATCAGATTGATCATGGCATCATTGAAAAGGTTCATTATGTCTTCATGGAATTCTATTGGTGATCTTCATGGTATCTCATAATTCTTTGGTATCCACGGTTATGGTATATTATTTGGTACATGGATTTTTGGGTTGGCATTTTACTAATGCTCTTCTTGACACTTGAGTATGATATTTCATTTGGCATCATTGGTATAAATATATATACACTCATCGTTGGTTTTGGTCATTTCTTATCTTCATGGCCAGATTAGTTTGGTGCTTATGTTAACATGCTATACATATAGCTTCACAAGGGTTATTGCATTATACATGAGGTGGAGATGTTTGTATTGATACACTGTCAGTCTTGTATCCTTGAGTTGGCTACTATAGCTTCATAAGCAATGGTATTGCTTAGAATTTTCATATCATTTCTTACAAAGAGTATTTTGACATTCTTGGGCCTTCACATGTTATATGGATTCACATTTCATATTTACTTGGCATATGGTTTATTTGTGATACAAGGTTTGGTAAATGCCTTGGTTGGCATTAAGAAATTTCTATTTGTTTTTAAAGTGCATTAGCACTTAAGGCCGACAATATACACTATGGTTATCACTTTTAAAGTGATTGGAAAGGTGGCATTTCCTTGGTTTTTGATTGAAGGTTGATCATGTTTTAGGCTTATACATTGCACAACCGTCAATACATATTTTTTAGAGACTTGGATTGTCGGCATATGTATTATACTTGGTTTGGTAAATGCCTTGGTCGACATTAAGACATTTCTATTTGTTTTTAAAGTGCATTAGCACTTAAGGCCGACAATATACACTATGGTTATCACTTTTAAAGTGATTGGCAATGTGGCATTTCCTTGGTTTTTGATTGAAGGTCGATCATGTTTCGGGCTTATACATTGTACAATAGTCAATACATATTTTTTAGAGACTTGCATTGTCAGCATATGTATTATACTTGGTTTGCTTACTTGGTAGCGACAATATTATTGTTTAATGAGTATGTTGACTGTGTTGACTTGGACAACACGCGTGGATTATGATTTGGCACTCATTTAATATTTCATTGTGTCAGTGACATGGATTTCAAAATGATTGTAATATGATTTTAGGATTTCAAATTTCATTAATTTTGGTTTGGAGTTTCGATGAAGAAAGAAATAGGATAAACAAGAGTTTGAACCCTAGTGCTGCCATGCTGGAATTACAGTTGCAGGTTGAGCATGTTAGCTGTGGTATTCTAAGTTGGTTTTCAATTATGTTGGTCTTTGATGGATGGCAAGATAGTTGGTAGTCTTCGCTTGAGCTGGAAGAGGCAGTTTGGGTAGTTTTTCATGAAGAACTTCAGGGATTTTGTTTGTAGGTTGTATCCACCATGACAGGGGTAATATCTATGCATTATTTTGATTTTTCAAAGGTAAATCTGGTAAATGAGAAGTAAAAGAGGAAAATAAAACTTAGTTTCAGTTTTGAACAAATTTCTTAACTAATATGAAACTACTTTGAACCCAAGGGTAAACTCAAGGGTTTCATCTCACAGTGGTATTTTCATCTTCATATCATTGATTTTTTCTTAAAAATCCTTGATTGATATCATGATCAAATATTGTTCTTACCAATTTATAAACTCTGGTTATTGAATACGGGTTTTCTTGACAAAGATGAATAACTATTTTACAAACATTGTATATATATATATATCTTTGCAAAAAACACTTGAGAGAGTGTAATGTGAAGAGAATAATTTTTTTGGACAAAATATTATTGTGAAATCATACTGTAAAGAGGAAGAGTGGGCTCATATTGTTTTTCATCTCTGATTGCATTACAAAGTTTATTTTTGAATTGGGCATTATTGCAAAGTCATTTTGTATCCTATTGTAATTTTATGACTACAAAGAATGATTGCAGTTATAAGGTTCTGATGGGTTGCAATATCTTGAATGCTTGATGAAGTTGGTGCTTCAGAAAGATTATGGGAGTTGGTGCTCCACATTGTTACAGAGTTGGTGCTCTTTGATTAATAAAAGGGAAATTTTAGCGAGTGGTTTTTTTATACCCCAAGAGGGCTTTTCCACTCGGGAAATCTTTGTGTTATGTGATGTTATTTTTTTTTTATTCAAGGGGTAAACGCTTTTGATCGGAGCTATGAACCGGATACAACCATTCAACAATACCACCCAACGGGGTTTGAACCTTGGTGGCAAGAACAACAATGCCACCTATAAACCATCACACCATGCCAATACCGGCCATTATGTGATGTTATTTGTCTCTCATTCTATTTCATGTTAATGTGCTCATTTAGTCAATGCTTTGATACTTTAGTGTGCTCAAAAGGTTCATATTTCAAAAGTTTGTCATGCAAAGTTAAAATTGTTCAAATCTATTTTTAAAAAGCCTTATGTTAAGCAAATTAAAAGTGCATTGGGCAAAGTTGTAGTTCTGTTTCAAAAGCACATACAAGATTGTTCACACACTAATTGAACAATATCATATGATGCTTTTAATATGAGTTGTAAATGTTAATCAAGTTTCATGTCAATCTGATTTCAAGTGTTAATGTACACTTGCATAAACAAGTCTGCCACATTGAGTTTAAATTAGTAAAAAGTTTCGTTGTGCTTTCAAAGTCAAAAGTTAAAAATTATATCACTCTGATTCACCCCCCCTCTCAGAGTGAATCCACTTCCAACATGATCTTCTCATGCTCTCCTTGCTTACATTAGATGAGATCCGAGAAAGTCATCTTTAGACCAATGTTAGCCTGGAATTTCTAGAGAAATTGATTGACCAGTTGATTGAATGAGAATATAGAATTCTTGGGTAAGGAATAGTACCACTCTAGTGTTGTATCCTTGAGAGATTGAGGAAATTTTTTAGCCATTAAAGCATGGTGGTGAAAGAAATTTGTACACATCGTGTTAAAGGCAGATACATGTGTTTGGGGATTCCCTTTACCACCATACTTGTCAAACTTAGGAATCTCCATTCGCTGAGGGAGAGGAGCGTTTAAGATTGCCACAAATAGGGGAATGTGTCGAAAGAAAGGCTAGAAAATAGGTTGAGCAGAAGCCTGGGATAGGCTTGCTAACTGGTTTTGCATATGACCCATGTTTTGAAGCAAGGTGTTGAAAATAGGGTCATTAGACGATGTAGGACTAGTAGAGCAACCACCAGGGCCGCCACTGTACCCACCTCCGGAACCCCCACCGGAGCCTCCGTTGTGACCACCGTCATGATCACTATTGTGGCCCCCACTAGAGCCATCATCGTGACCACTACCAAAGCCACTATTATGATCACCACCGACACTACCGCCAGTGCAACCATCGCTACCAAAACCACCACCACCCATTCCACCAGAGCCCCCACCACCATGGGCATTAGGAGGAATGAAGCTAAAGCCAAGGGATATTATACTCGCCTTGATTGTGTGAGATTTTTGAGGAGAGGAAACACTAATCGAAGGGTCTGTTTTAGCCATGCATACAAATGTTGTAGGCATCAAGACACCTATCTGTCTCTTATAGGCATCGAGCACCGTCCCTCAAGTGGTGCCTAATCTAGTGTTATACAAGGGGATGTATGCTTCAGTTAGATCGGTGAGGCCACATAAGAATTCTATGCTTGTCTAATATTTTCCTAACATATATCTCACCTTGTTAAGAAGCCTAGTGGATCTTGTCATATTTGGTGCTTTCTCCAAATGATTTTCGAGATCTAACAGTCTCCTATCTAATGCCAAAAGGTATTTTGCAGGAATGTGCACATCATCATCCTCATCCACAGACAAAGTTGTAGGGGATGCTGGAGGAGTGGGTAAATGAGTGGTTTCGTCAACAAAACCCATCTCATCTATCAAAATATCCTCTTGAGAAAAATGACTGATAGTAAAGCCTATGGTAAAGCCAAAAGTGACCTTTGTCTTTTCCATTTGTAAGTGTCACACACTTCTCCTAACAACGTATCCGAAGGTCGCATAATGGGTTGTGATCCTCATAAAACTCCAAAATACCCAAGTCTATAACAGTTGTCGAGTGCAAGGAAAAGAGTCTCGACACAAGTAAATGGATAGACGTTCACGTCGGGTTCACCAAAATGCAGAGGAGGGGGACCGACCACTCAATGACTCCAGGTCACAGAGAGCCGAGAGTTAAAGGCTACCCTAATCTACCTCAACCACACAAGTGTTTAGGGAATTGTTTAATGTTTAAGGATAGAGAATGAAGAGCACTCTCAGTGCTTCTATCACTCTACTAACATGAGAGTTTTAATGGGGCTAAACGAATAGGTTTCAAGAATCCTATTTGTAACCTCACCAAATCTCTGCTAGAGGACAATAGTGCGGAATAGGGATGAGAGTGCGACGTGCTGGCGTCTCATAGGTGTGCCATCATTTGTATAGAAAGACAGTGAAGAAGCACAAACAAAGACCTCTAGAATCCTACTGACAATTTAGCTGTTGAGGTTTAAAGCGATGACTAAAACAATAAATAATAGAATAACTGAAATAACAAGAGAGACGATATAAGAATGATAAGAGCAAAGATGATAAAGATTCAACTCACAAAACGTCTAGTTCTCCCGCAAGCTCCAAATGACCGAGCACCTACACACAACAAGATGGGGAAAAATGTTGGGGTTGTTTCGGGGCTTGTTGTAGTCAAACCCCCATTCTGGTGTTCCCACCTCCATAGACAACCAGATAGATAGAGAAATAGAAATGTGATAAAAAAAGTACATGAAAGAAAATATTGAACACTACAAGAAACACTATGCTAATCAAATCCAACAACAATGCAATAGTAAGTGAACAAATACCACCCTCAACCAGAGGCACTCAAGGCCAATGAGAGAGGAACACAAGTTTACAATCGTGGCAAAGTCGACATCGCTGTAGTGACGCTGAAGGAGGTCTCGCAAGAGACCAAGTTGTGACTTCTATGGTAGATGTGAAGAGTGTTGTGATGTTGGGATGAAGCAAATAGCGCAACAAGTAGCTCGAGAGTGTAAGAGAATGTGAGAATTGTGAAGAAACTATTCAAGAAAATGTGTTGAGAGTGTGTAGAAGATGTGAAGAAGGTGAGATGAATGTGAAAGATAAGCATTTGAAGGTGATTTAAGAGGGAAAGAGCCATTGAAAGGTCAGTTGAAGGGCATAGGGGTGTTATGTTTCATCACCAATGGAGAACGTAATGCCTCTGTAGATTCTATAGGCAGGAATCTTGTCAAGATGACAACGTTCCATGTAGACGTCTGCGCGCTGCGCTAGCATCCCTGTCAAAAATTCCCCCACTAACACTAAAGACAAGCACCAAGTGGATGGAGTATGGATAGATGATGTGGAATTGCATGGTCGGGTTTGATTTTTCTAAAGTGAAGGATGCAAAGGGGGAACTTGCAAGGGGGGTGCAAATTCACGCCTATACATATATATTATTTTAAAAGATATTTTCATTTATTTTATGTTTATTTTACTAACTTTCAAATTATTTAAAAATTATTTTTGATATATATTTATGAATTGTTTTACTTTGAACACATTCAAATTTGGGGTCAAGATTAAATGTAACAACTTTAATTTTCATAATTGACCTATCTATGTCATGTCAACTAAGTCTATCAAGTGGATAACACAATTTTTTACCTACCTTGAAATTGACAACAAATACTTTCAATACAATACTACAAAGACAAGTACTCACCACTACGTGACACTTGTTATGTCATATGTAAGAGAAACATAACTCTCTGACTCATCTTTTACACTTCAAAATTATCTTTTATTGATGTCTTTTACAATATATATGTTCCATTTTAAAAATAA
Source organism: Sequoia sempervirens (assembly GCA_007258455.2). Lineage (NCBI taxonomy): Eukaryota > Viridiplantae > Streptophyta > Pinopsida > Cupressales > Cupressaceae > Sequoia > Sequoia sempervirens. Next base: position 40,609,695 of record VDFB02072274.1, on the reverse strand, counting down.
AATATGACTTAGTAATATATAATATATATTAACTTATATGAAGTCTTTATATTAATAAATTTATCCATTAAGAGAAAAAAGTCAAGAGATATCCTTCTTGAAGTGCTTATTTTTTAATCAATTTGTTTTATATAAGTGAAATAGATTGTGAGGAAGATATCTTTTGACATATTTTAGATAGATGATTGTAAAAATAAATATGATAGTTATTAAAAACAATTATTTTATTTATAATATATTAGTAGGTATGTGAAAATTCAATATTCAATAAATATATTATATTTGCTTATATAGTGTAAAAAATTAAAATAATGATTATTTGTGATTCTTTAATTAGGATGGACATTGGATGATAAGCCTGAACTAATAATAAAATATATAGAAATATAATTCTCCTATACATCTAAAAAAAATAAGCCTGTTGCCATGTATTTCTAAGATTGTAAAAGGCAAGTTTGCTTAGAGAGATCCCATTATATACTGTGTTGCTAGGAAGTAGAAAACCCTTTGCTTGGAGCTCCATGTATGAAAATCTGGCCCTAGCAAACTGATAATGTCCAAAAAGACCTTGGATGCTAACAAAACCAAGAAATCAGGGTATAAGGACTAACCAAAAATCTTTGGCTGCATAACTATGACTCCTTGGCAAAGGTAGCTGCCATTTCTCTTCTATAAAAAAGACTTGCAAAACACATGCTGTAAATAAACTCACCTTGCAATCTTCCTACGCTCAGATTAAATGTCACTCCCTAATTGTCTTGAATTTTTTTGGTTATGGTTGTCCATTTATGATAGTGGCTTTCAAATGTACAGTATACTAATCTCATTACCCAATAAATCCAAGGATGCAAAGATGCAAAGATACAAAGCTGCATGATGGATCTGAAGGTGTCTTTTTGGATTCTCCTTGTAATAAGAAAATGAGATTGGGAGAGAAGGATTCTGGGTCGAAAGTTAACCAACAATCTTTTGACCATTTCTTTAAACCTCTCTGAGTGTTTTGCTGTCAAGTTGTTGGTCCGTTGTTTTTGTTTTTTGGTTTCTGCATTGTAGTGCTTGCTGTTTTTGACTGGTTGCTGTTTTCCAATCTGTCTTTTTGAACTGTTCTGCCCTGATGTAATGCTTTGTATGGGATCAGTACCCTTCCCTGCTTATCTAATAAAAAACATGCACCTTTACATCATATGATAAAAAGGATAAGTTAAACTCAAACATACAAGCAGTCAGTAGAGATGAAAATAGAAATAGAGCCTGCTGCCTGAAATTTTAATTAAGAAATGATGCTCATGACTGTTCAAAAAGTTTCATGACAAGAAAAATAGCACTTGATAAAAAATTCTTTTCAATTAACCCTTTAAGGATAACTGAACTGGAACATGGACATGATAAGTCTTGCCCTGCTAATTGATAAAAGCAGATTATTCCTGAGTACTGCTTTAACAGGTTAACTAGCAAATCCAATTTTATCTCTACTGTTCTCATTTGCATGGCAGACAACTAAGAAAGTAAGAATGCATGCATTCGTTCTCAGCAATAATATGAAACACTAATTTCAGTAAGGCCTTCTAATTACCATGTGTAATTTCATACTCATAAACAAGCTTTGAAGATAGGCACCTGATAAGTTGTTTGGCAGCATTTAGCCTCAAATCTCACCAGCTAACAAAATAAGATTTAAAAAATTCATAGATTCAATTATCTGGGTTCTAACAAAACACAGGCAGATTTCTGAATCTCTTACTATGACAGAATATAGATAGTACAGAGGATCTTTTCTTCATCTTGCCAGGGAGTTTGGTGGCTCTCACAGAAGCAAATGGAAGCTATCCAGTTATGATGTATTTCATGAACAATTTGTATGAAAGAATTGTAATAAAAGATAAACAAAATGTCTTCCAAAGCATAAAATTGCATCCTTTAAATTTGCCCTATATCCTTTTGCATAGGAGATCTATGACTTACACCCTCAAGAAAACCATATAAGCACTGCATAGATCTAGAAACGAAAATTTTGAAAAGCAGCAATTGCATGTTACGACTGTATTTGACTGAATTGATTGACATCCATTTTGGGCATTGGAAACGAATCTGTAAATTGTCAGTCAAATCCTATGGAGTGCAATCCATCCCCTGCCTGATGCAGAGCAATACCCAAAGCTTGAAGCTTTTGACTCAAACCCATGGCATAGGCTCTGAGGGCTCTATTCTCATCTTCCATCTGCATATATTGCTGTGAAGCAACATTGAACTTGTTAAGAATATGATTGTTCTCTGCCCTCAGTTGGACTATTTGGGCCGTCAGTTCATCCAGGTGCTGCTGCTTCCTCATCCTTGACCTCCTTGCAGATTCTCTGTTGGACAGCATCCTCCTCTGCCTTCTCTCATCAGTAGTTGTCTGCAGCAGCTGATGGTGGTGATGTTCATCATCTGATCCTGAATAGGCTGGAGGACAAGATCCACCAGAAGTGTGGCTTGAAGAGGCTGTGGAATTGGTAGTGGATTGGTATATGGAGTTTGTTGATGGGGGAGGCATAGGAAAACTGCAACTTTCTGCTGGTTTTTGGGATGGATTGACAGCTATTGAAGGAGGATGAAAGCAGGTAGAGAATGTTGCTATTCTTGGGCTTGGATGGCTAGTGCTGAGAGCTGTTTCGCTGCTCATGTTGATTCCCTTGCCACCAAATCCTGCACCAACAAATTCAAAAGGATAACACAACATTTACAGCATGAATAAAATGAATATGGATATGATTGGCAATTGATTGTTGCCATCTCTATCTAGTTATACAATCACAATCTAACCTGGCCCTTATCTGGCTTATATATAGTGTTTTTCAATAGGGATGTGGATGCCAGATTGGATGTACCCACCTGTAGATTTTGCAGTTGTTCCTATTTGCATTTGAGAGGAGCCTGCCATCAGTGCAGGCATAACTGTCATAGCTCTAGACTTAAGCAATATGAACACCCAATCTGATCCTTCTTTGTTAGCTGATACCTATCCCATTATCTAATTCAGACTGGACAGTTGTATAGAATAGGATTGAAAACAACTCTATTCTGTCATTTTAAGGAGAAATGCTTTGTTCTATTTGATGTCCACCAGTGCCCCAAAAAGCCCGAAATTGAACTGGCTCACTTTGGAATATGGGATGAATTTAAAGCAAACAATGAGAGAAGTAGTATAAGAAAGGTCGATAGATGATTACCATATTCACAATCAATATATTCAAATAGTCATAGAAGCCCATTGGCTAGTCCATTGACAAACCAGCTATATCAGAAAGTAGGGAATGAAAAAGTCTGTGCGAGTTTTATCCAAAACCTTGGAAAGGGTGCTTATCCCATTTTTCTAACAGAAAATGGAGATTATTCAGGCTGATTTTAAAGTTTTGTCCATTATTTATGGTATTCAAATACAACAAGTTTGGTCCCAGGGATTTAGATGAACCACCAACATTTTCCACACAATAGATAAAAGAGGCAGCTGTTTACACATGGTTGGATCTCAGAGCTTTGAGTTACGTCTTGGGACTCCCATAGTAATTGTAGTTGTCACATCTGGGTATCCTCGTAAACAAGATGAACTTGAATATTGAATTTAATCTACCTCTTTAATAATATCTTTCTATTTTTAATATTTTCTTTGGTGAGTTTAGTGAGACAACGTATCTAACTAAAGCTATAATGGTACATCACTTTTTTCTATTCTTATTCATTTTTTTTTGATAATAAATTACTTTAATGATCTAAAATGTGGATATTGATGTTTAGTAGTTTTTTACTGTTTAAAATATAAGTGTTTAATATTGTTGGAAATGTACTTTAAGAATATAATTATAGAAGATTCATGATAAAAATGTGGTCCACTAGGTAATATTTATGATATATGTATATTAAATATATTTATCTAAAAACTAATCACTTTAAAATTAAGAGATTTATTTTATTTAATGAAGATTTATTTTTATTGTTTTTTTAATATATGTTTGTTAAATATATTTTTCAAATATATATTGTGTTTTTTTTTTTTAATAAATAGTGATATATTACTTTTTTTATGTATATCATTTATTTTATTTTACTTAGAACTATTTTATAGTATAATAAATGTCAACTCTAAATAATTTATTTAATATATTCTTGATACCACTATACAATGTCTTTTTGTAGAATAAGAACAAAATAAAAGTGAATACTACATCAAATTAAGAATCCAAAATAGCACCATCAAACATATTAAACACAAGTAGTAGCACTCAAAGGAGGAGGTTCATTACATTGAGGAACCACTCATTAGGAAGGTTCAATGGGCTAAGAATCTAGAATTTCTCATATTTCTTAGGATCCTACCCAATCAAGGGGACAATAACATCCCAACCTAGAGGTGGAGTCACCATAGTAGTCGCATCTCAACTATGCATGTGTCTAAGCCCCTTTCCCCAAGAAAACACATACAAGCCTCATCATTGAGTTGATTATAATGAAAAGTGGATCCTATTGTGGCAGTGTCTTCATCATCAGGGAGTTATAGGTTGCATAATTTGTAAATTACCATTTGGCGGTACATTGCTCACAAGTGTATAGCACACTCCTTCAATGGTTGGGGAGATCCTATAAATGTTAACATTCCAAACCTTTTTGGCTTGGGCTTTGACTTGTACAAATGTAAATGTGATAAGATTGATTTTCTCTCAAAGAAAGAAATAACAATTAATATCTTCAAAACTTTAAAAACATTATTTGTAGCTTTCCATAGATAAAATAAAATAAATGCTCTAAAAATTTTCCAAATTCTAGCAATATAAACAATGCATTGAGTTGTGTCCCCTAAATGACTACTTCTCCAAGAAAAATGATTTGGATGGAAAGGATTTTTTTTTAATCCGCTTCTATACGTCTTAGACATGATGTCAAGTCTAAAAAAGATGCTCAAGGGTCTTCACTATATAGTAAATTAGGCACTTAAGATGAGTAAGGCCAATGTGAACAAGTCTTTCACCCAATGAAAACCCCATATGAACCAGGAATCAAAGGAAATGACCAATTTTTTACTCAAGTCTAGCATGCCAAATTCTAGTAATTTTATAGATTTTAGTGTCAAGGAGGAGTTTAACTCCCATTACTTGTTTAGCTGTAAAAATAAGTGAAAATGGACTAAGAATACTATAAACAAGGCCCAAAGAATAATTTATAAACTTAATGTTGAAATTCCAACAATAGTCTTTCTAGCAAGCTTAAGGCAGTTGAAGCCCTAACTTGTGAAGCATGACAATGGTATGAACTCCTCTATGTGAAGAATAAAAGGCAAGTCTACATAAATAAACTAGAATTTTTTGTAATGTGGACCAATGGATCTCATCTCGAGAGGATATCAAATCTCAAATGGTATGAATACATTTACAAAAAACCTAAGAGCTTTAATACTAAGGGTTTTAGCCAATTGAAGGTTGAAATAATTAGCAATAGATAATGTCCAAATTTTATGCTCATTGAAGGATAATCCAATGCCAAAGCCATCTCTAAATTATTTTAGAAAGGGCTTCATTGTGTTGAAATCCTTCCAAATGCTCTATGTAGACACTCAAAAATGTCCTATGCCTGTGAACAACATTTTTCACTAATTTATATCTCTCCTATATAATTAAATAATTTTTAATTATTTAATTATTCCTTAATACAACTTTTTTCTATTAATTAAATAGTTTTATATTACTTAATTAATTCACTTTATCTTTATTCTTCTTTTGATTAATTAAATAAATTGTTATTTATTTAATTATTCATTTTCATTTTCCCTCCTTTCTTCTATAATTAAATAATTATTTTTAGTTATTTAATTATTCTTCACCCATTTTCTTCTATAATTAAATAAATTCTTATTTATTTAATTATTTATCATTTTCTCTCCTCTATAATTAAATAATTGTTTCTAATTATTTAATTATTCCCTCCATTTATTATTAAATAATTGTTTCCAATTATTTAATATTTTATTTCCCTCTTTTCTTCTATAATTAAATTATTATTTTTAATTATTTAATTATTCATTTTCCCTCTCCTAAATTAAATATTGTTACTATTGTTTAATTTATTCACTCTTATCCAAGCCTTATTTATCACCTTATTTCTTGGATCACGGTCCATTCTTCCCATCCTTATCTCTTTTCTTCTCAATCAATCTAATTCATTGATCATCATTCAATCCTCACCCTTCATTTGAATTGGGATTTTTATAAAAGAAAGATTTCAATTCCATTTCAAGGTTAACCACAATCTTTAATATTTTTCTATCACATCACTCATATCATTCATCTTTGAGATCTTGCTATCAATCATCGACATTGAGCTTATTGTAAATATTGCATACTACATATCTGCGAGCAAACAAGCAAAATTGAGAAGAGTAATGGAGGGGAATCAACTTTGGCATAGGGATTGAAGTATTATTGTTCATTATTTGATTTCTATTGTCATTTGTGCTTCATTGTTAGATTAGGATCATTATGACTTGAATTTAGGTAGTTTTGTGGTTGCTATCGATGATTCATGCTCTTCCCCCAATTTTTCCCTATCTACACTCTAAGTAACAAATGAACCTTAAATAGCTGACTAGAATATTAATGATGAAAAAGGAATGAAAGCTAATGCCTTGCCAACACTTCTTGTTGTGCTCCATTACAAATTGAGCTAGAATATTTATAGATAATATTTAATCATTCTAGGCTTCATTGAAAGACTCCCATTTATTTGCAAGCATGATAAAAATCATCAAAAAAATTGATTTGTAAACTCTCTAAATAAGTAGAATATAGGAAATAATTTTTGTATATTGTGCTACTTGTAATTTAAATAACAATGTTAGAGAGGGAATTATTTTTCAAAGTAAGAATAAATCATGCTACAATAAAATAATTTCACACAAGAACTCAAATTATTTTATTAGAAGTGCTTCAAAGAGAGAAAAACCAAATTGTGGTAGTGGAAAATACCCTAGTCACTATATTCAAAATAGTATATTACCAAGTAATTCATTTTAATACTAAAAAAGTGGTACACATTTTTATTATAATTTTACTGTCCATATGATCACACCTTCCTTATTAGAGAGACTTTTGGTTCCTCAAAAGATAGGTGAGACTTTGAGTGAGGTGAAGATTCCCTCATCTCTTCCTCCTCTATTCAAGTGGTCATTTTTCCTTGCTTTCAACACAATAATCTTGAAACACATTATTCATTGAATTGTATTGTGGTTGGGTGACAAATTTTCTCCTTCTAATATGAAAATGGATCCCACCAATGTACTTGACAAGCATATCCTCTTCTCCTAATTCAATGCTAATTAACATGGATTTCCTTCAAAAGTTCATGTTGCAATCATATGCACTTTATCCATCATATCATCTCAAGAAAATTCACTGTCTTTTGTTCATACTTGTGGCCTATGCGATAGAAATTCCTTTGGAGAAATTTCTTGAATTTAAATAAACTTAGAGATAATTTTTTTAAGGAAGTAATGTAATGTGCTTAAGTTTTTCCTTAAGTGTGGTTGTGTGTGAGAATAATGTGAAAATTAAGGTTATCTAAGGCTATCTCTAACTATCCTAACTATAATTTATGATAATGTGAGTTGAAACTATCAACTAGGTTGAATAGGCTAGAAATTAAAATTACTAGTTTCTTGTCAAAAGGTAATTTGAATTTTTGAAGTGTTTTTGGTTTGTCACGAGGTTGAGATTGGTCCCTCAACCTAACTTACCATTAGATTATGATCCCATTGGATCCACAAACCTAAATCAACTCAACTAGACCCCTATCACCCAAATAAAGCATAAAAACACCTTAAAATTGATGCTCTTGCATCACTTAAAAATACCAATAAAATTTGAGAGTGATTGGAATTAAAGAGAAATTGTCACATGTAAAATGACCTACTTGAAAACATTGATTGGCCATCTAGCCACCAATACTGCATTGTCTAGGTGGTGGCTTTGAGCATAGAGTAAACACAAAATTAAAAATTGTCAAGGAACTTGTTGATATAGTGTCTTAAATTATAAGAAGTGTTCAACTCTTAGCAACCAAAAAAATGGATGTGATTGAAGGTAAAATTTAAGAGGTCCTAGTAAAAATGAAAGACAAAGTGCATACAAGTTGAGGAATTGGAACTATTTCACCTCATAAATAAATGCTAATTATTTAAAACTAATAGGGATCAATGATAACTCAATGAGAAACCATCCTAGGAGTTTTAAAGTCTTGATCTACAAAGGAAACATGGAAAGGATATGAAAACCTAGCACAATCTCGATTCACTAACAAAAGTAAGGTCAATTAAGAAATTTAGAGTGGTTCCACCCAATATATTTATAATTTATAAGCATGGATGGGTCCTTGGGATTGATATAAATCTCTAGTAGAAAATTGGAGTGAAAATCATCAAATTCGGGCATGAAATAAACAATTGGCGACCTATAAAGCATCCTTGACTATTATTGATAGCTATTAGAGTAGCCTTACTTGTGTTAGAAAAATATTTACAACTTTTGTGAGAGCTTGATCAACAAATTTAAAGGATAATTTTCTAGTGGTATTTATTTTGGAACTTTGTAGATTCTCTTGAAATTGACTACAAACACACCTTCATGAATGGTAACCTTGCAAAAATAAAGGTTAAGGGAGAGCCTACCTTTTTTAGTCCCCTTGTGGAATTTCAAGAATCAATCCACATTTAAATATTGATAAATAATTGGTAATGAAATTTATCTATTCAAATAAATTAATTTGAATAAAAGAATAACCATTAAAACCTATAAGATGATGGTAGATGACATAAGGAAACTTAACAAGACTAACAGGGTGGGAGAATGGTTTTGGAAAATGGTTTTTGATCACTCAACAAGGTCTTGGGATGATAAAGAGGATTATAATAGGAATGAGAAATCTAAAGTCTAAAGAACTCTTACAAGGTTTTGACATGGTAATAGCTCTCTAAAAGGTACCACAAAAGAGTTATTGGGAAACACACTAAAATGGTAAAATATCTCCATCATGGCTTAAGGAAAATTAAAGCAAATGGTGTGAAGTTATAAAAAAAAGGAAGTATAAAAGTGAGTTGTGTTGGATTTCAATGTCATGCCTCCATATCTCATATATTTAATTATCAAATTATGTAATTGTCCTATTTTTTAGCTTTAGATTGGCAAGCTAGTTGCATAATTAGTTTTTAAATTTCTTGGGTTTAATGATAAATATTTGAAGTTTGGAATTGTAGGTCTTGATAATTCATCAATTAATCATGTTTTAGATCTCAAGTCACTCAAAAGATATTTGAGCCTAAAATTATGATTTTATTCGTGTCTAGCATCTTAAATAGCTCACACTTCAAAGTTAAATTTCTTAATTACAAAAACTAAGCAAGACTTGGTGAATCATTATTAACTTCTATTTTTAATTCTAGGTCTATTGGGAAAAAAATAATTCTATGACATAGATTCTATCGATTTCCTAGACATTGATAGTGTTACAAATAGCTCATGGTTAGATCTTTGTTCTCAGAACTATAGTGATTAGAAAATCATTAGAAACATTTATTGTATCTCACCATAAATTTTTAAGACTTTAAAACATCATTCATCAAATCCTTAGTTAACCATTTAATCGCTAGTATTCAAATTTTAAAAGGAAATTAAAGTAATTTATTAAGATTTTTAATTAAAAAAATAACGGTTTTGAAGTTGTTTGCAAGCAATTTTTAAATACAAATTATCAAATCATATGTAGAAGCCTTGTTAACAGTTCTATTTTCAAAACATAGTCAATATCCTATTGACTATGAGTTGTTGCACCAAGTCTTTACTCTCTTAAGTTCCTTCTAGGTTTCTATCAAATAAGACTTTGTAGTTTTATTTTAATGTGAACATGGTTTCATTAAATAATAACAACAAAACAATAAAATATAGGCAAAGAAATAAAGGAGGCATGAAAGTTAGAGAAGTTAAAAACAATATGTATTAATTTTTTTTTATAGTAGGTAGGGAATGGAGAGGAGGCACCTATGTTATAATTTATAACAACCATTAAAAATTGGAGGAAAAAATTAATACATTGGGAGGGAGGCATTGCTCTTTTTTTGAGTTCATGGTAAAATAAGGTAGTAAGTTTGGGTGCATACATGTATTTTATTGTTATATGAGACATGTAAAGACTAGTAAATATGCAACAACAATATGTTCAAAATGCATGCATGCATACACACACATATACTTTTGCACTTGGTTGTTAGAGTGAAGAATGGAATATAGAGAAGACAAAAAATTGTTAAAATATTTAAATATGCAACTAGAAAGAAGCTATATTGAGCGTGAATATTGGTTTCATAATTATAGGGAAGATATATTAGGCCCAAAGTAACTATATATTAATATATGCTAGAAAATTTAATCCTTGACATGTAATGCTACAAAAAATATAGAGGCAAGGAGGAATGCACACAAACTATTTGAAAATATACCTCTAGTAGTTGTAGAATGAAAATAAATAGAAGCTTGACAAGAGATTAATGTAAATTATGAAGGCAATGGCAATGCAAGCGACTTGTTTGATAGCATTCCTCTTATGCTATTTTTTGGTTACATGGTATATTTGTCTGGTTTTAATGGGAAAATAATTTCACGAGATGAGGGGTTTTTCACTTGCAGGTTGAATTTCATGATCAATGAAATATATTTTCTATAGAACCTAAATAATTGTAAATATGTGAGAAAATTCACTTTACTAAATTCCAAAATAAGAGAGAACAAGGAGCTCAAAGATACTTTTAAATTTTTTCATTTGCACATATGTAGTTCCAAATTAGAGATTATACTTTTATTGACTGTTAATTGTCTATTCAATTTGGTCATGTATTCTCTTTAAATTGTAATTTTTTAGGTTTCTTCTAGGTTGGCCTTTGCTGTGTCTCAAGTTGTATTGGAACCTCTGGGCTAGTCTAGGTCTGGTTTTCTATAAATAGTAATGTAATTAGGTGTAAGAATCTATCTAAAGGCATCAATAGAGTCTAATTATAATTTTTATCTTTGTATCTATCATTGTATGCACTTAAAAAAATAATGTGAGATCGACTTTCATCTATTAATGGTAAATGTATCTAGTGTTTATCAATATACTTATGGAGTTAACATTAGCTTCTAGGCACATTTGCTTTTTTCGTAATGCAATTTTATTAGTAATTAAATGAGTGTTATAAGTATTTTCAATGCATTATGTGGGATGATTGGTACATGCGATAGGTCACTGCTCTCTAAAATCATTATTGAGTGAAAATGCATTTAAAAGTGTGGGTTTTGTAAGAAAAATTTGGATAGTATCAAAACTATTTGAATCTAAGTGATGCAACTATTTGGGTTCATTCATTTTTGAATCTATTGTAATAGATTAGGCATCAACCATGATTATTTGTAACTAATCCAATTTCTAGAATTTAAATGAAAATCAATTATATAGTTCTAAATTATTTGTTAATTATGTTGTGTCAGTATGTATAGATCCACTATTACAAACTTTTGATAAATATTTTGGTGAACATTTGATTTATGTCATTTTAGGGGATTGTGCATACTACTAGTTTTTAGTTTATTAATGATGTAAATGGCTATGAGTGGGCTCATTTGTGGGGATATAAATTTCCTTTAAATCTTATGTTGCTTCATGAATTTCCATAAACCTACCTTGTTGAGAGATCTATGAACTACAAATCGGTAAACCAATATCAAGACACAAAGTGGCAACCACTATTATAATGTCTTTCTGCATAGGGTTTGATCAACCATGTGGTCAATCAATGTGTTATTACTTTGCAGAGATCTCTAGGAACACCCTCCTAAGCTTGGTAGGGCTTAAAGTGCAAAAGAGTCATCCCACTCTTGTTGAATTGGTATTTTCTTTTCCTTGGTTTAATAATAGGTTTTTCATTCTACTTGGGTTGACTTGATCCCAAAATCTAGTTGTTGTATCATTCCTTAAAATTGAGGATTGCAAGAAAAAATACCAACAAATAGTGTTGTTGAGGAATTGATAAAGTTGGTTAATTTGAAGAAATTTTTAGGATCTATAGATGTATCAAACTTAGAAATTATTTTACCTTTGAATAATTATTTTATTCAAAAGTTATGTCCTCTTTGAGAGGTGACACGTCTACTATCAAAGTTAGTAAAGATTTACTTGTGTGGGTGCAAAGTCCTTACACAAATTTTGTAAAATATTTAGTTAGAGAGAAAAGGTTATCATGTATCTTGTAATTTTTTCTATGTATTATTGTCTTCCCTCATAGATTATCTTTAATAAATGAAAGAATATTTGCATAAAATTTATAAAATTAATGATATAAAAGGATCTCATTATGGATATGAGTAGTAAATAAATTTCATATTTGGTGGGAATGCACTTGTAAGAGGGAAATAAGTCACATTTATCTTTGTGTGCACATATGCATATTGTTTTATTAATAATTATTTTTTTATGGGAATAGATGAGAGTGAAAGACAAGGTAGTTATAAAAGAATATGCATGTTCCACAAATCTATGAAGGTTATTTTCCCCTAAGTGCATATACTTGAAAAGAGGAAGGGTAAGTGTTCAAATAGTCAAGAGATTTGTTAGATCATAAATTCATTCAATTATTTCAAATTTGTATAAGGAATGGTGGATATGCAACGTCTGTGTGATCATAAGAATTCTATGTGATAAGAAAAATTTGCAATTGAAAGGGTATTTTCAAGTTCTTTCTTGTGATTTTTATTTTTACATTCATAAGTATGTATAAATGGAAATATACAATAAATAGGAAGATATTATATCTTATAAGGGGGTTGTGTTGATATTAGAGAGTGATGGGAATAAAAAGATATAATTTGAGTGTATTTTTTCATAAATAATCATCACTTCTTTTCCTCTACATATTTAGGTGTGGATCCTCATAGTAGATTGCAATATAAACAGTGTTTGGATGAGTCCCATAATATCATTGCTCTTAATTATAAAACTAAATTTAATCTCCTGCCATATCTTATAAGAATGCATTTCATTGTTCAAAGGTACATACCCTTTAATTTTTTTGGTATCCCTAATTTTCCTAAGTCCATTCCTAGTGAAATTAGAGACCATGTGCTCAAATCTAGTGGACCTCATCTTGAATCAACAAGCAAGCACTTTCAAAATTTTAGTGATTTAATAAAATATTAAGAGATTGTAGAGGATGATGTTATAATGAAATATTTCTATAGTCATTTAAAGAGGATTCAAGAGATTGGTTCTTTGGTTTACCATCTCTTTCTATTTCTTCCTAGGAATGTTTCAAAGCAATGTTCATTGAACAATTTTGTGAAAAGGTTAATCTCAACTTGTTGGTAAATAAATCATTAACATTCAAAAAGATGAGGGTTACTCCATATTTTCAATGAGATGTGCAAAGGGTGTGAGGGATATTTCTGAGAATGTAAGGACAAATAACTTAATGTGCTTGGTTCTCTACTTGGAGGTATTCAATGAAAAAGTGGGTTTCCTTTTGAGAGATAAAATACCTATAACACTTCATCAAGAATATACCATGGCTAGAGATATTGATGCTAATATGAGATTTAAAATGATGAAGGTGTTATGTTTGAGGGTTAATATTGTTGTTCTCACTTTGGATATATATTCTACTAAAGGGAATGAAGAGGACTACTATGAAAATTTAAACTTGTAGCTAGAGATAGATCATCATTGAGGCATCCAAATTGTAAGGGAATTCATGGAAAATGTGCAAATAAAGAGGTATTAGTTTAAGATAAAACATCCAACGATGAGGTTAATGAATAATTTAGTTGCAATATGGTCAGATTTGAGTCAAGATATTATGATAATAAATTAATTGAGGAAGGTTGCAAAGAGTTGTACATTTCAAATTATATCTAGAAAAAAGAGTATTATAACATTGATGCATTATTTCCTATGTACCATCTGGTAGTCTCTACGACTCATGAGTCTAAACCCCCAAATATCCCTCTCAATACTACATACAAGCAATTATACTTGTCTTGGGTGACCTATGATTGTAAACATATGGAAAATTAATTCTATGATAAAATTTGTTGGTTTAATACACATTGACGGACCTTCCCAAATTATCCTTTAACTACTAATTTTTACTTTGTTATTTCCCAAAGAACTGTTGAACTTTCATATGATCCATGACATTCCCTAAGATTATATTAATATGATGTACTAGACATAGTTGTTAATTTTTTGATGAAATATTTACATGAATATATGATTGTTGATGAAGATGTAATGGAATAATGTGATTAAACTTGATGAATAGGTGTTTTTGTAAAAAGACTAACATATTCTATGATAGCAAAGGAGGAGATGATATAGTCATTGATAGAAAGAACAAGAGTACATTTAGTAAAGGAATTCACAACAACAAGGGATAGTATTCCTGCAACCAAGAGAGGGTGTAGATTTGTGACAACATGCATCATGTAAACTAGTGATTTTTGGAAATATTTTCATTGATGTCAAAGGGATATGGACAAGATAGTTTATCATTGATACATCATGTTACACCAAGATAGTTTATCTTTGATGTCTTGTTGTCATTGATTTCAAAGGATGAAGATGAAAATCAATAACTCTCTATGGCCGACTAGTATAGCGAAGTCCTTATTTTTATGAGGGATATCAAAGTCAAATTTAAAATAATTGAATAGGGATGACCCTAAGAGGAATCACCACTATTATATTGGCACCTATTTTGAAGTTTTAAATAAAATAAAGTTAATTGTGAATGTTGGTTAAGCCTTGACAAGTGGCACCCCACCTTGGGGATTTAAAAATAAATAAAACACTAATGTTTCAAGTCTAGTCAAGCCCTCTTGGATGGGTCACCTCCCTTGGGTGAAGGGGCATGTTTTGTGAGGTATAAAATCAAGTAGAGTGGAGATGTGAAAGGAAAGAATTTAATGCAATATTTATTTTATATACAAGCAGATTTGTGAGTAGATATGAAGGTATTATTATTAGACTTCATGGGCAGATGCAAAGCAGGTCTATGAGCAAATGCAAGGTAGATTATGAGCAAATTATTGAAGATGATATAGCAGATTTAAGAGAAGATTTACGTAGAAGATAAGAGCAGAGTTTGAAGCAGAATTATATATGAAGCATATCAGAGAGAATATTTGAGAAGATTTAAGAAGGAGAATTGACCAAATTTATGAAGACTTTTAAAAGACTATATAGAAAAAATTATAATGACCTTATGGGAAGATGTATGAAGATCTTATGAGAAGGCCTTTGAAGGATTTATAGTAGATTTTGGAGGTGAATTAAGGAAGAATTACAACAGACCTTTCAAGGTGATATATATCAAATTTCAAGGAAGATTTGAGAAAAAATATTAGAGAAGTTTTTGAGGAAGATAAAGACTTTGTTGTGATTAAGGTTGGTGCATAATATTGGAGAGGTTGGTGCCTCCTATCAAAAGAGATTGGTGTCTCTTGTTGAGTTGGTGCTTAGTTGTGGGGATTCGTGTTTCTAGTAGGTTGGTGCTTACAAATCTTGTAAATGGGGATTGGTGTCTCTAGTGGTTTGGTACCTACAAATATTGTAAGAGAATTTCTATATAAGCAAAATTTTACCATGTCTTTCTCTTGTAAAGGTTTCCACGTAAATTGTGTGTTCTTCTTGTGTTGCATAACTTTTAGATCTTGTGTGATTGATATTGCTATGGTTGTTAGGTATTGAAAAAGTAAAAGATTATCTTATATTGATTCACCCCCCTCTTAGTATAAGCATGTACTCATTAGTGTTGAGTTGACCATGACTAAGGAGAATCAAGTAGTTGCATTAGACTTCCATTGCCAATAAATGACTACTAAATCAAGGACTCTTTTTCTGAAAGCAATACCAATGTTTTTATTACATGATTCTATTGACTTATCCACACATGCCTCTATGATTATATTTTCTCTTTAATGTTAACAAAGATATGATAGGACTTTATCTCCCATATGTATTCTTCTAAAAATAACTCTCTCCCTATTTAACAAGGATGAGTGACTGATATAGTGATGAGTTTAATACTAGTTATGACTAGTTAAGATTATATGTATTATAAAGAACAATGGATTGATAGTTAAGTAAAAATATATTATTTGAATTTATATATTTTCAAGTAAGCAATCGAACTCTAACAAGTTTTGTTCATTCATGTGAAGTCATCTACATGAAGCTTTGATTGATGGTTGATTATCTAGTGTAACGAAGTGAAAATACCTCAAGTCAGGTCCCACTTAAGGTATGATGCTACTCTATATTTTAATTTTTTAATATTGTTGCATCTGATTGTTGGTTAAGATAGTTAAATATTCATATTCATGTTGTAACTATTGATTGATGTTTAATATAAGAATTTTAGTTGAACTTGCTATTTAGTTGTAGCTGTGATTTGTAAGATTAATATTAGTAATATTCTTTGATCCTTTAGTTAAATGTTAATTTAGTAATACTTACCTTGTGGTTTTATGATTTTAATAATGAATGAAAGTATTTTAGAGACCCTAGAAATATCCTAGTGTACAAACAATACATGCCTCATCTCAAGTGTACATTCCTAGTTGATAATTCAAAGTTTCCTATTACAATTGATGGTTGCTTAATGTAGTATAATCTATCCTTTAATTAGAAGTGCATGACCATACTACTCCAAACCATTAGTTGTATAGGAGACCATATATTTTTTGGTGTCATTAATGGGGATGGTGCCAAACTATGAGATCATCTAGGTTTTTGAAATTTATTTCCATTTTCATAAATATACTAATTTTTTTTTTTTTTTTTCATTTAGGATGAAAAGATACTATATCAAATACTAAATTCTTTACTAACACTTTACAGGAAAAGAGGGAATTGATTCACAACTATTACATGCAAAGATCCTTTAGAAAGATTCCTTCCAAATTAAATTTCTCAAAAGGACATATCTACAACAGTGGAAAAAATAAGAATAGGACAACCAAGTGGATCTTCAAATTCTATAGCTAAACAACTTGAAGCTAATCCACCCCATCTGTCTCCTCCTTTGAACCTAGATTCTATTTCTAGTTCTAGTTTACTATTTCCATCCACTCTTCCAACTACTGATTCTCATTTAAAAATGGGGCACATTGGAGGAGAGGAGGAACAACCTCTCGATACCACTACCTTTGAATTTACCATTGCCAATAAGGATAGGAATATTTCTATGAAAAATATACCACCCTCTACTCTTCTTAATTTCTATGGTCTTATGATAGATAACCTTGATACATTCCTATTGAATTTTATGTCATCTATAGGAGCTATGATTATACTATAGATGCACATAGAGTAAAACTATTTCCAACCACATTAAAATATTATGTACTCAGATGGTTCATGAGACTTGGGAGAAATGTAGTAATTGATTGGGACACCATGAAGAAGAATTTTTTGAAGAAGTACAAGGAATACTGTATGGGAGGATATATGAGGGGAGACAATTTTTTAGGATGAACCAAAGAGAAGATGAGACATTGGAGGACTATGTTGAGAGACTTATGTTTTGTCTCAAAAAATCCAAACAAAATTGATTAACTAGAGATTCCTTGAAGTTAAAATTCTTATGAGGAGTTAATGAGGAGTGTCTGGATGCTTTGGACCTAATAGGGTCAAGAGATTTATCTCAAGTTCCATGGGAAGATGTCGATCAAATTTGTAGGAACTATTCACATTCCACAATGAAGATGCATAGTTTGCAAGAAATGTCTACCAAAAAAATTGTAGGTGTCTCACTAATGGAGCTAAACAACTTGATAAAAGACATGAAGCAAGATAGAATAAATCATATGGTGACTCAAATTGATGTGTTGCAATCTAGAAAGAAACAAGAGAATGCAGAAGCAAGTTGATGAGGGCTACACCACCCAAACCCCACACAAAACACAATAACAAATAACAACACAAAAAATGCAAGATAGAAAACAACCCACTTTCAATTATTTTTCCAAAATGAAATTACAAATTCAGAAATTACAAGGCTACACCCTAATGGGCTAGATTCATTACATCCAATTCAACTTTGAAAATAAAATCTATTATTCAGAGCCACAATCTGCACTAGTGGAGCCACCTTCTACAACCTCCACTTAACCCTTTTATTTTACCAAAAAATTGCCCTAGAATGTTCTAGAAAGTGTAACTGTACCTTTTGTTTTGGCGCCAAAAGTCTTGCCATTTGATTTCTTGCCTAGGAAGATATTTTAATGAAATTCACTTTTTAGTGGGGCAGCTTTGTGGGGCCATAACTTTTGATCTGGGTGTCTGATTTTCTATTATAATATATCATTGGAAATCTCTCGAAGTCGAAGAGATCTAAAACATTGAAACATCGAAAATGATTTCATCCACTTTTCTAGTTGTTTCGGGGCTTTTAAGGTTTTCAAATTTGAATTTGAAGCTGCATTGGATAAATTTATCAGGACAAACTTTAATATCTCCCAAACCGTACAGGGTATTGAGAAGATTCTTCCACTTTCGAGAATATTTTTTAGTTCCACTCATTGGGGTAAATTTTCAGGTCCATACGAGTTCATTTAGGTCGACTTACTTGTTGGAAATAGGATGCCATTTAATTGCAATCCTAAACATTATTTATTTCATTTATCTCCTAAGTCCTTGGAAAGTGTTCACCAACACTAGGATTAGAAAGAGATTAATATTGAATGAAATAATCATGTTAATTGACATTTGTAATTAATTCTAAATGTTAGGAGCATGTAAGGGCGTCCAATATGAGTTCCTAAATAATAGGGGCACATGGGGTACCCACATGGAAGGTGACACTCACCTTAAGTTAAGTTAACTGTTTGGAGTAAAAGATAACACTTATGAATGCATGTAAAGATCCTAGGACTTAGGGATTGTTGTTTACATGCATAAAGTTCAGTTCAATTCAGTTCAGAATCAGTTTAGTTTAGTTTAGTTTAGTTCAGTTATCTTCAGTTAGTTTTAGTTGAATGCTAGTTGACTTCAGTTAACTTGGAATGCATGATTAATGACTTGAGTTGCATGACAGATAACAGGTGACTACCTTCAGTTAATAGGGGATGACCATTCTTGCATGAATAGTGGAGAGATATGTTTCAGTTAATAGAGAATGACTTGGACCCACCTTGGGCGCCCAAGTTGGCTTCTTGGAGTTAACTCTTTTGCATGCTAAGATATTTCAAAAGGCTGAGTTAAGTGGACCCATTCTTGGGTGCCAACTTTGAGAATAAGCTTTGAAGATATCTTCAGAATAAAGGTTGAGTTATGACTTCAGTTTGGGACGCCCAAATGGATGAAGGAGTTGATTTGACATTGTTCTTCATGGTATAACTCTACTTGCAAGAGATAGGTGTACCTTTTGTCAGATAGGGATTGAACTTTGTAATTGTAACTCTTTGGAGTTAACAAAGTTGATTATTGCCTATTTATCTCAAGCAAGTTGAAGAGAGTTATTATTAGTTTTATTGCAGGTTGTGGAGAAGATTTGGTGAAGGAAAAAGAAGCATTCTCAAGCAAGGATTGGAATTATTGTAATCTACTTCAGAGATTAAATATTACATTGATTCTTGGTGGAGTTTTCCCCCGAAAGGGTTTCTCCACGGTATATGTTGTGTATCTTCTAATATTTTGTCTATTTATTCTACAACCTTATGTCTTCATTCTACAAATGATAAAATGAATTAATTAGATAATCACCCAGAAAGAATTTGTAACAAAGAATACATATTTAGATCAACAATCATAAAATTTTACAAAGTATTAAGCTACATAAACACCTCAATTTTCAACATTACTAAGAATAGTAAGTGACTATTTTTCACCTTTTTTGACTTCTAACTATCTTACACCCCTTAAGTGTCATCATGTGACTCAAAACAACTAAAGAAAATAAAAAAAATATTTTTTTCGGTGATGCAAGTTTCCTCTATACCACTGGATGCTCTTGCATCACAAGTTTATCAAAATATTGCTCACATTGTCATCATAAGAAAAGGGATTGTAAGTGCAAAGGGGTGGCAAGTATAGAAGAAAAATATGAGCAACAAGAGTTCAAGGCACTAGAATATGAGGATGGGCAAGTATTTTACCTGGAACAAAGGAAATAGTGGAATAAATGACAAGGTACCCCTCCAAATCCATTGTCTTATAATTCTCCTTTTTCAAATTCTTTTCAAACAACCCTCCATGGTACAATCAACTACCTACAACATGGCCAAATTATGGGCCACCTAGATGGATGTACCCCCAAAGAACCTGGCTACAACAATAATACCAATTAAAAGGTCAAAACTAGCATTGGAGAACCCCCCAATCTTTATTTTAGCAACAACAATGCTGCCAAATAATATTAATTATAACTTTTTAACAATACAACCAAATAATATCTATCTTATTATGTCGAGCCTTGTTGCTCCTGTTTGTAAACTCTTTCTAGTTCATGTCATGTTTTGAATGAGCTCTCTTTTTTGGCCCCGAGGGCCCTCCGTGTAAAGGGTACAACACCTTGTAAATGCTACTTACCTTATAAAAAACAACAATGATGGGGAAGCCAACCTTGGCCTAATTCTAATACATGGTACTTGCAACAACCACCAGTTTTCCCACACAACCAAAATTTTTACCAAATCTTGTTAATCCTACACCCAATCCACCAAGAGTCACACAACTACCAGTCTAGCCTGCACCCAATCCTAATAATAAGCCTATCTAGCAAGCTTATTGTAATGACACTGTTTAGTATCCTACATATGTTTTTGAGATCAACAAAGTGTAGCTCCATTCAAGAAAAAAACTACCCATTCCTACTTCACCACTAATCGTGGAATTCCTCTTCAAGGAATCTTCCAATGATGATAACCTGTATCCAAATTGGAGATAACATGTATCCAAATCATCAAAACTAGCACCTTGAACAAGAGGAGTTCATCACTAAGGAACCTTCATTCCCAGAAAGATTGAACATCAAGTTGAATGACCCTGGACTTGAATTTGAAATTCTTGGGCAATTAAAAAAAATGATGTGAAACTTCCTTTATTTCAAGCCATAAAAGATGTTCCAATCTATAGTAAAATAATAAGGGAATTATTCTTAAGGAAACCAATAAGAAAAATAAAATATCCTCAAAATGTCTGTATTATAGGACAATTGCCAAATATCATGTTAGGAAAATTGTTTGTTCCAAAATACACAAACCCACATAGTCTAGTTGTAGATGTGTCTATTAATGGAATTTTGATACACAATACCCTATTTGATTTAGGAGAAACTATTAATTCTATGACTAGAGACACCATGCAAAATATATAATTAACATACCTTCAGCCTACCCCTATTATCCTCCAATTAGCAAACATTTCAATTGTTAAACTAGAGGGTGTCATTGAAGATTTGTTCATTACACTAGATTCATGGGAGTATCCTACATATTTCATGGTTCTTCAACCAAAGGAAAATCTAGGATACCCTCTTATTTTAGGTCATCCATGGTTGGAAACTACAAATACTTCTATTGGCTATAGATATTATCATTTATAATGGGAATGTGACAAAGAAATTAGTTTTGTATCCACTTGTACAACCCTTTATTTCAATGCCTTATAGACCCTAATGACAATTGAGAAGAGCTCCATTCTTGAACTAAAATTATGAGGACACAATACTCTCTAGTATCATGTAAAATAATTATGCAAGAGACCTGCAACAAAACTCTTGTTTGACATGTTTATCTTTCCCATTGCATAATTTCCTTCTTGAAACTCATTCTATTAAATACATTTCATCAACACACATGTTTCATGAGCTTCTACCTCATTATTATGATCTCAATATGTCATGTGTAGATGCTTCTTCCATGACAACCTTGAATTAGCAGGTTGGAATAAAACCAAGAAGATTCCTTAACATAAATAGTCAGTTGAATTATACACAACATTAAATAGAGTTAGTTGAATCCATGTTGCAAACACATCAAAAAATATTTTCTTGGGACTATCATGATATGAAAGGCCTGGACCCTAACATATGTGTTGGTGTGAATAAGGTTTCCTACCTATCTAGTTCACCTAATAGTTCCATTCAAATGTTAAGTTTACTTAGGTCCTCAAAATCTTTCTAGAAGTATTAGGTGTCATGTGTTCTTATCTTCTTGTTTCCTAGGTCATTTAATATTTGATGAGTTAGTTATCTCATGACATAGGATTAAGACACTTGTCTTGATCTTATATAATCCTATGTATCACCTTACATATATAACCAATGGTATCTCATACATTGTATATTATATCCATGATATATGCATTGCTTGATATGAATACAATTTATTCCTATCATATCAATCTTCTCTCTCTTTGTGCTTTCCATTTGGCCTATAGATCTTAAGTGGCTATCTCCATATCCAACTCTTACATGGCATCAGAGCAAGTTGGGTGCCTTTGGTTAGTCTTTGTGGAGAGATCTTGGTAGACCTTGAAAATTTGAGTATGCTCTTCTCTTGCATTGAATGATGATCTAGAGAATAAAAGAAACTTGATAAAATACCAAATTCTAGGGGGTTCCTCTTTGTGGTTTTGTATTGCAGGTTCATTTTAGATCTTGTTGGTGCAAATATGAGTTCACCATTGAGTTTAGGGTGTTCAAGAAAGTTTTTCCTTTTGTTTTGTCCAACTTATACATATGAGGTTAGATCTATGAGGGTTTGAAGCTAAAGAGTGGTTGTCAGATCTAGGAGGTAGCTACAATTTTGGAGTATTTTGGGTCAAATTTGACTCTGTCATCATGTCTAAAAGGCCCAAAAGCCCCAAGATTGAATGTTAGTTCATCAAAATTGGATAAATCTTCTCGAGGCCATCAAGAAAAAAATCACCCCAATTTGGCCATTTGTATGACCATAACATTGTGCACTCTGTTCGTATAGTCAAAATCTTTTAATCACTTACTGATTTAAAATTTCTAAAAATTATATATATATATATATATATATATTCAAAAAAATTCAAAAAGTTTGTATTTAGAAAAAAATTGAGTACCTTATAGGTTACTCTACAACACCTATAGGGTACCCTATACCCTCAACAAGGTACCACGACGCCCTATGGATGCCACATGGTGCAAGCTGTAAGCCTCATCAAAGACCCCAGGTAGGTGGTCAGATACCAAAGAATATTTTGGTTAAAACAATTTAAGATACCACCATGTTTTTTAACAATTCCATCAAGATTCTATGGAATATTCTACTGAGAAACCATCACCAACTCAAAGAGATATGGATGAACCCACAATAGTGGGTTACAAACCCGTGGATGAACAAAAATTGTAGGTTACCCAAAAAAAATTATAAACACCTTCGAACGTAGAGGCTTTGTTCGAAGGGGATGCTTCAAATGAAGCCTCTCTCCACATAACCTTTGTTCAAAGGTCTTTTAACAAAATATTTTTTAATAAAATAATGCCTTCGTTTGAAGGGGGCCTTCGAACAAAGGCATTATTTTTTTTGGAAGAGTTTAAAACTCTCAAATGATAGTCATATTGTCATTTTCAACATTGACTGAACACAAACCTGTGGGTCTGGCAAAACGAAGGAGAAAACAAACCTCTAGAGTGAAGTCGTGCTCGATGAAAGTTGATAGGTGCATTTTTTGGATGACATTTTCCTTTTATGAATAGTTTTTTTTTCTTTGTTCATTTGAAAATAATTTCTCCTTTTTTCTACTTCTTTTCCTGTCTTCCTCCTATATTCATGGCACTTGATGAGCTAGAGCCTTTTATTTGCTTCATAAACTACTATATCTCTTGTTAAGTCACATCTTGCATGCTTTGTTGGCTGCATTGGCAATGAATGGTGCCACACATAGTGGCCACCCTTTCTATTACTGTTATGGCACCATAAAATATTGGTTTCCATACCTTAACAATGCATGGTTCTTCCCTTAGAAACTTGGTGCTAGGCTTATGTCTTTCTTAGATCTTCCTTGCCTTAAAACAATTACACCAATATGGATTTGAGTGGTAACAATTGATCATTCAACTTAAAAGTTTAAAAATGTAGCCATTTGATAATGGACTATAGAAGTAACCCAAAATTTCAAATCAACTTACATTAAATTTTAAGTCTACACAAGATTTGAGATACTCCAAGAACATCTAAATTTATGTAATGAACAAATCTAACTATACAATACTATATTTAATTCTTCATCATAATTCCCATAGGTAAATAACTTTCATGCTTTACATTTAATTTTACCAAAGTAATATTTATGATTCTAATATTTAGTTAACTATTTAAATTAATTATTTTATTAATAAAATTTATCTAATAAAACTAAATAACACTATAACAAATTATATTTTCTCTTCATTCATAATTACTAGCACTTGCACTAGAAGGAGGTGCAATAGTTATGCTGATTGTAATATATATAAAATAATATGTAGAAACCTAAACTTACCCCTAAATATAAAGTACTTGAGATGTCGATATCTATGCAATCCAGTTATCTCTATAAAAGAAATCAACATACGTATCACAAATTCTCACATTGTGTAAAGATCTCCAATAAATTGAATGTCTTATAGATTTTGAAATACTATTAGAAAATAATTGTGATATCCATTTGTGAAGGTCCTCATATGTTGAAATTTTTTATGAACTCAACTCAAAGCCAATTCATTGTTAATGTTTTCAATTTTCTAGTAATCCTAATATTTTGTTTTGTTTAGATTTGGCATAGAAAAGAGCAAGTCTAAACATGGGTGTGGGACTAGTTTCTAGTTCAACGTTTTCATTTTTTTAGTAATTCTAACCTTTTGTTTTGTTTAGCTTTTGCATGAAAAATAGTAGTCTAAACACGGGTGTATGGGAGTGGTTTCTTGTTCAATATTTTCACTTTTCTAGTCATTGCAACCTTTTGTTTTATTCAAATTTGGCATGAAAAAGAGCAAGTCTAAACATAGATGTGTGGGACCAGTTTATTATTCAATGTTTTCACCTTTTTGGTCATTGCAACCTTTTGTTTTGTTTTGACTTGTAAAAACTCCTCATCTTACCACTCTCAGGTAAACACTCATCTTACCACCCTCTCTTATTCTTCTTCCTCTTGTGGGGTTTAACCCACCATAGCTCGACCTCCTCCACCAAAAATCACTCCTTTATCCAACATTCTCCTCTACACCATCCTCCACAAAACCTGCATACAAATATTTACTAACACTATCATAGAAATTAAAGATTTCCTTCTGCACTTACTCTTCAAACTCATTCACCATCATGACCACCTTCTCATCCATCTCTTCTTTCAGTTTTACTACCTCATCTAAATTTGAATCAAAATCAACTTCCTCATAATTTTTTTTAGAAAAATTAAACATTAGCTTTGTTGTTCTTTCCTCCTCTACTACTGAAACATATTATTTATCATCATTTGCTACATCTCCTCTTCTCTCATTCCCTAATGTTAATGTTGTTGTATCTTCATCTTCGAACACTTTCACATCCTCCAAAGGACACTCAATAGATTTTGCATCATCATTCTCCTCTTCAACTTTTGTTGCAATATCTTCTTAACCACTCTCTATTGCAAGATCTTCTTCACTCAAATCTTCAACCATCAACACCTCCAAGTCCTCCAAAGAACACACAATTGCTGAAATTTCATCTTCTTTATCCTTTCCTACACACACAAGTTCATTTGCACACATATCATTATCAAAAAATAATGGGGCTCTACCTTACCTGTATTCTCCTCTTCTTTCTTCTTTTATATTGTCATCCTAGTCTCCTTCAAAACCTTGAACATCCTCTTCATTTCATTAGTTTTGGTCTTATATGTTCTTTCACTTCTTACAAGAACTGAAATTCCTAACGTCTTTCCCAAGGATAGCTTCATACTCTTCCTCTTTTCCATATTCGGTGACACATACCACTCACACAATCTACAAGTTAAATATGCCATTTTGTAGTTACAAGTTCCCTCTTACACTCGTGACAAAATTCACAACCAAAAATTATACCTATCTAACAAATATTTTGGAAGACGTACCTCTCAAAACCCGCTCTACCCACTTTCACACTATGGAGAAAGTTTGTACACCTTCTACCCAACTTTTATCTTTGCTAGAGGATAGCGAACATAACCTCATAACTTTAGATCTCTGCAGTTATAAGACTCATTCATACCTGAAACAAACTCACATGCAACCCTAATGGTTTCTCATATTTTTAATGTCTTTATCAACCCTCATAATTGTAGGACTCCTCTTCATAGCTACAATAACTTATCGAGTCTTTGAGGCATCCCTCACTACTTCAAACCCTCACTTCACATCTTCCACCTTGACACACCCCCAATGAGAAAATAAAACTATGATACCATTTAATGCAAATGAGATCAAGGGGCCTTATCAAGTAGCCCGATCACGCAACCTAAACATACTTCTTCACACCACAATCAACAACATGCTTTATTTTCTATTATAATTTAATTAAACAGGGGTTTTCTAGAGCCTACATAACAAAACACAACCATTAACAATACAAATTTGGCCTTATTACTCTCCAAAATTGATACTCCTCGAAGGCCCTAAAATGAAGACAACAATTTCCTTTTATCTTTCAAGCTTTAGGAAGTTCATTGGTTCCAATATTGGGCAATTATAGGAACTAAATTGTTGCAAAAATGATTTTTTTAGTAGCAAGTGGAATTTTCACAAACCAGTGACAAGTGGAAGTTTTGCATGTTCAATTCACTATTGAGTTTTGCAAATACCCAATTTTCTATTCGGTTACCACAAAAAATTTGGTTCACTTGAAATACCCCACACTCCATACCTATTGATGTCACAAATACTTTATGTTGTCCTTCGTGCAAAAGTTCCATTGCTTATCAAATATAACCTTTTGATCGATGCACTTGTCTAGTTTAGTAGCGTTTTCTTGCAAACCCACTTGGCCACAAGGTACCTGCAAACTCCAGTTGGATGTGAAGTCTCTAAAAAAGTCAGATAGGCAAGAGATTCCCACAAATGCAGAAAAACCCATCAGTATTGGTTGTGCAAGAAAATTTGTTGGAACTAGTTGTAAACAAGTTTGTTCAACAATAAATCTTTGCAATTCTGACAACAAACCAAAAACCCGCAAGCAAACCAAAAAAAAAATCTGATAGCAAACCAAAAACCCACAAGGTCATAACTTCATCATTTTTTAACCAATTTTCACCAACTTTGAGCTGTAGATACCCATTAAGCTCTACTATTGGGTGATGTCCTAAATTTTATCTAAAAAATCGCCCTGAAACAACCCAAAACCAACATAAACACAACAAATTGAAAGCAAAACTTAAATAAATTTTGGTTGATGCAAGATTGCCCTTACACCCAAGATGCTCCTGCATTAGTTATCTTCAATTTATTTTTCTAATACCCTAATTGCATGCGATGTGACATATAAGAGTGAATAGGCTCTAATATCACTGATCCAAATCATGCAAAAAATCAATGGACAATACACCAATGAGAGGCTAGGCATATTATATGCAGTAATTGTTAAACAAGCACTATGCAACATGAACAATTACTGAAGCTAAAAAATATTATTTATTCAAAATTAAGAGGGCTTATACAATATATGGAAAAATCTATAAAAAATATGCATGCCTTCAGCTCTATTTTATTAATTCTAATTCAACACATATATATATACGTTTTGTAAATCAAACTAGAAAACTTACTAAAAATAGTAACTGTGGTTCCATACAAAAAAAATGTCCTTGAAAGTTAAAAATAACAATTAAATGAGGACAAGTTAACTTTTAAAATTAACTAGTAAATCATTTAATTTTGGCATCTCAACTTTGTGGAGTCATGACTCTTAACCTGCTAGGTGAAAATCAAACTTGTTGGATACATTGGAAAGATCTCCAAGAGACATACATCAAATTACAAAGAGACTTAATCATTCACTCCTTAGAGGAGTGAAAATGTTAGAAACACTCCAAAGGCCTCCAAAATTGATGACTAAGATGTAGAAAATATATAATTTTTTTTTTCTAATATTTCCTAGATTCAGCCCTGCAAATACCACTCAAATGCTCTTGGATCTCAATTGGATCAAAAGAGCATTGGAAGACCACTTATCTTTCTTATATGGTCAAAGTTATCCATTCTCTTATTAATAAAATTTCTCAAATTAGATTCGAATATGTTCATAGAGAGCATAACAAAGAAGCAAATAGCTCAGCTAATATTGGTGTTAGCCCAAATCCTAGAACTCCATATATATGGAATAATCTTGATGAGTAAATCCACAATGTGTTTGGCTCTTGTTGAATGGTGATGCTCTTTATAATCATTGTTGTTGAATGGTGATGTTCTTTATAATCATTGTGGCTTTGTTCTAGTATTGCTCTATTGCCATTTCAAAGTATCCTTGTTGCTCTAACAATTCATGGATGATTTTGAAATTCCATACTACTTTATTTGGAGGAGATTTTGATGTTTTGATTCTCTCTAAAGTTCTATGTTATTTTGGCTTTCCTATACTTGGTTTCATTAGCAAACCTTGGGCTTTAAATTTTAAACCTTTGATTGGTTTTTAGTTTGTTTCCCTTTATTAATAATGCATAAATAAAAATTATTATTTTATTAAAAATATATATTATTAATCTCTAGATTTAATACTTTATAATATTTAAAAATATTATTTCCACCTCTAAAACTTGTGAATAAAATATATAATAATACAAATACTTTAAAAATAATATAAATCACAAATATTTGAATTTGATAATAATTCTAATTATTCAATAGTCATAATAATAAAGTAACAATATATGTCTATTTAAAAAAATGATTTATAAATATCTTCTAATACAAGAAAACTGACTATAAAATCTTAATATCTTATACATGTTAATTTCTCATATTTTCTCTAAACTATAATTAAAGATTACGTTAATTATTAGCTACTCTATACCATTATTTGCATAATAATATTATTCACCTAGATGCATTACATGTTTGAAATTCTCTACCTTCTAAAATAAGCTCAAGTTGCATTAAAATTTTGAAATGCTATTTAGATAAAAGAAA
>VDFB02072274.1:40506847-40580401 GCA_007258455.2 Sequoia sempervirens | reverse complement strand
ATCCTATCAAATCCCTACATGCCAAACGAGAATGTACAAAGCACAAGTGTTCCAAACATGAATCCAACAAACTTTGGGATAAATATGTTTGCAAACCATACGAATATTGTTCAAAATCCAAACAAAATCTTAACGACTCCAAGTCAAGGCAATGCGATCCCCAACATAAAAAATGGTCAATTTCAGCCTATCATGTCAAATCTGAGTGTCATCCCAAATCAAAACATTCTCCAAAATCAAACACAAGTACACAATCCAAATCTGCTTTATCAAGGGAGTCAAGATCAAAATCAAGAACAAATTTGGCGAGATCAAATTGTGGCACTTCCCAAAATAGTTGAGGCATTGCACCAAGGGGAATCTCCACCACTATTACCAACATCATTCCTTGGTTTAGGGCTTCCCCCTTTACCTATCACCAATCAATCCACCCAAATCAATCCACCTAACGTCAATCAAACCATCACGTCAAATCCTTCGAATATACCATCAAAATCACACCAATGGATGGTATCTAATCAAACAACAACATTGATCCCAAATCAAAATACTATCTCCCAAGGACCTATCACCTCAGTCATTCCAACCATCACTATCCCTTCAATCATTCCAACCAATTCACTATCAATTTCCATCAAGATCCTTCAAACCCCCACAATCAATCCAAGCATATCTCAACCACTTGTAAATTACATCCAACATGATTCTGAATCCGCCACCACTACCACCAAAACCAAACACAACAAGACAATATGACATTGCTCTAAGAGCTCACCAATCATACGAAAAGGCCATCCAACAATATCTAGCCATGCAACAAGAAAGACAAGCTCGACAAGTGCAACAAGCCTATCAAGCTACCCAAGCCTCTCTAGTTGCTCAACAAGCACAGGAACAAACATGAAAAAATTCAATCATTGGTGATAGCATTAATAATATCCCCACCATAATTATCGAAAGCAATGGTCAAGATCCATCCATCAAAGAGCACATTGGAAATGTTTCTATCTCATCCGAAGATCAAATAAACATAGGTCAAGAGTCACTTTTCAATCGTGATCAAAATCCACCAATGATACCTAACAATGAGCCAATTCAGGAAATATCAACATCACTTGACTCTATGGTCGAAGACATTCACAATCTCTCCACCGCAATTGTCGAAAATAATGATCAAAACCTCTCCATTGAGGAGCACATTGAGGATGTATCTACACAATCCGATGATAAACTCACCATACATCAAGAGCCACTTTTTAGCGATCTCTTCCAAGGAGTGTTAGGGTTATTTGATCCAATTGACATAATGCACAATCAGTTCACCTATGATCATATTGAAAATGTCTCTACATCGCCTTATGAGTTAGAGGACATATCTCAAGAAGTTATTCCAAAGCAAGATCAAAATCTTTCACTAAGGTCTAGCAATGGTCATTTTCAAAACATGTTGATCCCCTTTGACCTCATGGTTACAGATGCTGAAGGAACCTTGAACTTGACCATGCCTAATGTCGACATCCAAAAGTCCTTTGTAAGAAATCCATCCTTTGAAGCCGCCCCATGTCAAGAACTTGATCCAAAGCATGTCGAAAGCAACTCCAAAATTATTCAAGATCAAGAATTTGTATCCTCTAGATACTACACATTCTAATGAAAAACTATCTTATCCATGTAGCAATGATACCTCCATCTACCCATGAGATGCTTTCTACAAATGGGCACGTAGATGATCTTCATCTAGAACAAGATTTTGTTACACAAAAAGAGCAGATTCTTAACTCGTACAATCAAACGGAGTTGTCAACATCAAGATCAAATATGTCCCAAACTTAGATTGAGGACATCATGAATAAAGATATCCATCATTATCCGCTCAACAAAACAAGTCAGATAGAACATCCAAAGTTAGCGGAGTAGCAAATTGAAAGAATGTCAACTACGGTGGTCATCTATCAGAGAACACTTATTGAACAAGAGCTCTTGGAACAGGAGAAATCAAAGCATGAAGGTACTATTTCCACCATACTGGGGGCAACTTTGTCTCAAGCAAACGTCAACATAGGGAGCACGAAGAATCCTTATGATGAAACTAGTGTCAATACTACAACCAGCCATGCCATGAATCTTCATCCACCCATCACCCCATCCATGAATTGGGACCAACACCAAAGGAAAGTGTTAAATCAAAGTATAAAGAACGTTATCAAAGCAAAGGAAGCCAAGCATGAAGGAAAAATCAACATATATGATGACAAAAGGACCAGCGAAAGATCCCTATCAAACCCACCAAAGGAAACCCAAAAGGCAGAGGGAAAATCCACCAAAGAGTCCCAAACGCGCCAGATTCGCCACCACAAAGTGTATCATGCTTGGTCCCACTCCACGACACTTTCAGATCCACCCATCATTGCTCATCTTCCCAAGTTTGGAGAGTCAAAGGTTCCAAACTGTCAACCAATCCATCTCTTATCCCTAAATGCACTCCACCATCTCTCCACAATCACTCATGCAAAGTCACTCTCCATTGGAGAACTGATTTTGCTCATCATCACTCCACCATCTTCATAGCATTTTCATCTTAAGCTTTGATCAAGGATTGGGAAAGGGTCACTAGCACATGTGACACCAATCCAATATGAGATAGTTTGCATCATGTTTTCTTATGCTTTTGCTTTAGATCTTTTGTCATTTGTTTGCATTTTGAACATGATGTATTATTTCATAAGGATGTTAAATATTTTGATTTGTTGTTGAAATACTAACGATTCTGCAGATTTTATTGTTAGATTTCTAACCACATTTTGCAGATTTTAGCATCCACAATTACGGAGGAGATGTTGCGGCTAAATTCATTACAAAGTGAGTAATATGAGAAGATGAAAACTACTATACATACGCACAACGGTCTCTCTCTTGCTTTGTATGGCTCTATAACTCTTTCCATCCTAGTAGGACCTAGGGTTGTTGATACTAATTTTGATGTCATTCCGGAATTTGATCTATTCAGGGTGAAGTTGGGCATCCCTTGGCTAGCTTCCATGAACGAAATCGCTTATATTATTCACAAATGTTTGAATCTCTCTCACAGAGGTGTTGTGCATGTCATGCACAACACTGGGTATCATCCATTAGTATCTTGTGGGGCTTATTCCTTGGATCATTCTTGGCCCACCTCGATCGATTCGCTCCCTCCTAGAACATATCTACTTTATCAAAATTACGTTAAGTACAAAATTGGGGGTAAGGTGCAGTTGAAGATGACTCATCCTACAGTGCAACAGCAAGATGCCTCCTCCTCCTGAAAGGAGAAGGGGAAGCCTACCCACACATAGGGTTCTTCTTTCTTCTTCTTTTATTGTTTCACCTGCTGCTTCTTCTCGCCCTATTGCGGCCCCATCAAATTTTGCTCCAATTTGTTTGCTGGGGAGTCCAATGGTGCCCACCCAACAATAGCCTAAGCATCCAACATTTTAACTTCCTCTCTTACCCACAATGCCTCAACCCATTTTGTATGGTAAGGAGAAGGGTCTTCATGGAGCATCCTATATGTCTCGACATATGTGGCCTCTTACTACTCCTACCTATAAGGTAGAGAATGGGAAGAGGCCCACTGCAAAGGCACTCGAGCCTGCTCCCCTCATGTTGTTCCATCATCCTCTCCATCTCTCCCTCTTGTTCTCATCCAAGAGTCCCTCCCTCTATTGGAAACAACTATGATGGATACTCTAATAGTTGAACAAGAATCTTTCATCCCTTCTCAAGCTACGGCCTCTAGCTCGCAGAGTCAAAAATTTCCTTGTGCATGAGCGCAAGCGTCAAAGGAAGGCTTTGGCCATTGAGCAGGCCACCTTGCAGAAGAAGAAAGAGGAGCCAACAGCTCCTGCTTCGGCATCTACTATGTCCTCTTCCATCATCTCTGCTTCAATTCCCTGAGCCTCAATCCTGCTTCTAAATCCCCTTGCAAGCGTGAACAATCCTCACCCGAAGGGTGCAGCTATTCATTGCTCCTTCAATTGAGCCTCCCCTTCTGATGTCCCTTCTGGACATCTCATTTTTTTAAAACACATGGATATGTTGAACACCTCAGTGGTGTCCACCATAGTTTTCTCCTCTTCCTCTATTCCCTCTACTTCATCTATGGGGATTTCATATCCTTCGATGAAGCGAAAGATGGAGGATGACCCCACTTGAAATGGGGGTCAAAAGAAGGGTTCACCTTCTTCGAAGGGTGGTTCTGCATTGGCTTGTGTCATCCTAGTGATGAAGGAAGCCTTAGTGTCCCCAGAGTTCATCACTGCTCTTGAATCATTCGATGAGCCTAGCAGTGAATCTTGAGTGCCGCCTCCATCACCCATTGAGTTGACGCATGGCACTCCTGTAAAGTGCATGTTCAACTCTGTAGACGATGTCCTAGCCTTATCAGCAATTTTTGGAAGATCGTTGATGTTCACCTCACAAGAACTGAGTGGAGAAGAACTTGAAGGGCCTTCTTCCTTGGCTCTTGTTGTAGGAGGGTTGGAGGTTACCCCTTGACATTCCACCCTTGCAGGCTCGTCCGCCCTCCCCTTACAGTGATCTAGATTGGGAGAATGATGACCTCTTGGTTGATGAGGACTAGCGGGTGCCTCTTCTTTATCTGTAGATTAGATTGTGTGTGTGTGTGTGTATTGTGTTCCCCCATGCTTTTTTATATGTTCCTGGATGACCCTTGTCACCCTCATAGGTGCTTGAATACAAGAGTGTTTTTTTTGTTGTAAAAATTCTTCTATTTGTCACATCATTCTTCTCTTTGTCGTGTATTTATTTTTGACAATTGGGGATGATGCAAAGTGTTGGGGGAATTTAGGCCTCCCTTCCATGTTGACCAATTTTTTATTTTCATTTTTTCTTCACGTGCTTTCTTCACATGGTCTGATATAGTAGGGGGTTTATGACAATTCATTTATATATTATTATACTTATCTATCTATATTTATGTCTGACCTCGAAATTTTAGATCCCCCTGTCTCTTGTTCATTATGTTGTTGTCTTCCCTTTATTTTCATCTTTCTCTCTTCTTTGCTTGCATTGTGATGTTGTGGTGCTCATGTTTTGTCCCTCGTGTGTGCAACAACATTACCACGATTACATCTCGTTATGTTCCACAGGCCACAACATCACTTTCACTCTTGCTTTTCTCTCCTTAGGATGTCACATTCCTTTGTGCTTAGCACGCACCATCCTAAGGGGGGCTCTCATACTTCTTTGATTTTCAAAAAGTGCATTCAGTGGCCAACAAATATTTTCTTGAAAATCTTTATCTTTAACTTTTCAAAATATTTTTCAAAAATCACATTCCTCGACAAGGACCCCTAGCGGAATATTTTTCCTTCATCATGGGTTCATAAAAAAAGAATTTTATAAGCTTTCCTCTAAGGAGGGGGAACCTTTTCCTATGGGAGAGGTCTTGACTTTCCCCTTGCGAGGGGGCTTTCTTCCTTTTAAATTCCTTGATTCAAAGTGAAATCTTTCAAAAGGATTCCTTGATGTTGAATTGATTTGTGAAAAATATTGTTGCACTTTCAAACTGAGTGTCCCTTGGGTGGACCCCTTATCTTTTGAAGGGTTCCTGAGGGACCCCTATGAAATCTCTTCCTTCAATTGTTGGCTACCTGCATGACTGTCTGTTTGTCTTCTTGCATGGCCTCTTTTTGATATCTAACATGTTTTGTCTACGGATTAACATGTTGCTTTGTAAATGCACCTGTGAAGCTGCTTTCCAATCCAACTCTACAGAGTTCCTCACATCAAGCTTCCTTCAGGATCGAGCGCTTGGGGGCCACCTTCTCTGCAAGTCTGAGGACCTATGAAGCACTTTTATTCTATGGGATCTGTCCACCATTGGTTTGCGGGCCTTTGATGCACTTCGTTCAATCCTCTTTAGGAGAGAGTACCTATGGAGCCATTTTCCTACCTTGCACTTTCAAGCACACCAGATTGTGGTCTGCTTCCTTGATGGTTCAGGTATATTTTCTTGGAACTCTTTCGACCTACTTTACCAAACACTCATTGGAACTCATGTTCGCTAAAGTGGGGTCAAAATTTATAGGCATGAATTTGCACCCCCCCAAGGAAAGTTCCCCTTTGACATCCTTCACCTTAGAAAAATCAAACCCGACCATGTAATTCCACATCATTTGTTCATACTCCATTCACTTGGCACTTTTCTTTAGTGTCAGTGGGGGAATTTTTGTCGGGGACACGCGTGCAGCACATTGTCATCCTGACAGGATTCTTGCCTCTAAAATCTATAGAGGCATTACATTCTTCATTGGCGACGAAATGTAACACCCTTGCGCCCTTCAACCAAACTTTGAATGGATCTTTCCCTCCTAAATCACCTTCAAATGTGTATCTTTCACATTCATCTCACCTTCTTCACATCTTCTACACACTCTCAACATATTTTCTTGAATAGTTTCTTCACAATTCTCACATTCTCTCACACTCTCAAGCTACTTGCTACACTATTGGCTTCATCCCAATATCATTGCACTCTTCACATCTACCATCTAGAAGCTGCAAATTGGTGTCGTGCGAGTCCTCCTTCGGCATCGATGTGGCCGCATCAAATTTTCCACAGTTGTAAGCTTGCATTCCTCTCTCATTGGCCTTGAGTGCCTCTGGTTGAGGGTGGTATTGTTCACTTACTATTGCATTGTTGTTGGATTTGAGTAGCATGTTGTTTCTTATAGTGTTTGATATTTCCTTTCATGTACTTTCTTTATTATCGTATTTCTATTTCTCTATCGATTTGGTTTTCCATGGAGGTGGGGACACCAAAATGGGGGTTTGATTGCAGCAAGCCCTGAAATAGCCCCAACATATTTCCATGTCTTATTGTGTGTAGGTGCTCGTTTTTGTGGAGCTTGCGGGAGAACTCGACTTTCTGTGAGTTGAATCTTTATCTTCTTTCTCTTATCATTCTTATATTGTCTCTCTTGTTATTTCAATTATTCTATTATTTATTGCTTTAGTCATCGCTTTAAACCTTAACAGCTAAACTGTTAATAGGCTTCTAGAGGTTTTTGTTTATACTTCTTCACTGTCTGTCTGTACAAACAACAACACACCTGTGAGACGCTAGTGCACTACGTTGTCATCCCTATTATGCGCTACTATCCTCTAGTAGAGAGCTAGCAAGGTTACAAATAGGATTCTAGAATCCTATTCGTTTAGCCCCATTAAAACTCTCAAGTTAGTAGAGTGAAAAAAGCACTAAGAGTGATTTGATATCCTTAAACATTAACAATTCCCTAAACACTTGTGTGGTTGAGGTAGATTAGGGTAGCCTTCAACTCTCGGTTCGCCATGACCTGGAGTCATTGAGTGGTCGGTCCTGCTCCTCTACAATATATTTATTATTTATTTATATCTTAATTGAAGAGATTTTTTTATTTAATTTTAACTCTAATCCTAA
The DNA here is from genome assembly GCA_007258455.2 of Sequoia sempervirens. Classification (NCBI taxonomy): domain Eukaryota; kingdom Viridiplantae; phylum Streptophyta; class Pinopsida; order Cupressales; family Cupressaceae; genus Sequoia; species Sequoia sempervirens. Next base: position 40,572,942 of record VDFB02072274.1, on the reverse strand, counting down.
TTTTACGTCTATTGTTAATGCTAATTTTAACCTTAACCCTAATTCTAACCATAATAACAATAATTATAACCCTAATTGTTATTCTAATTGTAAACCTAACTTTAAGCTCTCCTCTAATTTTAATCATAGCATTAAGATAACTTTAAGTATATATTGTAGGAGTAGCATGCCTATATTCTCCCTTAAATGGAAGCTACATATTTATACAATTAAAAAATAATTTCTAAATATTAATATATTAATAAAATATTTACATAATCATTTAAGAAATGACATATTAATGTTAATTATTATTTAGCAATACATTCCTATATTCTAGTTTAATGGAACAAAATGTAGTTACATGCATTTATTGAGGTTTTAATAATTAAAATTATTTAATATATTATAAGAATTCATAATATAAGATATTTATTTTTTAATAATTTACCTATATAATTTTCAATTTGTGTATTAATAATAATATTATTATAAATATAGATTATATTGATTTTATAATTGTATATTTAAGATTAATAAAATAATATTATTTAAAAACATTATAAAACAAATTTATGAATTATCATTAATCACCTCATTTTTCTTAAAAATCGGCCTATAACACACAAAAAAATTTAGCCAATCATATTGACAAGAAATATTTTTTTTAATTGATAAAGTTAAATATTTTACATGTTCACTTTTAAAAAATTAAATTTTATTTGAAAAGGATAAAAAAATGTTTTAATTGGTTCAAAAATTATTTATTAATAACTAATTAAGAAAAAATAGAATTCATGACGGCAAGTACTAATAAATGACTTCTATCTTAAATTGATTATTTAAGAACACTTCTTTTGACAACATAATATATATGCATTTAATTATAGCAATCCAAAGACTTTCTACTCACTTGTAGACTTCTAAAATTGTCCACACCTAACCACACTTCATTTTATCTTTTCTAAATGCTAATTATTTAATTAACCTTCTTGATGGTCTTACAATCATTAATTAAATATATACAAATTATTTATTTAATTAATTTATTGTTTGTGGTATTCTCCCATAAAATTTTAGCTGTTTGTTTATCCTAAAGAATCACGCCATCTATTTTAAACATGTGATTCTCGCACATGTGTGAGAGGACTCACTTGTACTTGTCAAATTTTATATATTATCATCTTCACACTTATGTGAAAAAGCCCACTTATCAAATCTCACATCTTCATGTGATCCTCACAGGTGTGAGAGTATTCACATTTCATAATCTCTCTTCCCTATGTGATCTCACACATGTATGAGAGTACTTATATGTCATGTCACTCTTCCCTATAGTCCTTACGCATGTGTAAAGACTTTTAATCTCCACCATTTGATCAAGTTGAAACAATCTCAACCATCCAATTGCTAGGTAATAGATTTTTTATGATTTATGATTTATGGGGTTGTGAAGATTGTTTAAAGATTTTTTACTATTTATGGTAAGGATCTAGTGACACTTATGGTAAGGATTTAGCTTGTTTGTTTGTTATCAAGGAAAGGTTTTAAAGTGACACTTATAATGGTTTGCTTATTGTTGAAGTTGGTAATATTAAGCACAAACTAAGGTGTGATAATGTGTTCAAGGCTAAATGAGCTAAAGTTGGACCAAGGTTGAATTGACTTAAGGTGGGGGATGAAAGGTTAATTTTTTTCATCAATTATTTGAGAGCTAAGTGTTTAACGAAGAGGATTTATGGTATAAGAGTTAATGATTGTGTTATTAAAGATGAGGGTCAAGTTAGAAGTGCACTTAAAATATTTTATTAGGAAATTTCTATAGATGTCAGCGTAGGCTTTTATATTTCTACTAATAGAGATATTATAAAAATATTGTGGCTTCGAAAATCAATGAGTGTTAATGTAAAATTAGATAAGTCTTTCCCTTTGAATGAGGTTAAAAATGTTATTTGTTCCCTTGGCAACAACAAAGCTCTACAAAATGATGGTTTGCTAGCTAAATTTTATAAAATGCAATAAACAATGAATTTTCCTTTTTTGTTGTATTTATATAATGAAGCCATTTTTGTTGGTACTATGGGGAACAAAAGAAAGATAATAAAATGGTTTCCTAAGGAAGGAGACTCATCTCTAATAAAAAAAATTGGACACCTATTATTTTGTAAAATGTTTCTTATAAGATTCTTGTTAAAATGATTTCTAAGAGGCTTAAGGATGTTCTTAGTCTATTCTTCCCATCTCAAACTAGTATTGTTAAGTGGATATTTATATTAGAGAACCTTCTTACAAGTTGGGAAGAGATGAACTGGGTGAAAGAATCTAAGAAAAATGTTGTTAGGAATTTCAAGCCATAAAATATAATTCCACATACCCTTTATGAGAGAAACTATAATAGAATAGTAAGCACAATCCATAATGAAAAATAATAACAAAGAATAAACATAAAGATAAAGATAACACTATATACACCTTAGGAAAAAAAATTATATCCTCTAAAGCATTGTAAATTCAATGTACTATCTCAAGATTGAGATTACAATACATTTACAAAACAAATCATGTAGGACTTCAATAGCATTGAGCAACCTAATTGCACTTCTCGTGTGATTAATCAAAAATCATATGAAAGAAACACATCCCACTCCATGACTCCTTAGATTCCTACCACAACTCTTTGACATGCTCTCCAATGCATACACAAACAATTACCTATGTTCTTATTTTTATAAACCAAGTTTACACAAAACTGCGAAGTGGTATTACATAAACCATGAGCTCAAAGCCACATGCCCACTAAACCATGACCCCCAAAATTAAATACATGTCCAATATCTCATACAAGTGTCCCTGGGAATTTCTATATCTATGTGGTTTGCACAACCTATGATGTACCATGACTAAATTAAATATATAAAATTATTAAACAAGTTGTACCACATAGCTTTCCCAACATTCTCCCACTTGTTTTATACATTGCATAAGGGTTCAAATAAAATATAATATCTAGTTAATAATCCCCATATCCAATCTACATCATTTGACCTTACATATTCTCATGTACTCCATCAAGGTATCTAAAATCAACAACCTAAAACATCAAAAATCGTAGCCATCTATGATTTCATGCTAAGGATAGCCCTCAGTTAGTGTTGTGTTTTATTGTATGTGTTAAGTACTCATCTTGAGATGTGTCTTGATAAGATAGTTCTTATCCTTTATCCTAGGACTTTCCTTGGGAGAAAATGTGAGGTAGGATGCTAGTGCGACGCAGTAGTGTTCAGGCCCATTTTCCCTCCGAATTTTGAATTGAGATAGGTCCTTATGTGATTTGGGACACAACCTTCTTGTGGGCCTTTCTCAAATTGTCACTTGTTTTCATGAGTGTATGCATATATAAGTTCATTTTATCATTTTAAGAGGAATCTCTTTGGATATTTGACTTCTTTGACAAGTGACAAAAAGCACTCAAGCATTCTTATATCAAGAGTTTCAAATATTCATTCTTACCTACAACAAACTTATATTCAAGTAAAGGCATCTTGTTTCTTTATTGTTTTTTATTATATGCACTAACCTTTTACACAAATTCAAAGGAGCCTTCTCCTTCACACTTGTGGATGATTTGTGAAGACTTCATAGATCACACAAGGGTTTTCAAACCTCTAAGGTAAGATTCATATTCTTATTTACATGTTAGTCTCTACCTCCTCAAGAGCATGCACTCTTTTATTTATCTTAGCCTCTTCTCCCTTGATAGCACAACCTCTTGTCTCATCATTTGTTGTTGTGGAAGTGGAAACACTTACATGGGGTTTGACTAAGGTAAGCCCCTATACAAAAAAACCATTTTCCCCCTCTTATGTACAGGTTATTAGGTCATTTTTGTGAAAGGGATATTTGAATATCGAAGCTACTTGGAACCCTAACCCTAACTTTGTGTCTTACTTGCATCACTACATGTGAAGACTAGGGTTTTGCATATTCATAGGATCGAGAAATGAATATCGATTGCAACTAATGAAAGACTGATGTTAAATGCCCGTTGGACCTTATTAGACCTTCAAATCTTGATTTTTTCCCTCAAGACACTAGTGTGACGCACTAGTGTCCCACTCATCTCTACACACCCCATTTTTGGTGATAGGTTATCCTTTGTGTCTCTTTCTCTAATTTGTGTTTAATTTCTATTTTATGTGTTTCCTATCTGTGATATTTGTAATTTGTTAAGAATTAGGATTTTTTATTCTGTTAACCTAATTAGAGCACATTGTATTCAATCCATCCTCTTTGCAACAAAAGAACATAACTCAGTACAACTTGGCTCTCCTTTTAGGTTTCTTGCCAAGCTTACCATACCCTTTTCTGTTTGTGTTATAATGTTTAGCAAGGAAGATGGGTTGACTGGGGTTAACTTACTAGTTAGTCTAGATCTTAATCCCCCTTTTTCCACCTAAACATTTTGGTGAGCATGAATTTTCAAGTACACTTGTTATATCTTTTTTATTTGTTGACATTTTTTCTTAAAAATGTGCTTAATTAATTAATTAGTTAGATTATTGCTTTACATAAATTGTTTGTAAAAAATTAAACACTTAAATAAACTTTTTCTCTTCTTTTAGTTAAGAAAACTAAATATTAAACACATTTCTTCTACCCTTTAATCAACATTTTTCATCTTGTCAATATAATTCTTCTATTCCTTTATTTTTTTCTTATCCTTCATCATTTTGTACAAAGTTATATTATCTAATCATGTTAGATCTCTTTTTGTAAAGTGTTGATGTGTTCCATGATTTGTTTAGTAGTGATTATTTTGATATGTTAGATGAGGCCCTCGAGGACTTCATCTCAATTCAATCATCCTCTACAACTCCAAAAACATTCCTTTGTCAAAGATTAATCAACATGATTTATATTTTTGGAAGAGAACCTGAGAAACCAAATACTTTTGTGCATATTCTTTTGGATGTTCATCAAATATAAAATTCTCATGTTATTATTGTTTGAGGTGTTCCTAATGTGAATATAAAATTCCTCGAGCTCCCTTCGAGTTGTTTGTATTTTGCTAAGTCTGGCCCGCGCCCCATATATTTGAATATCCTTGGGACCCTTTTTGATGAACTTCATCTGCTACCACCACGTGTTTTTTGTGCACTCTTCGCAGGGATTCCCTCCTTTGTTTCTTCAGCATGCCTTTCCATGCTTCCACATGTCAGGAACATGGGCATTTGAACGCTCCCTCCTTTCGCTTCCCCAACGAGCTCCGCCCACGCGCCACATAGCATCAATCTACATACACCTTTGGCGGACCCCACAGTCAACTCCGGTAGCAAGGAATTATCCACGTGTCTTCCCCACGTGGGTTTTCATCGCAAGGAGGGAGGAATGAGCAATGAGCCCCGCCATATTTCCATGTGTCCTAACTAACTTTGTGGGTAAACGACACATGTCTGCTCGAGGTTCTGCTACTTATACACTGGGACCATCACCATCATTCGTAGGGGATGCATCTAGCTCGAAGGTGACCACGTTCCATGCTCAGAATCTTTTTTGTTGCAGTGGCCATGGGAAATCATTGCTCTGGGAATCATTGCTTGTGATGAATGAATATGTTTTGTTACTCGCTCGCCAGGCAGTGGGATTATTTTTCTTATAAATATTGCTTCTTCCTTCTAAAAATGAGTTCGAAATATACAAAAAAATTGGCAAAAGACACTAGGCCTTTTGTACTATTTTTTAGATTATTGTATAAGACTCTCATACTGTGCCATTGTTCATCCTTTCTTTTTTCTTAGCTATTTGACAAAACATTATACTGTGCCATTACTGTACTGAATAAGTTTATTTGCAGAACTTCTTTGATTTCAATATAAGTTTGCTAATTTAGACCATGTCTTTTGACTCTTATTTTCAATAAATGTGTATGGGATTTATTTTATGTTATTGAATAAATTATTCAGGTTTTCATCTTTGATTTATGTTATTTTGGGACTTAGCAGATTGTTGAACGGACCCTTAAATCTCATCCAAAAAATAGATTTACCATGCCTACATCTACATCTTCGCGCATTGCCTTAGTTAGATCTTTATTTTTTATACTTGCTTCCTTTTCCCATTCCAAAACCCCAAATACAGAAGAAGACAGCTTCTTTAAAAACCTAGAGGTCACTCAGTTTAGCGCAATTGGTCCCCCCATTAACGAAGTTTCCCATAAGGTTGTTACCTTGTCATTTTTTGGCATCAACAGTTTCTTTTTCTCGCATGCTCGGTGGGACTACTTAAATGTACCTAAACCTAAAGTGGGTGTATGAGCCATTGGCCTGTTACTAGATCCCAAACAATGAATAACCCTAGCTTGCTAGTGCCACCACTAGTAACAGTACGAACTAGAACACATCCAGCGAACGTTTTGATCCCTCCACCAACCATGTTGCCAATTAGAAACAAAAATTATGTGGCATGGGATGCCAGAAGTTCTCTTGTAGCACCAGTAACACCTGCCATTTAGGCCCCCATCCTAGCCTCTACTTTAAAATCTATACCAGAATTCACTGGAGATGGCTCAAAAACACCATCCGAACACCTACAAGATGTGGCGGACATGTATTTGGTGCATGGAGTCACCGACCAAAATATAGTGCTAAGGTTGCTCGTAGCCTCTTTCAGGGGTAAGGCGTTGGATTGGTACTACACCCTAGGGGCTAACACTATTGGTACCTGGGATCAACTTGAAGATCCTTTCTAAGAATTATTTTTGAATGATGGAGATCGGTCTTCACTATATTATCAATTGGAAACCATAAAGCAGGCCCCATATTAAGCCATGACTGACTTCAACGCCTAGTTCCATACAACTTGGAAAAGGATCCAAGCTGCTATCTGCCCACCATCCAAATTGGCATTCATGTTCTACTTGAAATCTATCAATGTCGACTTCTCGATGATGATCCAGTTCCTTGGCGGAACCACTCTACCAAATGCATACAGCGTCGTTGTCAAGGTGGAGAATAATCTGATAGACGTCAGGAAGTTGCCACCTCGGCCCATTATGCCTATATTTCCCAAAATATCAGTTTTTTCCCATGAAGTATCTACCAATGCTCCTACTCCTCCCCAATCTATGTACACATATCTGAACGCGCCATAGAATGTTGCTTCCACATCTGGATCTTTAAAGGATGAGATGAGCGATGTCAAGGAGATGTTGCGGACTATTGCCAATGAAATAACTACCATCATGTGAAACCAATCTGCACCTCCAAAGCCAACCTACTAAAATTATCAAAGCGGAAGATCTTCCTACCAGAAAAATCAATTCTAAGGAGGCTCACACACAAATCTACAGGCTCAAACAACTAATCAAATAGTGCTAGTACCTACTCTTCTACAAGTTGCTCACCCAAGATCAAGTAGAGAGTTGATGGTGGAGCAAAATAATCTTGCTGATGACACTAATCATTGATGCTTCCCCTATGGCGACACACATATGCCCTGAAACTACCCACGTGGTAACCTACAGGAAAAGGTGGTGGAATAGCACAGTCAAGGCATGACATCAGACCTTAGAGGTTATGTATAGGCCTCTCTGCAATGGAAAACACAATACCTACCATGTAAATGCAAGGAATGTCCCTAGAGCAAGAAATGGATATAGCTCTCGATCACGTGCTCTTCTCATGGATGGAAGAAGAAGAGGTGGTGTTTGCAAATGATGCGTCCATATCAAAATCCCTATAAGTGCAATTTGATTATAACACTCACTCCAAGAGGAGATTTATGGGTGAACTAATCATCCCACAGCCCAAAAGTGCCTCTAACCAAACTCCTAGTACCTTCGCAGGTGCACAACAACTTCAGCCGCAAAAGGAAATTGTTATGACCAGGACTAAGGAATAGAAGTCTTCAAATCCGCCACCATTCAATGTGGTGGAACAATTAAAAAAATCCTCCACTAATGTATCCCTTTGGGATATCTTAGCTATTCCGGAGCAGAATTCATTGTTGCAGAAGGCCCTTCGGGAAGATGCAATCATTGAACCAACAGACCAATCACCTAAGGGAAAGGCCATTGATCCATCACTTCCTGCCAAAGTTCTTACCAATAGTACAGAGGAAGCCTCTACCGAAGTTAGAGATAAGCCAAAACCTAAACGCTTTTTCCTAACTCTTATTGTGGGGAATAAACTATTGCATAATTCCATGATTGACTCTGGTGCTAGCACCACAATCATGCCCAAGCAGATAGCTAAAGCCTTAGGACTTAGCTATGAACCTTTAAAAAGGGGGGTTATACAGCTTGATGGGAATAAGGTCAAAACTGTAGGTGTCATCAAGGATCTTCCCTTGACTCTGTTATCCTACCCTAGTATCACAGTCCACAAGATATTGTGATCATAGACATTCCCACCATGTTTGGCCTGTGCTTATCCCAAGAATTCACTTCAAAGATAGGTGGATACCTTTCTTTGGACTGGTCACACTTGATCCCCAAGACCAAGCATGGAGCTAAAATGAAAATAATATATGAACCTCTACAATTGGAACATGTGGTCGATGAAGCCATGATCAACTTTGAGGCTTCTCATACCTCTTTCACCAAAGAGGAAATGTATTGTACCAAGCTACTAGAGGATGAAAAAGTGACCAGAGACCGGATGGATTCAGAGGAATTCCTCTTGAGCGAATATATAGACACTGATCCTTTTGGAAACTATCATGCCACTAGGTTAGGGACCTATGTCATCTATGATGAAGATCAAGTGTTTCTGAAGGTTATGAAGGAACCCGAGAGTGGTCAAGCCTCAAAGCTATGGATGTTTCACTTTGATGGAGCAAGATGCAAAGTTGGTGCAAGAGCCAAGATATGTTTGACATCCCCATCCAATGAAAAGACACTCTGGTCCTTCTGTTTCCAATTCACTTGTTCAAACAATGAAGCTAAATATGAAGGCCTAATGCAAGGTCTAAGCCTTGCAGAGTGGATGGGAATCAAGCAAATAATGGTGTTCGAGGACTCCAAACTAGTGGTCAATCAAGTTTGAGGGATTTTTGCAGCCAAGAATGTCTGCATGAGATCCTATAGACATAGAGTCCGGGACCTGTCGAGGGATTTGAAGCCTTCAATATCCATAAAATGACTAGAGAGAAAAATAAAGATGTGGATCGCATGGCAACAATCGGATCTCAATTTGATCCTGCTTCTGACATGATCCATAACATACACTCTATGCGAGTGATCGTCTGACCAGAAATCCCAGACAATGATCAGAGCTGGAAAGTGTTTGAAAGTGATGAGCACATGGCCTCATTCATCCAATAGTTGGGAGATTTTTCCAAGCAACTCCAACCAAAGATTGTTAAGGCCTACAACAGAGAAATCATTCAGCTAAAGTTCAACAAGCTTCCAAAGGGACTGGTCACTCTCGAAAACCTATTTGATTGTGACGATGTGAGGAATGAAAAGAGGAAGTTTGTAGCAGACAAAAGCAACTATGCAGACCTCCAGGTTGGAGATGGAAGGAAACTAAAATTCAGAAAATATGTTCCACATCATGATAAAGAGAGACTCATCCATTTATGTGAGAAATATGAAGGAGTAGTGGACTGGTCATATGATGACCTCAAGGGATACGATCCCGAAATCATCCAGCATACTATAGAGTTGATGGAAGGTGCAAAACCAGTCTACCAAAAATAGAGGCCAGTGAATCCCAAAATTGAGGCACTAATGGTGCAAGAGTTGACAAAGCTAATTTAGTCTCGGATCGTCTTCTCGATCAAGCACAGCACATGGGTATCCAAACTAGTTCCAGTTTGAAAGAAGAATGAAGATATCCACCTATGTGTTGACTTTCAAGACCTAAACAAAGCATCACTGAAAGACCATTACCCCTTGCCTTCCATGGAGTCCATCTTGCAAATAATGGCAGGATCAAAATGTTTTCTCTGTTGGACAGTTTCTCCAGTTACAACTAGATCCAAGTAAAAGAGGACTGACACAAAACAACATTCACTACCAAGTGGGGAACGTTTGCATATGCTAAAATGCCTTTTAGCCTCTCAAATGCGGGAGCCACCTTCCAGCGGGCAATGGATATCGCTTTCAGGGAGTTGATCAACAAGATCATCTTAATCTATTTGGATGATTTGACTGTATTCTCCAAATCTAAGGATGATCACTTTGATCACCTAGAAATGGTTTTCAAAAAATACCAAGAGTTCAAGGTATCCCTGAACCCAAAAAAATGTGTTTTTAGAGTGTCGTAAGGAAAACTATTGGGACATATAGTGTCGAAAGAAGGAATTGCAATTGATTCAGAGTGCATAAAATCAATCAAAGAACTTCCCCTACCAGCCTACAAGAAAGGAGTCTAGTCTTTTTTGGGAAAGGTAAACTTTGTAAGCAAATTCATTTATGATTTTGCAAGAATAATTAGACCTATCACCCTGATGCTAAAAAAGGATCAATATTCAAATGGACAAAGGAAGATAGAGAAGCCTTTAAGAAGGTTAAGGATACTATTTCTTCAATTCCTGTGCTGGTAAATCTAGACCTATCAAAGGACTTTATAATGTATGTATTCAGTAGCAAAACCAGCATCGCTATTGTGCTAACTCAAAAAGATGATGAAGGAAAGGGAGAACATCGATAGCATTTCACTCTCAGACCTTAAAGGATTATGAGATGAACCGCAACTTCATCGAAAGACAAGCATTCACCATTTTTAAGGGAATCAAGAAGTTTTGACATCTAATATCTTGCAACAAGGTGATTGTTTATGTCGCGCATTCCAGTGTGTGCAAATATATCATGGAAGGAGAAGTCACTAAAAAGAGGGCTAATTGGATCACCAAGATCCTTGAATATGACATTAAGGTTAAGCCTACAAAAACAGTCTAAGGTAGAGGACTATGTGAATATTTGGTGCATGACGAAGAAGTGACAAGTGAAGAAGAGCAACCTAAACTTGTTCTAACAAACGAGTTCAAGTCTGAAGGCTACTGGCTAGCAAACAAAGTAAAATTCATGCATACCGAAAAATATCCGTCAGGCCTTCCTTCTCAAAAGAGAAGATTCTACATACTACAGAACATTGGATATGCACTCATTGAAGGGATCCTCTTCAAAATTAACTTCAATGGCATTCTACTGCCTTGTGTCACCACAAAGCAAGTGAGGAAAATTCTTGACACTTTCCACAGTAGCCCCGCGAGCAAAAACTTCTCTATGAAAACCACCAACATAAAAATAATGTGTGTCGAATACTTCTGGCCTATGCTATTCAATGACTCATACTCTTTGGTGAAAGCCTACAAAGAATGCCAATTCTTCGCACCAAGGAGGAAAAACTACACAATGCCTCTCAACCCAATAGTGGTTGATGAGCCCTTCGCACAATGGGGCCTTGATTTCATCGGGATGATTAATCCCACCTCTAGTGCTGGACACAAATGGATCCTCATGGCTACGTACTACTTTACTAGGTGGACCGAGGCCATGCCCCTAAAGAATGCAATAGAGGCAAAGATTGTGGACTTCCTTGAAGGACTAGTAACAAGATTCGGCCTGCCAAAGACCATCATCTCTGATAACGCTAAGGCTTTCCTAGGTTCTAAGGTATGTCAATTCACACTCGTGCATGGCATATTCTTAAAAACATCATCAAATTATTACCCATAGGGGAATGGCCTAGCTAAGTCAACTAATAAAAATTTAGTTTGGATCATTAAAAGAATCAAGTCGAAACATCAAAGAGAATGGCATAAGAACCTTCGGGCAGCACTCTGGGCAGACCACAACTCCTAAGCAAGTCCTCAAGACTTTGTCATACAAGCTAGTGTACAGGAAAGAAGCGCTCTTGCCCATCTCCATGGAGATTTATGCACTACAACTGCTCAAATCCCTAGAAGTTGAAGAAAACAAAGCATGGAGGTTTGGTTGGCCGAGTTACTAGAAGTACAAGAAAAAAGAGAAAAGGCCCTCACATCCATGTCTAACCTCCAACATGTGGTTAAAAGATGGTTTGACAAGAAAGCCTCGGACCAGGGTCTAAAATGTGAAGACCTAGTATTAAAATTCAACGAAAGGGTCGTGAAGCTTGGCCAACATAGAAAATTCAACAGTTTGTGGGAAGGCCCTTTTAGAATAATTCAATGTAAGCAAGACAACGCATTTGAATTAGAAAATATGGATGAGGAAGCATTGGGGATTCTGGTTAATGGAATCTGCCTCAAATTGTTTAATTAAGATTCATTATTATTTTGCCAGTGTAAATATGTGACTATTGTAATTATTTTTCTTTTGTTTTTTTGTCGACCGGTCTTTCCACAAACCCATCAGCAACCCATGAAGCAGAAAAATGAACCCATATGCGAAAATTTGAAAAATGAACCCATATGCGAAAAATTGAAAATGAACCCATATGCAAAAAATTAAAAATTAACCCATATGCAAAAAATTGAAAATGAACCCATATGCAAATTTGAGAAGGTGCTCAAAGAAGCAGAGAAATAAAGGGAACCCATATTGTAGAATTACAAGAAAAAGAGACAGGAATTGGATATAAGTTGTATATTCATTATATACATAATCATATACTTTGATAATACATTTTCAAAATGGCTCTTAAGCCATACTTTTAAAGCATATCTAAATATTATGTAGTTTTTTCATATATATATATATATATATGCTAAAATCCTTTTTAAGGCATATATACAAAAAATAGACTGATTCTTAAACATATGAAAAGTATTGGGTCTTAAACAGGAGCATTAGGAGCAACAAGAGCGACAGCAGCAACAACGACCAGTGGTGGGGGATATACCAAGTCCCTAAAGTCAGTGCACCACTCTATGCCATAGAAAAGCACCACATTATAGTAGTGCAGCAAGAAGTGACAGGCATGAATGACCCTTTAGTGGTGCTCTTCATGTGTAAGAATGTGGAACCCACTTAGAAACAGAACCCATGGCACCACGGCATCTTCTTCAATATGCTTACAGAGGTCGCTCATTGTCGGAATGCCTAGGCCATATACCGCATTCGCTACAATCTCACCTAGGCCACCAAGGTACCACTTTGGGAAGATTTTCAACGTCAAGAAAAGAATCATCTGCTTAGGAACCTAGATATCAAGCAACAAGGCAACAAAGTGAGAGCAGACGTCAGTATTGACTCTATACTTATCCTCATACTCTACACAGTCTTGGCCTAACACCCACTTCATTGCTAGAATAGCCAATGAATGTTTTTTATCATTCTCTTCAGGTGCCTATTAGAGATTTTACCCAAGAAAGTCATTTGCGACTTATTGCTAACCAACCTAATTGGAGTATTCTTGATTCTAGTCCTACCCAATTGCCTAATGCTAATTCTTCCTAACTGCCAAATACCAACTCTTCCCAATTGCTAAGTGTGATTTTGTTAGTCTTGGGGTTTATTTATAAAAATATATGAGGTATCTACATGCCATAAGCATGATGCTAATTGAGTACTAACTCAAAAATCCCACCAAGATCTTGCTTGAATTTCCCACCCAGTTGTGTATGTCGTGTATGAATTGATGTGTGCAAAATTAAGAAGAGGTAATTAAGTAGAGCAAATTGGTGGCAGTCCCAAGTGATTGTCCATACAATCAGGTGTTGATGTGTCATGTTGTAGCCATTTTTCAAAATCCAAGGATGAACTCAAATCTTTTCAAGTACTCATTGCACTTTTGGCTTAATTATTCTTTTTTGAGATATAATTTCCAAAGCATGCGAAAGCTTAAAAAACACCTTCAATCACCAGCTCAATTTCCCAAGAAAATTGTGATGTAGGGCATCATTACTAAATGTCATTATGAATTCTTGTCTTTTCAAAATGGAAAGAAATTCATTTCGCATGAGCAAAGGATTTGGCAGTACATGCCGAATTTAATGCTAAAAGGCAACCATTGTCTACCACTCCAAGAAAGAAATAGTTAAGTATTTCATGCAAAAGGCTAACATTTTAAAAAGCTTCCTGAGTATGCTATCCAGTGTAAAGATTTTTGAGTGTAGAAGTGCCAAAGAGCCGAAGTCAATTGCAGAAGATTTGAATATCGCATAAATCCATAGTATCCCAAAATGGCCGAAGATCTTCAAATGGAAGCACAAGTCGAGGCAACCCAAATCTTGTTTGACGCCATGCGAGCAGCACCAGTTGCCAACATTTTTTATGACACCTCTTACGCGTCGCCTAGGATGCTAGAAAAGTCAAAGCAGATTCATACACGGGTTCTAGAAAAGTAGAAAACTCACAGGGACTAGTCCCAGATAAAAGAAGAATGGGATAACATTCATGATCTCGTTCTCAAAACTATCCCTAAGACTCTTAGGGAAGGAGCTTGTGAAAGAATGAAAGTGGCTAATAGAAAACATATATTGGCATACAAGCTATGGTTCAGCGGTCTTCCATAGTATATGGTTCCCCTTGTGCATTACTGCCTAGAACTCATTCACGAGGGCATTGAACATTTCAACCCAAATACCAACACAATCGAGGGTCGGAAGCTGAGAGTTAACATCAGCATAGAAGCTATATGGAGCATGTTATGCATTCCTATAAAAAACTCTAAAGTGGACAAGATGGAATCATTCACTCCAAAAAAGGGGGAGAAAATATGGAGAACCAGAGACCATGTTATGGACTTTTATAATCAGGAAACCCAAAGGCCCCAGGAAGATTTCAACGAGTCACCACAAATTTTAGTCAAGCATGTCACTTTCAAATAGGATATGTAGGACGCCTTCTCTATGATGGTGTTTGCTTGCGGCATCGATGAAGACAAGTTCGTGCATGAGTTTCAACTGGGTCTAGGATTTCAGTTGTGTAGGCAACAGTCCTTATTCTGGTATGACTTCGCAAAAGTCATCTACTATGAAATGATGAGCCAAATCAAGGAGTACCGCATGCAGCATAAATTTAGGTTTCCTTCTCTCTTCACTCACATGTTTTTACACTAGAATCCTGAATTTTTTAATAAAAGGATGAGGTTATCTATTTTCAATGAGAAGGGGTTCAGAAAGCCAGTTTCTATATGGACTCCCTTCCTTTCCGCAACACATGATTAGTATGCATAATCTATAATGCAAAATAATAACAAATCATAAATATCAAGATAACACCATATCTACTTTATTAAACCCTTTAAAAAAAACCTCCAAATCACCAAAAATTTAATGTATTATTTCAAGAATGAGATTACAATAAACTTACAAAATCATCCATGCCAGACTTCAATAACATTAAGCAACCCAATTTCACTCCTCTTTATTATTCCAAAATAATGTAGGGGTCCTCTCCATGTATTCATTAAGATCCTACCACAACCTATTTGAGATACTCTATAATGTATACACAAACAACTATCCGTGATCTTGCTTTAATAAACCAAGCTTGAACAAAACCACAAAATGGTATTACATAAACCGTGAGCCAAAAACCATGTGCTCACCAAACCACAACCCTAAAACAAAATACATATCCAATATCCCATACAACATATAATTATCTTAAGCCGATAAGGGCATGGTTCGGTGCTCAAGTCACTTGGTTGTAGTGACAGCCACCAAGGTTAAACCCTCACTGAGCCAAAGTGCTCACAGGCCTTGTGCCTTCGTTGGGCCATTGCACTCACGGGTTTGGTAGTTTCTTGTGGTTTCTTGTACCCGGTTCATAGCTCCGATCAAAAGCGTTTACGGGTGCATTGTACCTTTAAAAAAAACATATAATTATTTTAAATAATTCATATCCTATTGCATGTGCACATCCTATGATGCACCATGACTAAATAAAATATATTATATTATCATGCAAGTTGTACAACACAAATTTCCCAACAAAAATTCATATGGCTCTAATAGAATTTGAGAAAGTATACGATAGGATTGAATGAGATTTTATTTTAAATTTTATGAGATCTTTGGGATTTGGTGAAGTCTTTTTTAGATATGATGTTGTGATTTTTTAAGATGCTAATGTGTAGGATAGTGTTAATGGGGTGTTGTCATACCCTTTTGATCTTTAGAGGTTGATTAAATAGTGATATCCTCTTGTGCCCTCCCTCATTATTATTGTTTGAAATATTTTTTAAGGCATGCTTGTTTAGGACCCCCTTAAGGGTTTATCTCTTCTAAACAAAGAGAGTTTGGCAAAATGTCAATTCATTGATGAGACCACTTTATTTCCTATGTTAGAGGAAGATAGTTTTAAAAGCATGTAGAAAAGGTTAGAGTGGTAATGTAATTCCCCTAGGTTTGAAATTATTGTACATTAACAAGTTTAATCTTAAGTTAGGGAAACATACCCATAATTGGCTTAGTAAAGATGGTTGAGAGTGGTTTGGTCTAAATAATGAGGTATATTGGCATATTTTTCTTTGAATTCCTCTTTGAAAGATATATGGCCATGGTTTATGGACAAGAAAGTGAAAAAATAATTGGCATACTAACTTTCCTTTAGTTGTTGGAAGGTTTCAAGTTTACCAAAGGTTTTCTCTTTTATTTATTTCTTCTCTACATGGCTACTTTTTTCTTCTCATATGAGATAATCTAAAAAGTTAATTAAATCCTTTTTGTGGTCTAATAAGAAAAATGGTAAGAGAAGGAATGTATTGAACTGGGAATAGTATTTTATAATTAGAGATTTGTAGGGTGTAAAGTCTCAAAATCATTGCTCCACTTTTTAGAATGGAATTCTACTTACAAGGTCAGGGTTGTCAACAGGTGAGCAAAATAGGTTCATCTACGGAACTATGGAGGATTAAGAGCTAACTCAACAAAAGTGGGTTCTATCTCCTACAATTTGATTTGTGCTTAGACTCAGGAGGGTATTATTAGGGGTACATTTTATCAAGTCTTGGAATCACTTATGATAGACAATAATAAACTAAATGATAGCTAAACCCAAATTTCCTACTCAACCCCTAAGGCTATCACTAGACTAAGTAAACTTGTTATCTCTAACCCCTATATAGTTGATATAATACCTTATCTACGCAAGTGCAAGGTAGGTTGAGTTCCATGATCCACAAAAAATGGTCTTCTTTACTCCTTGCACACTATTGAACCAAGAACAACATAAACTGGAATTGAAAACAAATAAGCTTTATGATTTTTGTTTTAATTTGAGTGATTGAAAACATACAAAATACTAGTGCCTACTCCAAGGCCATAGAGTCATAGTAATTAAGGGGAAATAGTAAGAAAGGGGGATAATTATAGATTATCTACTTGTCCAAATATCAAAAAATATCACTTTAGCGTTATCTACTTAGTAATCCATCAATATACTATCCAAATTCATATGCAAACACACAAAAGAGTTTTTACAGTACATTCATAATAGATTTAGAACTTGTCACATTCCTTTAATGGTGATTATATTCACAATAGCAAATATGTTGAATAAAATATCTCAAAATGATACATCTTATGAGTTTAAATACATATCAACCCAGAGATACAAGATTGAAAATGACATTACAACATTCATTTTATAGTCATAAAACATTCCCCACCTCCTTACCACTGCTCTGCAACTAATTTTCTTTAATTTTTTTCCTTTTGAATATTCTTATGCTTTTCTCTACTTGTATTGTCTAATAATGAAAATAGATAGCCATTTTCCAAGAAAATATGTGACAAGAGAAAATCCTAAAATGAAACACTATAGTTGCTTCAAAATCAACACCTGAGACAAATTCCCCCCAAAATGAATGCCCCAAATTCATTGAAATCCTCTACACTAAGTTTAGGTAGCTGGAAGAAGTGGTGTCATAAGTGTAGGTGGGTAGAAACAAGGGTTGGTGTCCAATAATAACATGTACAAGTCACAATTCACCTTTGGGAGCTATTGGTGGCTAATTGGGCATAAGCAATAATTCAGCAATAATGGTGGTAGCTAAAATCAAAATATGTACTTTGAATTCTTTTGCACCCAAACACATTCATGAGATCACCAAGTAGACCATGGCTAGTGAAAATGCATTAATGGCATCATAATTTGGTCAGAGAAGTAGGTGAAATATAAATGTGGAGCCAAAATAAAAAAAATTGGATGCCTAGACACCGTTAGAGTCTTATGCACACTGAAATGAAGTTTTACATGCTTTCAAAGTCTGTCTAGAACATTTGCTAGAAGTTGCCACTCAATTGCACTTTAAAATGAATCTTTGTAGGAAAATGACCTTCATCAGGTCATGTTCATAGTAGGTCTCTAACTAGTTCACGTACATCTATTTGTGTCATCTTCTTTCTCTCTTAGACCTTTTTGGATGATCGAACTTCATGTGAACCTTACGGGAATTTTCCCTGTTAGTAGACATATTAGAAATTTGGTTGTTAAGTGAACATTTCAAGAACCAGTTAAATCCACTAATTTCAACAAAAATCTAGTTTGAATGAAAAGTATCAACAATGATGTTAGCAAGGTGGGATGACATCAACATGATGTCATCAATGCACAAATGCAATAAAAAAGATGGAACGGATTTGCAAACAAATTCATTTGAATTGGATGAATAATTTTGGAAGTGGAAGTTTGGATGAATGGGAACAGTCTGCAAAGGAAAGATAATGTCATCGGGGTGGGTGTGGGAAGTTGGACTCCATCCTCTTGCAAGGAATTCACTTAGCTAATTATTGAAATCAATTACATCTATAGGGAATCTATCACAAAGTGGAAATATAGAAAATTCATCGGCAACATAAATTAAAATAGTTCACATGGAAATTCCTGCAAAACCAAATAGGCATAGGTTTCCTACAAAGTAGAAAAACTTAATAGAACTAGAAACTTGTGGATCAAAGGGGATGTTTAGTAGCTCATTTGATTCCTACAAGATTGACACCTAACCATTCTTTGTGTTTTTAACCCTTTTTACCCTTTGTGAGAATTGACTAGTCAATCGAAGCTTCACAAGAAAATCCATCTAAACTAGATAAAGAGTAAAGTTACCAGGTAAGTTTAGATGGACATCAAACACCTACAAAAACCCTACTTAGCACATATTATCCATTTTTTCTATTATTTCTACCTTTTTATGGGAGTCAATAACTAAACTGTATTTGTGAGAGATTCCAACCAAATAGGACTTTGTGGCAAAGCGCAATTAATCTAGATGGAAGAAAAACCCCACAAAGGAAAAACTCATATCCCTTAGAGAATTTTACAAAACTTCCAAAAGTAGTTGGGCCTAAATTTTCATGATCTATGTAACTATGCTAAGAGATATGGTAAAAGACCAACCATGATAGATATCTCATAGTGGTTATAAACTTGGGAATATGGTTAAGGTACAAAAGGGTAAGAGGCTCAAGTCAAAAAGAAAATGCAAATTTGAGTCCCAACAATGGCTCTAGTTGGGGACGTGTGCCACTTGCTAGCACAATGAGAACCTAGATCTCTAGGTAGACCATAAAATTTTGGTAACTTCAGCAAAATACCATATTGAACAAATTTGGAATCAATACTACTGGAAGACATGATCAAAATATGGAATATTTATCATTTATATCACCAATCAAAAAAATTGAGCTCCATTACTTACAAAAAGTAATGCTTCAATTTGTTTCCATGCATGAGAAGCTCCATCAACTCTCCTAGATCCATGAGGAAATATACAAGAAACTCATACCTCTCAACTACTCCATAAGGTCTAAGTCATGAGGGGTCAAATTTTCCATGATTTCCCTTATCTTCAAACTTGGCATTCCATAGAAGAACCAAATCACCAACACGAAACTCCCTTGGTAATGCTTTCTTATCATGCACATTCTTCATTATTTTCTTACTTTGAATGCTCTTATCATGAGCTACTCTTTGTTGCTCATCCAACTCAGTCAATATCATGAAATGGAGGGAAATTGCATCAAACTGATCATCATCCACTTCCTACAACAATTAAAACAAATGATACATAAGTAATCTTAAATTGATATACATCCTAACTTCTATTCCATACACTAAATCCAATGGGTAGTTTCCAATGAGCTCCAATGGGTATCGTCCAATGACTTCTTTGACAGTGAATAAATCAGCCCATAAAGCATACTTGAGCTTGTAATTGCATTTTTTCTTATTCTAATCTAGAGTCCTTTTGATGATCTTCATCAAGCTCTTATTAATGGACTCAACCTATCTATTAATTTGTGGATGGTAAGAGGAAGAATATACCAGGTCAACACCAAACCTAGAACATATATCTTACATATCCTTTGACCTCACATAGCATTATCAACAATAGTCCTATTTGGAACTCCAAACCTAGTTGTAATGTTGTTGATCAAAAAAGTTATCACCACCTTAGACATTATATTGTGGGTTGGGATAGCGTCAACCCACTTAGTAAATTAATTTGTGGCTACTAGAATGCAATTATATCTATTACTCGACTTTTCATGTATCTCTAATAAAATCGATCTCCACTGTTGAAAAGGCGCCTCAATTTGTGAAGGAAACAAAGGGAGTGCACTAGAAAACTTTAGCTTGCTTGAAAAATTATTGACAAACATCACACTTTCTAATCATCTGTGCAACATCCTTGAATAATGTGGGCCACCAAAAAATTTTGTCATGATTTTATGTGTAGTGGTCTTGGCCTTGAAATTTTTGCCACACACCATAGTGACATTCCTTTACTACTTCAACCTACTTCTTATCCAATCATTTGAGCAATACTCCATTAGTTCTCCGCATCAACTCACCTTGGACTAGCATGTACCTTTGTGACTATAATTTGAGAATCCTCCTTTGGTTCTCTTCCATGGAGGATGGAAAATTCATGTTTACTAGATAAAAAAAATCATTGTACCATAGATCATGACACATAACACATATAACAACAACATCATCACTTACCTCATTTACCTCTATCGCCTCCAAGTTGGAATTAGCCATCAGCTTTCCTAAGCCTTGACCTTTAACAAGCTTTGTGTTTTGTATATCCATGTCATATCCCTAGATCTTATTTATCCAATCACACCTTTTTCCTTAGGCTTCCTACTACATGAAGATATCCTTCATATATGGGTGTGGCACATATGTAATTATTTTTGCACCCACAAGATATGACCTAAAATTCTTCACAGCTTTTATCAAAGCATAAGCATGATTTTCCATCATTGAATATTTCAATTCAAACTCATGCACAACTTAAGAATGATATTGGTTGTTCATACCCATCTTTATTATTTTACAATAGCACAACAATTGTATAAAATAAAGTAAAATAGAACAACTAGAGAGGTTTAGAATAATCTAGGCTTACCAATATGGGGGCCTCTAATATTGCTTGCTTTATATCCCTGAATAATTCAATTGATTTTGCACTCCATTCAATTGACTAACCCTTCTTGAGAATCTTTGACATTGCTTTGGTTTTCTCCTCAAAATTAGGAACAACTCTCTTGACAAAATTGATCTACCCAAAGGACTAAATTCCTTTGATAGACTTAGGTTGAGGGATAAGGTTGATATCCTTAACTATTTTTGGGTCAATTCTTACCCTATCCTTTGATACAATGTTTCTTAGAAACTTACCCTTCTCATACAACATATATAGCTTTTTTCGTATTCTTCTTCATATATTGATTCATATACTTTTGTAAAGATTTTTTGAAATATTTTTATGCTTCATCCTCTATGCATGTTAATTTGTTTGCTTTTTTATAAGCTTATTTTATAGAGCTATTTCTATTATATGTTTATTAATTTTTATTATATTATATTTTATAGAGTTATTTCTATTATATTTTACAGAGCTATTTCTATTATATTTTGCTTTTATTAGTTTTTATTTTTATGGTGTTGGTGTGTGTGTGCACGTGTGTGTGCGTGTTCATGTAATGGTACTTGATTATTTCTATTATATATTTTTATATTATTTAGTTGTGTGTGCGTGTGTGTGCATGTAATGGTACTTGATTATTTGCATTATATATATCTATATTATTTAGTTTAATTTTTATATGCTTTTATAGAAATATTTTTTTCAATTTTTTTAAATTTGATTTTCTTAATTATACATTTGGTCCTTTTTTAGTAATTAACATTTATTTTTTGCTTCACTTTCTTTTCTTTTTTTAATCTCCTTCTACCTACCTTTCTCTCTTTTTCTTTTTAAGGCTAACTTTGCATTCCATTTTATACTCCTCTTTCTAATGATGGATCGTTGAGTGTGATCTGAAACGTCATGCTAAAAAGATACACAGTTTAAACCAGAAACACGCTATATTTTTACTGATACACTATGGAAAACTCATACCAACTAAAAATGGAGTATTTTAAGCATGATAGGGTAGAGGACCCCAAGAAAGTGATGGTTGCTCAAACTAAGCTAGAAGGACATGCAATACTCTAGTGGAAGAACGTTCAAACTAAAAGGAGAAATGGCAGGGAGAAACAAACTAGGTGAGATAGAATGATGAGTAAATGAAGGCCAAGTTTTTACTAGTTGACTATCAATTTGAGCTATTAAAAAACTTACAAAACTTGTGGCAAAGAAAACTAAGCGTAAAAGGCTATATTGAAGAGTTTCATAAGATTTTCATCATGTTGGGTAATAATGAGTTAGATCATATGAGAAGGTAGCCCAATATGTCAATGGACTAAAGATGAACATTTAGGATGAGCTAAGTATGATGAAGTGTAGTATTGTCAAAGAGGCCTAGGAGTACGCTTTGAGAATCGAATAGAAACTATTTTATAGAAACCAACAGGAAACAACTCTAGGTAGAGGTGGATTTGGTAGAGGATGAGGACATATGTAAAGAAAGTATGGCATTACAAAGAGGCTAACAATTCCTAATTCTCTGAGAGGTATAGGTGGACTTGGAAGGACAACAATGTAACCAAGGGAAGTTTGTATTCTTTGAGAGGCATGGTGGACTTGGAAGAAGTTGAGACAAAGTTTTTAGGGGGCTTATTTTACATACAAACAATCTAGACATCGCCTTTATGAATGCCTACACCACAATGAAGAAAGGCCAAGAAGATTTGAAGTTTCAAGTGCACATATAACCAAAGAAGACAATGAATCCACTAGGTCTATCAATCACGCAAATGAAGTAAAAAAGGAAGTGCTCATGACCAAAAGGACTTTGTTGAAGCGAACAAAATGGGAAGATGAACATATTAAGAAGATTAATTTAGAATAGTGTACAAGGCAAGCAATAAATTTTGTAAGGTCATAATAGATAGTAGGAGTATAGAAAATTTAATTTCATCTAAAATGGTGGACATGTTGGGTTTGAAAAGAATAGCTCACCAACTCCTTATAAGGTATTTTGGCTGCAAAAGTGACGCCAAATTTTGGTTAATCAACAAATCCTAGCAAATTTTAAATAGGCACTTATAAGGACTAGGTGTGGTGTGACATTATGCTTAGGGAGGTGTGTTGTGCTTTAGGGAAAACCATGGAAATTTGATAGGAAGGCAATGCATCATGGGAGAGCAAACACATACTTCCGAGAAGAATGGTCAAAAACATGTTCACTTCATTGACACCATAGAAGAGGTGGAGAATAATTGAAGGATCTTGCTAGAGTCAAGAAAACAATTCTTGAAGGAATTCAAACATGAAAGCTAGTTTTGTAGTAGTTCATTTGGACAATTGCTTGTAGTGGTGAGATACCTTAGAAAGTGAATGAACTACTAGGAGAAACTGAGGATACTTTGTCCAAGGAGCTGCAAAAATTGAAGTGAACAAACAAATGCAAAAGTGGTTGGAAAGAGGACTTATTAGAGAAAGCCTCAACCCATGTGCAATGCTAGTCATGTAAGCACCCAAGAAAATTGGTGCATGGAAGATGTGCACATATGCATAGGTCATCAACAAGATAACTATCAAGTATGGATTTCCTTTACCTAGAATGGATGATCTTATGGACTACCTAGGGAAGACTAAGTACTTAAGTAAATTTGATTTAATAAGTGGATATCATCAAATTAGGATAAGAGAGGGAGATGAAAGCAAAACTTTTAAGACCATAGAAAGGTTGTATGAGTGGTTAGTGATTCTCTTGAAATTGACAAATGCGCCTAGCACCTTTATCCAACTAACGAATGAAGTATTAAGACCTTGCTTAGGCAAATTTGTGATTATTTTCCTCAATGATATTCTAATTTTTAGAAACAAGGATTACCAATTGTTACATGTTAAGTAAGTAATGCAAAGGCTCAAGGAGAAGTTTTTGCTAATTAAATTGAAGAAAAGCAATTTTATGAAGAGGGAATCATATATTTAGGGTTTGTTGTTTCTCCTAAGGGGGTACAAATGGATCCAACAAAGGTAAGAGCAATAGTGGAGTGGCCTATGCCCATGAATCCATACCAAGCCCAAAGTTCTCATGACCTAGCAAATCTTTACCAAAGTATCATAAAATTTAGTGAGATCTGTGCACCCATCATTGAGACCATGCGAGGGGAAATGAAAGAGTCAAGTAGACAATGTCAATAAATAAAACCTTTGAACTCTTCAAGGTCACCGAATACCCAATGTTGACCTAGTCAAATTTTGCAAAGGCGTTTCAATCGGATTGTGACACAAGTGGAACAACCATAGGAGTGGTTCTTAGCCAAGAGGGCAAACCCATAACCTATGTCATCAAAAATCTTAATGATGCCAAAAGGTATTTCATCAATGACCAAAAGTTTTATGGTATCATGCAAGCATTATATAATGGTGACAATATTTGCTTGTTATGGAGTTTGTGCTCTATATGGATCACCATGCTTTGCAATTTATTAATAGTAAAACCAAGTTTGATCAACAACACATGAAGTGCATAGAGTTCTTGCAAAGTTATACCTTTGTTCTTAAGCATCAAAGTGGGAGTTTGAACAAGGTAGCACTTCTCAATGACTAAAAACCTATATAAACAAAAAATTTATGGCTGTAAAAAACAAAAAAAAAAGTGTTTGTCCTCATTGCAGAAGTATGAAAAAATATTTCAGACATCATCATAGAGCAAATATCCAGTAACACTATAGAATTGTTAGTTATCTCAAAGACATTTAAACTTTAATCAAATAAGTTTCATTCTAATGTATGGACAAAAAAATCATCCTATAGCAGCTTATGCGGATACTTCCAATCATTAGGGAAACCAGGAGATGACAAAAATATGTACATTAGTTTTAAGATATCAAAGGTACTAGCTATACGAAGCGCAGTTTCCTAAATATTATCACCTAAACAGAACAGAATAAATTATCATAAAGAGGATTTTAAATCAAACCTCACTAGAAGTCCTAAACCAGGGAAGAATAAAAGCGATTATGTTAAAGTCCAATAATAATGATATAGGTTAATGGGACTCAAAAGCACAGCAAATTAAAATAGTTAATTAAGAGTGCTCAAATAAAACAGTAAAGATAGAGTAACTAAAACCAAATCTGAGAGAAAAAAATTAAATAGAAGTTAGTAAACCCTAGTGAAGTCAAAATGTGCATATCCATAGAATACAAATCAATCCTACAAAAGGGAACCTCCTTGCCAAAAAAGAGCCACCCCAAGGGTCAGAATAAAGGAGCCAATGAAAAACAAAAGTCTGATCTGAATCAGAGTCGCAAGATGCAGCGAGACCATGTGAGTGTATTTAGACCTCATAGTAGACGCTAGGGAAAATCAAATTGCTGAAGCCACCTTTCCATGGCAAATATCCAGCACTAAAATCTTTACACTTTCAAGTTTCCATCAAAATAAGGGTGGAGAGTAATAGTAAACCGAGTGATATAATTAGTACCTCGGAGACAAGATAATTTGTGCTCAATAGAAATCAACTTTGTTTAATCAGCCTCCTTGGGAATCTCAGTATGGTTCCTGCCTAAACACTGGCAAAACAATTGCAACAATTCCATGAATTTATATGGCTGATGTATTCTGTCTAAAAGCATATCTAACAGAAAAGCAATAAAATCGAACTCATTAGGGGGTTTTGGACTGCAGGTAACCTTCACCCCTAGATTGCGCGAAAAATGGTGGAAGGACTTGGATAAAGCACGAGTCAGCAGCAGAAATGGAAAGATTATAACTATAAGTTAGTGTAAAGTAGTGTGTCATGTCTTCCTTACCAGGTGAAAAGGTGAGACATTCTTTCCCAATATTCGAAAAAAATACAAATTGATAAGCATGCTAGTTAGGAACACCTAACTTTGTTAAACCAGAAAACTCTGCTTTCATTTGCAGTGTTCAAACCAGCACATCTGCTTCATTTTCCTTTTACAGAGGCAATTTTTATTCCCTCTGGCTTATATTGTTGCATGACCTGGAGTACTCTATTTGGCTGTGGTCTGCACCGTAAGAATAAAATTGTTTACAAAGTACATAAGGTTTGTTTGACATAAGAACAACTTTGAACAAATGAAAGCATATCCATTTCAAAGCATAGGTGTATTCCTGTGAAATGACCTTCTGAATGAAGCCAATTGACAACACTAGTATTCAGTTTCATAAAATCTTCTTTGAATCAAAGAGCCCAATAGTTTACTCTGCATCTCAATCTCCAGTATTCAGCATTGTCATCTCCTCTGCCAAATGATGTGAAAATGGAGTAGAATATACATCACCATGCTTTTCATCTTCTTCAATGTAACTGTTTCATACCAACTCAGAGGAGGATCTCTTGGGGGACGAAACTGCAGGGCAAAGGAAACTAAATCGTTTAGATTTTATTTACATACAATATAAGCATGACAATATTTAGTTAAATAACAAAACTAAATTTCATCCGAAGTATATGTGGTTAAACTTGTGTGCCTGGAAAGGCTTCAATTTTTTCTTTTTCTTCCCGGTTACTGGCATTTCTGGTAAACTCCAGACAACCTTTACATCATATTTAAGAGATTTGATAAAGTGATCAACATCGTAAATAACTGCAAAGCCATCACTATATATGACCATAAAGACTTGAGGAAATGAATATGATTCCCAGGAAACAAGTTTAGAAGCACCATTTGCAACCTCACTCACTTCAAAGAATCCTAGGAATAACTGATAGATAAAGTGTCCTTTAAAAATTTCAATAGTGAATATAACAGAGCAATGGACATTTGATGAAGACAGATTTTCAATTTGTTAACGTTATTAGTGGAGCATAATGAGTAGTGAGTTAACAACAAAAATAATCCATACTAGATCAATTATGCACCGTGCATAATTAATTTTCCATTCAAAGAATGATTTAGAGGACTCTCAGTGGTTGACACATCCAGACCATTTACATCAGAGGATTGATTTTTCACAATCTCCATGAATTTTACGGTAGGACACTTGTGCTCAACACTCTCTGAAGAAATTTGGCAGAAGCATTCAGGCCACGGATTTGTATAAAATGACTCTGGATGAATCCGCTTGTGTGGACCACCAACTGGTGTCTTCTGCATTACTAGCCTCACCAAGGCTTCAAAGTTCCGAGTGCGAGACTTCTCACGATCAATAAATATTGGAGCCAGAGCTTTCCTATCAGGTTGAATGATGGACCGAAAACCATAATACAGACGATGTCCCAATAAATTATTGGCAAAGTTACTAGGACCATCATATGTTGGCATGAATATGTCTGAAAGAAGACTGACCATGTAATCCACTGCAGGGCCCAGTAACCCTCTTCCATTTGCATTTACTGCTGCCAAATCCTTAGCAGAGGTAACTGTGCTCCGATTTTCAAGGTGAGGAAACAAGGCATGCAAGGGCTTCATGAAACGTTGACCACCAAATAGTTCACCAGCAGCCAAATATATGCGAGTTGAATTATCAAAGCCCATGGCATTAAGGATAAGACCAACCTGAAAATTTCAAATATGTCCACAGATGAGTTACAAAGAAAATCAAGATCTCCACATTAATCAAAAGAATTATTTTAAAAATATATAAAATTAAAGAGCCTGGCCTAAGTTGGAGAACTCTAGATGCAGGTCTTTATCAATAGAATGAGGCCTTTCTGATTCTCCAAACATTATGAAGCCTGTGCAGGTTACATGGGGGGGCACATGTGATTGCTCATCTATGGTGATGAATGATTAATATGCATATTAACTGGTGTAAGTGTCACAATAACTTAGATTAAAATTAGAATTTTAATTTCTTGTGGGATTTGACTTGTGTGTGCTTTTAGGCATCTATAGATAACTAGTATTTGTAACTTCCTCGTTGAGTAATCATTACTCTAATAACATTTTTTCCTTCATGCATGTTGGTAATAATTACAAAGGCAAGGGGACCCACTTAGCACACAAGCAACTCTAATTCTAAGCATTTGTTAGTAGAGGAGCAGGATGATGAATTTAATTTGCTGCTTTGGGTTTTTCACCCTCTAGCCTATTTCCCCATTGGCAAAAACTTTTGGATCTAGTCTCTTTCCCCAATGGCAAAGCTTTTGAAGCATGTCGTGGTTGAGAAAATTTTGAAAGAAATTGCCTTTAGAGGCCAAAAACAAAACCTGAAAACAGTAGTTACCTTTGGAGTAAAAAAAATACCACACTGCAAGTTACATAAATATAAAGGGAAATTGCACAAAAAAGAACAGAGAAATGGAGAGAAATTAAGTACCTCCTCTGGAGTTAAAGGACATTTTCCAATAATTCTCCTTTCAGAATATACAAGTCGTTTCTCTGCAAAATTTTGCTCCCTGTACTTCCTCAAGATAGCCTGTTCCTCTGGAGTAAAGATATCAAAGCACCTGAACAGTAGAACAAGCAGCTTAACATCAAAAAGAGGATATAAAATGAACTTGTAACTTAGTATTATTGTTTCAAGCTGAAAACAAGCTTCTTAGCTTTCACAATCATGTAGAAATACCTCAGCGGGTATTATATTAGCCGCTTCAAATCTTGAACGTCTTGTTTTTGTTTTTATATCACCCAAAAGAATAGGTGTCCACTGCCTACTAATTTGCATATCATAGAATTTTCATGAAGATATTTCTAGTTCTACAACAATATGCAATCTTTAAAGTCATAAATTTTGCAGATGCTTGGAGGAGTATCATTAGACAATGAAACTATCTATCTCAACCTTCGAATACATAAACTATATACCTAACTTATTCCTATATATATAGGTAAGCTAATTAGTATTATTATTATTATACCATACTCTTGTTAATAGAGTAATTGGATTGGATAAAAGTAACTATGGTAGATTTTGTCAAGTTCAATTTTGATTGCTCATCTCAGGGCAACCCTGGCTTTGCTGGTGTGGAGGTTGTTTTAATGGATCTTTTCTTAAAGTAGGATCTTTCTTTCTTGGTTCTAAGGTTTGAAGTTGGCAGCATCGTCACAATTTGAATCTCTAGAAGATGTGGGGGACTCTCAAATGTTATTAGCAGCTGCAAAATAGTTTGCTTAAGGAATGGAAGCTCAAAAACATTGTGGAAGAATGTTTAGTAATTGGGGGCCATTCTAAAAATATCGTATTCTCTCATTGCTTTAAAGAATCTAATAAGGTGGCAGACAAGTTAGCTGATGAAGGCTTCTCCTAGCTCCGTTCTCATCTAAGGTCAGTTCAGTTACCCCTTATTGGGAGATCAAAATTCAGATTCACTGTGAGGTAAGCATGGAGGTTTGTCTAAGCTCAGTTGTGATTGAATCGATCTTTAGGAATAGCCTTTTCCCTTCAATTTTTCTTTCGTCCTCGCCATCTGATGATGAGCTTATTTATTATTCACGTGTACAAAATGGTTGGGATGTATTGCCACCTTCACTTTTAACGTGATTCACTGATTTCACTTGCAGTCGATGAGTCAGCATACAGGTAACAATTGGGGAGCTTAATTTATCTTACAGCTGGTAGAAGTTAGAACTGATTTGAGTTATGCTGTGAGTTTCATTTCTACATTCATAAAAGCACCCAAAGTAGAACATTGGATTGCAGCAAAGAGAGTGTTGAGATATGTGAAAGGGACACTTGACTTTAGCATTCTATACAACAAAAGGAAAGATCCTAAGCTGGCTGGGTTTAAAGATTCAGATTGGACAGGTTCTGTAAATAACAAAAATCCACTTTCAGTTATGTTTTTAGCCTTGGCAAAGTGCAATCACATGGACTAGTAAGAAAAAACAGGGCTCTATCCTCGACAAAAGCAGAATATCGAGTAGTAAAAGAAGCATGTGAGGCAATATGGCTCAACAGGATACTTTCAAACATGAAGATACCTCAAGCAAAGCTTTCACCCTTCTGTGACAATCAAAGGGTGCTAAAACTTGCCAAGAATCTAGTCTTCCACAAGCACATCAAACATGTGGAACTTTATTGTCATTTCATCAAAAAACTTGTAGGAGATGGATCAGTTATGTTGCAATATTGTCCTTAAGAAGATCAAACTTTAGACATTCTTACCAAGTCGTTGAGTGCTGACAAATTTGTAAAGTTTTGGGATAAGCTTGGTGTAGTTAGTAGATTGACCAGTAAGCGAGGGTATTAGAGTAATGTTTTATTGATAATGGTCATTATCTCTTAGGATAGACTTTAGGAATATTCTTTTTTTTTTGCTTTATTAGTTGCAAGTCTCATCCTCTTAGTTGTCACTCTTATCCTATTTGTATAAAGCTTTTGTAATCTTGTTTAAGGATGCTTTCGCTCCTTTGTTTAATATCAAATATCTTGGTAATCATTGTGTGTTTAATTTTCTTAATAAATATTATTCATGTCTCTTTCAGATAGAAAGTGAGGTAGTTATAATCACACTTTGGTATCTTTGAGGATTTTAGCATTTATCAATGGCTAAAAACCTTTACAGTGAAAAGATTTAGGGCTGTAAAAAACAAAAAAATGTTTCTGTCCTCATTGCAGAAGTTTGAAAAAATATTTGAGCCATCATCACAAGGCAAATATCCAGTGATGCAATAAAATTGTTAGTATTTTAAATATATATTTTAACTATAATCAAATAAGTTTCATTCTAACGTATGGACAAAAAAAATCATCCTAGAGCAGCACACACAGATCATTCCAAACATTAGGGAAACCAGCAAATGATAAAATTATGCACTACGAATATCAAAGAAATGTGCTAGGTATAGGAAGCATTGTTTCCTAAATATTATCACCTAAACAGAATAGAGTAAATTATGATAGAGGACGTTTTAAATCAAATCTCACAAACAATCCAAAACATGGGAAGAACCAAAGTGATTATGCTATTGTCCAATAATAATCAATATAGCTTAATAACTTAATGGGATTCAAAAGTGCAGCAAATTAAAACAATTAAATGAGTACTCAAAAGAACCGTTAAAGATAAGAGTAACTAAAAACAAATCTGGGGCAAAAGAATTAAATAGAAGTGAGTAAAACGGTAAAACCCTAGAAAAGTCAAAATAGGCAACCATAAATTACAAACCAATCCTGTGAAAGGGAAACTCCTTGCCAAAAATGAGCCATCCAAAGGGTCAAGATAAGGGAGCTACAGAAAATCAAAATTGCTGAAGCCATCTTCCCATGGCAAATATCAAGCACCAGAATCTACAGACTTTTATTTCCACCAAAATGAGGCTGGAGAGTAATAATAAACCTGAAAGTGATCAAATGAGTACCTCACAGACAAGATAGTTTGTGCACAATAGTAATCAACCTTGTTTAATAAGCCTCCTTGGGAATCTCAATATGATTCCTGTCTACACACCGGCAGAACAATTGCGAAGTCTAATTCCATGTAATTATATGGTTGATGTATTTAGTCTAAAAGCAGATTTAACAGAAAATAAATAAAATTTAACTGGTTAGGGGGTTTTGGACTGCAGGTACCCATTCTACCTAGATTGTGGGAGAAATGGTGGAAGGGTTTGGATACGTCACAAGCCAGCAGCACAAGTGGAAAGATTATAACTATGTGTGTAATGTAAACCAGTGGGTTCTGTCTTCCTTCCCAGGTTAAAAGGGGAGATATTCTTTCCCAGTATTGCAAAAACAAAAACTAATTGATTAGGATGCTAGTTAGTGTTGTGACCATTTCACACATCGCCCCATTGCAAATGGGGACCCCCTGTTTTCGCTTTTTGCCTCAGTGTTGCAACTGCTTATCACTTGTCTTTTTACAATGAGGTCATCATTTTGAGGGTTCCAAGTCAGTCTTTTTGCAAGTCATCCGAGCCAAGTCAGTAATTCATGCTTGAATCAGTGCGTAGACGTCATGGAAGCGCTCAGAAGGCCCAAGAGACGAAGATCGACTGTGAATTCGGCCAATTCTGAGACTTCCTATTTTTTAGGAAAAGTTGCTTTTTCGATTTTTCATTTTTGGCATTTTTGGACCAAACAAGGTTCCCTATTTTTTAGGGTTGCTTTTTCTATTTTTAGAAAGTTTCTATTTTTGGAAAGTTTCTATTTTTGGAAAGGTCCCGAGTTCTGAAAACGCACTCAGAAGTTCGAAAAACTCAATAGAACTCTCAGAAAATCAAATAGAAAATTTTGAAAATTTTTCGAAAATCTGGAAAAAACAAGTAAAAAGCATGAAAATCAGGCCAAAAAACATTTAAATTCTGGAAAAATCAATCAAAACCAGTTCAAAATTAACCAGATCTGAGGTTGAAATCATGAGAATCAGCTCTTAAATGGTGAAGTTTGTGAAAATCTGTCCAAGTCTGAAAGTTCGCCATGAAAATCAGCTCTTAAATGATGAAGGAAGGTGTAAGAAATGTCAGGAAGTTTATGGAATTCACCCAGCAACAAGGAAGAACATCCTTGGACCTTCCAAAGTCCGCCCAGCACTTAGGAAGCATGTCCATGCATCTCGAAGGAACATCCTTGGATCTTCCAAAGTCCGCCCAGCATATAGCATGCACATCCTTGCATCCTTCAAAGTCCGCCATCCTTGTCCAAGATCTCCAAAGTCCGCCAAGTTCAAAGGAAGGATGTCCAAAAAGTTCCAAAGTCCGCCCTTGATATCCTAGGATGCTTTGAAGTCCGCCATGCAGCAAGGAGGCACATCCTAAGACCATCCAAAGTCCGCCATGCTTGTCCTAAGACCTTCCAAAGTCCGCCAAGGATGTCCAAAGGGGCTTGAAAGTCCGCCATTCACAAAGAAGCATGTCCAAAAGGCTTGGAAAGTCCGCCTAGGCATGTAGAAGAAGGAAAAATCAAAATTTTCACTAAGTATTAATGCCCAGCAAAGAGAATTTCGAAAATCTGCTAAGTATGGGGGCCTAAAAGGGTGGAAAATTGATCTTTGGCTAAACATCATGACATTTCCAAGAGGTAAAATGTTTAGACAAATGCCAAGAAGTTTTGAAGTCCGCCCTAGAAAAGAGGGACATCCAAGGTGCTCGTCCAAAAGACTTTTGAAGTCCGCCATACTTGTCCAAGATGTTAAGGAAGTCCGCCTAAGCACATGAAGGGATAAAATAAGGATTTTTGCTAAGTGTTGGTGCCTAGTCCAAGGATAAAATTCGAATATTTGCCTAAGTATGGAGGCTAAGGGATGAAAAATGAAGATATTGGCTAGGAATCATGACATTCTCAAGAGGTCAAGTGCTAAGTTTGAAAGGACACGTGCTAGAGGAAGTTAGGATATGGCGGAAAATAAAACAAGATATGTCTAACTCAAAGGTGGAAAAGAAATTAAATTTGCCTAAGTGTGGAAAATGTTGAGAAATTGTCAACTTTGGCCGAAGAAAAATGCAGAGGGCAAGGAGAAAGGAAGGATCGCCTTGGCCAGAAGGAGGAGAATTTATCAAGCGTCAAAGAAATTCACCCGATGAAGACATCCAGACAAGGATTTTGCCTATAAAAATTCGACTGAGCAAGAGAAAATTTGACTTTGGCAGAACAAAATAGGCTCAGTCAGAGAAAAGTTGGCTATGCAAAGAAAAAGCAGGGGATGGCATAGAATTTGTTGACGGAATGGCTTGAATTTTGGTTTGGCTAGACGAAATTGAGGATAAAATTGGAAAATACACTCTTAGCCAAGAAAAACGAAGAGGAAATCGAAATAGCCATGGGTCGAAGACGAACGGGTTGGAATAAATTAAAATATTTTAATATTTTAATAATTTATTTTCAATGCCTTGGACAAAATCAAATTCGCCAGACAATGTTTTGGAGGAAAATAATTTGTGCCGGCCAGAGATAAAATCCGAAGGGCAAAATTAAATTCACCATGGCTTCAGGAGAGAGAGTGGTAAAAATTCAGGAGAGAGAAAATCTGAATTTGTTTATTTTATTTCTTGCAGGTGGATGACGACGCGAGGCGAGTCTTCAAAGAAGAAGCAAAGGCATGGAATGGAGGCAAGTCTGCTTCAAGCCAGATAGAGTGAAGGAAAAGGATGGCACAAGCACGAGAAAGTCTGACTTTGCCCAAGCTCAGCATGTCCAAACCTTTTCCGACTTTGCTTGGAGAAGGTATGTCCAGACATCCATAAGATCCGCCAAGTACAATGGCAAACATGATGCAAAGTCCGACCTAGACCAAGAAAAGAAATGTCAAAGTGTTGAGAAGGTTCGCCAAGCATAAAGAAAAGATGGCAAAACCACTAGCAAATCCGACTTTGCTCAACTGAGAAATGGCACAAGCATGATAAAGTTCGACTTCTCCCTAGAAATGTTTGTCCAAAGTGGCTTGAAGTCTGACTTAGGCCGAGAGAGAAAACGTCCAAGCTCATATGAAGTCCGCCCAAGGAGAGGACGAGAAAATTGGCTAGAAGAATTCACTAAGTGTTGGACGGAAAACAGGAAGGGTGAAGAGGAAAATAAAGAGGAAGTGAATAACATTCTTGTCCAGGGATGGAATTTGTCCTACATAGCACAAGCCAGATTCAGAATTGAAGGCAAATCCACAGGCAAAGTTCGTTCGAGCATGGTGTTGAATGATCCAGATGATGTTACAAAATGAACCTGAATAGCCAAAATTTGGCTAAGTCTGGGAAATACTTCACAGAGGAAATTCCAATTTCCTCTATCATGGCTAAAGCACAGGGTCATTCTTCTCCAAATTCAAGACACTTGCATGGATATCCAGACGTCTTGGAAGGATTTCATCTACAATCCCAGACCTATTGAAGCAATCCGGACAACTTCTTGAGGGTTTCATCTCCTGAAGACAAGCTTCCAATCAGAATCAGAAGGTGACAAGAAGAGGGTTCTAAACAGATCTCCATACTTAGACAATTTCTCGACACAAATTGGAGAACTCAGAGAGGAAATCCAAAGGAATAACATCAACCCAGTTCAAGCAGGAGGAAGTTCAAAGCAACCAACTCCAAGTCCAGACACCTGCTCCAAGGGGAGACTTCCAGACCTCGAAGATTCCAGTACAGGTAAAAGGAAGAAATCAAAGTCTCGAAAGGAATCCAAGATCAAAGCTAGGAAGGAACAAGCACAACGGACAGAGTTATCGGCAGGGAAAATATTCTAAGGCAAGCACGTGAAGAAAATGAAGCAACCAAGGAAGACATCCAGACCGAGGTGGCCTCATCATCTTCCAACCAATCAAATTCTTCCAAATCAACATGCAACAACTTTCTATTTTATTGTTGATTTATATTTAGCAAAAGGACAAGTGTCCTCAAATGAAATTTTCTCATTGGTCGAAAGTGACAAACCCTAATTAGGGTTTTATTTTGTAATCTCGGCCGTTGATTTGAAATCAATCTTGGCCATTGAATTGTAATTGGGGAGCCTATAAATTGAGCTCGCCCCCTCATTTGTAAGGTGTGGAGACAGATTATGTATATTGTCGCATTGAGACTATTTTGAATGATAAAAGCTCTTGAGCATGATTTGCCTTGAATCACTTCTTATTGTTGAATAGTAAGCGAGGTTACATATTGCCTTCCGCCATAGATTAGAGTTAAAGTTAGATTAAATAGAATTTGCTTTGAAAAGTTGTTAAATTGAATGAGAGATTGATCGTATTGATTTGATGGTGAAGTGTAGCTCATACTTTTTTCGAATGGATGATTTGCATTCGATTTGTAAAGTTAGCCTGAGCTCTTAAACGTGGAAGCTTAACTTCAACCTCATTCGAGGTGTGAAAATTATTCTCACAAACCCCTTGAAGATTGCACCCACTTTGCGTATGTTGTCCTGCAGGAGGCGAAACAAAGTGTGGTTTATTCCTCTTCACCGAGTCCTTACTGTCTCTTGAGTTCTTAGGCTTAGACTAGACTCCCTAAACCCTATTCTTTTTGCCATTTTTTTTGAGATCCACAATTGAAAGTCCTAATTGAGAGCCTTTAAAGATAAATTTCCTAAGTCCCTAGCTTGTGCAGACTTTCTACGTAAGTCCCCTTGTTTATTACCAGCATTATCACAACGACCATTGAGCTTATCCACACGTCGAGACCCGACTAAAGAAACCTTGGAATCGCCATATGATCTTCTCGCAATCTTAGCATACGCGGTGGTTTTTCAAGAGAGGATAGAGTGTCTTTGGACATTTTATTCTGTGTGTTGTGGATGATAAAACTCACCAACAGTTAGGAACAACTAGCTTTGATAAACTAGAGAACTCTGCTTTCATTTGTGTTGTTCAAACCAGCACTTCTGCTTCATTTTCCTTTTAAAGTGGCAGTTTTTATTCCTTCTAGCTTATATTGTTGCATGAGCTGAAATACTATATTTGACTCTGTCTGCACCTTAAGAGTAAAACTGTTTACTAAGTACATCATAAGGTTCTTTTACCATTAGATCAACTTTGAATAAAAAACAATAATTCCCATCTCCTTACCCAGCAAATGAAAGCATATCCATTTCAAAGCGTAGGTGTATTGCCAGAAAATGACCCTCTGAACGAAGCCAATTGACAATACTAGTACTCAGTTTCATAACATCTTCTTTGAATCTAAGAGCATGATAGTTTACTCTGCATCTCAATCTCTGGTATTCAGCATTGTCTATCTCCTCTGCCAAACGATGAGAAAATGGA
Source organism: Sequoia sempervirens (assembly GCA_007258455.2). Lineage (NCBI taxonomy): Eukaryota > Viridiplantae > Streptophyta > Pinopsida > Cupressales > Cupressaceae > Sequoia > Sequoia sempervirens. The sequence continues at coordinate 40,536,078 of VDFB02072274.1, read as the reverse complement.
GTAAGATACACAGCACCATATTCTTTCATCTTCTCCAATGCAACTGTTTCATACCAACTTGGAGGAGCATCTCTTGGGGGACGAAGCTGCAGGGAAAAGGAAACTAAACCGTTTAGTTTTTATTTATATGCAATATCAGCACAACAGCATTTAGTTAAATAACAAAGCTACATTTTATCCAAAGTATGCGTGATTAAACTTGTGTACCTGAAAAGGCTTCAATTTTTTCTTCTTCTTCCCAGTCACTGGCACTTCTGGTAAACTCTGTACAACCTTTACATCATATTTAAGAGATTTGATAAAGTGATCGACATCATAAATACCTGCAAAGCCACTGGAAATGAAAATGATCCATCACTGTATATGATCATAAAGACGTAATGAAATGTATATCATGCCCAGGAAATATGTTTAGAAGCACCATTTAGAAAACCAGGAACAACTCATTTATAAAGCATCGTTTAAAATTTTTCAATAGAGAATTTCATAGAGCAATGGACATTTGATGAAGATAGATTTTAAAATTGTTAATGCTATTAATGGAGCACAATAAGTGATGAGTTTAAAAAAAAAGTTATCCATACTAAGCCAATTATGATCTGTGCAACTGTTCCCATCACAGGAAACAAATATGCATCTTGTGACACTAGGATACCACCAGCTAGATGGAACATCCTTGTTTGACTGGTATGACAATCTCCTCACTCTTGTCCTTCCCTTTCCCATAGAAACGTCAACCTATTGTCACTTAAGACAGAGCAATGTATAGCTCACGACCAACAATCATGCAAGAAACCAATAAATTAACAACCATATAATTACAAGTTTCAGACTGTCTATAGCCTGATAACAGATTTGCAGACTTGTACAACATTAACAATTTTCCCAAGGTTGTTCAATGATTTCTAGAAAGGTGTTATGAATCATATATTAAAATAAACATGTGATGAATATTTACCAATGGGTTATTATGAGAATTAATGAATGCGAATTACTGATATAATACAAATCAGAAGTATTAAAGATTGGAAAGATTAAGAATATCAGACTAACAACTATAATCACAGGTGCAACCTTTGGCTGTATTAAATAATGATTGCCGAAGGAAATCTGATTAATATTAAGGATTAATTATATCAAATGCCAAGATTTCATTGGTTGCGAAGAGCAATAGAGGAGAAGGGGTGTGCCTATATCCGAATGAGCTAACCAAGTGGTAACCAGGTCAGCTGAAAGCTAGATTGTCAATTGGTTGATAGCACATTAGATGGTGTAATCAAGGTCAAGAGACGAAATCATTACGGAGAATTGTGTACTGCTTAAAACACCAAGATCAAGACATGATGCAGAGAATAAATACCCAGTTAGTAACATGACTAAGTGCATATGTGGAAGAATTAGGGAAATGTTATGTGGAAATGAATCTGGCGGAAAGGCAGAATGAAAAGCCAATCAACAAAACTTGGGTGTAATCAAGAAGCTAAGTACATTGCTAGGAAATTAAGGTTGAACCATCCAAGGAAAATGAAATGATGGTAGCATCAAGAAGCAAACCAAGGAAAAATTATTACCAGATATTATTTTCACTAAAATGAGAAAAATCAATAGGTGTCAACAAGTACAAGACGAAACCCCTAAGCATCATGTGGCAAATAGGACCCCAAATAAATTTGACAGTATTTCAGGTGTCTAATTAACAGATTATACCAAAGCCAAAGGCCGAAAGGAATAAAATAGTTTGGATTCTAGCATTGTTATCCGAATTTTGGTTACTTAGGGACCAAAGTAACTGTAATGTCCCCAACTAAAATCATGCAATATTTTGTGCAACTTTATCATTTATTGTTATTTTCTGAATTTTGAATACTAAACCTAACAAGAACAGCAAATAAAAATTGAAAACAATTGACTGGAAACACTTTAGCAAAACCTCATTTGCTGATGCAAATCTTCATATGATCAATCTCATCAATTACAATTGCTGATATAAACCCTAGGATACTACAAACACTCAAATCTGAATTAAATAATCATATCAGTGTCATTCTACATCATACAGTCAATTTGGGAAACCTCATAGATCTGATTTTATTTGCCCGCTAAGCTGGAAATGATTACAATGCACGAAACAATATTTTATTTTGATTTTAGTCACAAAAGATCACTCACAAAATGCAGATCTAGACCCACAAGCATTGGTATTCCACTGATTTGGAATAAATGCCACACAAACATCGACCAATATGCATGCAAACCTATTTTTGTTTTAAATTTTGAATCAAAACAAGTTGTGTACTCCATGAACCAATATTTTCTTAGAAAAATGATGTGATGCTCCTGAGTCTAACCATGCAAATGACTTAAACTGATCTACTGTCCATTTGGCCATGAATGCATAGAAGGCCGATTCCTTCTCCTTAGGATTCTCTACAACATGAGCCTTTTGTGGAGGCCCTCCCTCCTTGGATTTTTGTTCAACTAACCTCTTTCTACTATACTTCTTCATATGAACCATCTTACGGCAATAATGACATGTAATGTTTTTCAGATTCCTCTAAGTATCCTCATTATTACCTTGTTCTTTCTTCATGACCATTTGTCTTTGCCTTTATCTTTGGCTACAAATGCCTACTCCATACTCTCTCTCGCTGCTCCTACCAAATTATTCCTTCCATTTGCCCTGCTGTAAGAACTTATTGCACAACTCTTCAAACTTCAAGTCAAGACTGGTAGAGGTGATATTGAGTGTATCAATAAAATGCTCATAAGCACATGGTAAGCTTTTCAACATGATCACCACCATGTCCTCTTCTTCCATCTTCCGACCTACGGCTGACAACTGATCTCGAATGTCCTTGATCTTGAGTAAATCCTCTTGCAAGGACACTTTCACCCATCATGATTGAAAAGAGCATATTTTTTAGAAAGAAGGCCCTACCTTTTATCTAAAGTCTCATTTAGTTCTCATAAATACTTCCAAATTTTCGCAGAGTTTATACTTGTTTGAACCTTCAGAAGCATTTCATCGATCACTAATAATGTTATTAACATGACTACTTCTCTGTCACATTCGGCAAACTTGTCCTAGTCTTTACCTATAATAGTTGGTTGGTCATTGATATCGAGGACAATCTTTTCGAGACATCTATATTTGAAGATTGTGAGCATTTGTTGCTTCCATGTGTTGTAATTTTTGCCAACAAAATATTGTCTATCTTCAAACATGATATTGGCTAAAGAGGCCATCTTGAACTAATAATCATGAACTGCTGGTTCAAAACCCTTTACAGCAAAATACCTTCCAAACTCTAGGTTGAAAATCTACAAATCCTTTCCACAATTTTTGTTGTAGCTACGAAATTTGTAAACCCCATGCCCTAACCACAAGTTAAAAATCAATAAAAAATTGTTCACTACAAATTTTGAAATCAACCAAAACCCTAGTCATCAAACCCATGCTAGATACGAGAGCAAAAAATGAAAAAATTGTCAAAAACCCCAGCTACCCAACTTAATTAGTCTGCAAACCCTAGCCATCACGTTTATGCATAAAATGGCTCAAAAAAAACTTGAAGAATGGCACAATTTTATCACAACTGAGTGATGTGATTTCTTCAAAAAATCAAGCATGATGTTTTTTACCTAGAGATGCATCACGATTTTTACACAAAACGGCACGATTTTCATAGGAAAAAATTGAGTGCTTTCTAGTAAATCCAAATGCAATCTTTCTAGGCGAAAAATTACATGATTTTTATTTCTATCTGCTTGCAATTTTGCTTAGGAAACAGGTCACAATTTGCAAACAAAAATCCACTAAAACCCTAGAAAATGTCATGTCGCTAATTTGAGACCTATTTCCAACTGGCAGAAAAAAGCATATTTTTAAATGCTAATTTGAAAATAATATTTAAATAATAATAATCTTTAAATTAAATAAATAATAATAATTATATTTAATAATAATATTAAATAATCATAATACTATTAAATTTAAATTATTGAATAATAATATTTAAATTTAATTATTGGTGGTCAGTCATGCTTGAGGGGCACGCAGGTCACCCGATTAGAATGCATGCAGGACATTGGATTGCTATGCGATGGCTCCCTCGCCATCCTAGAACAATCTCGGCATTGAACGCAACTCGGGAACACGAGCGGCACTAGTAGCCGCCGACCCATTTGGAGAGGCGGTGCTAATCTCCTATTTATCTGACCTTAGGCCATTGTGGTGAGGATCGATTGGAAGAAACGAAATTGGGAATTCTCTGGGATGAAAACCTCAGTGAATCATTCCTCTAAATGAGACGGAAACCTCATTTGGAGTGCATCAAGAATCTTGGAAGAGAAGGAAACCTTTTCCAAGCATTTCAACATCAGAAGCATAAGGCGTCATCGCCTCACAGGAGTCATTAGCCAGTCAGGAATTCCATCGCGTGAAGGAGAGTGTCTCAACATCGGTGAACCCAACTATCACAAAAGGCACGATCTTTCAAGTGCACTAGCGCCGGCAATATCTATCATGACATCACGGCATCTTAGCAAATTCATGATCCATCATTCACTAGGAATCAGGAGGCCTAGGCGTCCATTGGGCGAGTGATCTGGAATTCAACTATTCACATGGCTAGTTCATCATAGCAGAGCACAATCATCCGCTAGCTTCGTTTGGAGTTCCCTGTCACTCATGTTTGATCGGTGCTTCCGTCATTGGACCATTCGAGTTATAAGATCCATGTCAAATCCTTATTTTGTGCATGACAATTACAGTTGGTGTTAAGAGTGCGCACAACAGCATCAATGAATCCCCATTGTGCAAGCAGACGTGAAGTTGAGGACTCATTTATCATCTACTCAGATCTGGGCTCGGATCGTGTTCCGTCCCTGTTGTACATAAGAGTGGTGTATTGGTTGTGAAGTGGCTATAAGCCTCAATGGCTGTGAGATATTTTATGCTTGAGTATCCAATATATTTGGTTCAAGGAAACCTTATTGTTGTCTTTATCCTATGATTGTGTGCGAATGTGTTAAGTGTATTTCATTTTATTTAGGTTTCACTCACATACATCTATGTGATCGAATAGTTTCAATTGCAAATCTGATTCGTTCCCTGTGTGTGAAAATATGAACATAGTATTTTCCAATTAGTCTCTGTTATTGCTACTGCTATGTGTTCAACCAGACTTGGCATCATTACAGTGGTATCAGAGCCTTGATCTTGCCAGCCTGTGGATCCATTTGGTGAAATAACATGGATAGGAGATGTACATTTCCTAAATTCTTACCCAGGGTGGAGGACATAGACCTTGTCCAAGAGCTATTATTGAAAGCACGAAAAAAGATAAAAGAGTACACGTCTGAAGCCCTCAAAATCTTGAACCAATACCAGAGTTTGTCAAATCACGCAAAGGCTTGTGTTCCCCTTGATGGGTACTTGAAGGCACTCGAGTCCCACTACCCTCACAAAAAGGGACTTTATGACTACATAAGGCGAAAGAAAAAAGAAGAGGAAGATTCAAAAACTGCCAAGGAAGAGATTAAAGGGCCGAAGCCAAAAGAATCAGTCTTGAAACAAGAAGAGCCCAAGGTGATGGAATGTGCGCCAAACGCACAAAAGGAGGAAGTCGTAGAAATGATTGAGTCCCTTGAAGACATTGAAGGGGAGCTTGAAGTGGAGAAGATTTCAACTATGCATAAGGAGGTCAACAAAGATGTGATGATAGTGGAGCAAAAAAAAGGATCAGGGTTTCAAGCTATCAAACAGGAGGACATCTGAACGACAAAAGATAGTAATGTTCAGGAAACATCAACCCAAATTCCAGAATTGCAAGTCTATCAAGGAAACCTCGTGAATATGCTCTCTAATTACAGGTAGGAGGGCCAAGAAACTTTTACACTCCCTTGTTCCAAGATTGATCAAATCATTGATGGAGTTTGGATGACAGATGTTTATCTCGACTCAAAGTTGCATAGTGGTATTCTTCAACAGGGCATGTTGGAAGAAAATGATGACAATGGAATTTGTATCATTGATGAAGTGCCTCACAAGATGCTGCAGAAGGGCAATGACGCTAGCGATGGTTACAACAAAGTAGCCTAATTGAATGGTGGAGCAATGACTTTCAGACTGATATGGGATCCTGGAATACAAGCGTGAATTGCTTGAGGACAAGCAATTTTCAAGACGGGAGGACTGTCATGTCCCTAATTTGGGACCTATTTCCAACTAGCAGAACAAAACATTTTTAAATGCTAATTTGAAAATAATAATAATCTTTAAATTAAATAAATAATAATTATTATATTTAATAATAATATTAAATAATCATAATACTATTAAATTTAAATTATTGAATAATAATATTTAAATTTAATTATTGGTGGCTGGCTTTGGGGAGGCGGTGCTAATCTCCTATTTATCTAACCTCAAGCCATTGTGGTGAGGATCAATTGGAAGAAACGGAATTGGGATTCTCTTGAAAACCTCAGTGAATCATTCCTCTAAATGAGACGGAAACCTCATTTGGAGTGCATCAAGAATCATAGAAGAGATAGAAACCTTTTCCAGGCATTTCAACATCAGAAGCATAAGGCGTCATCACCTCACGGGAGTCATTAGCCAGTCGAGAATTCCATCGTGTGAAGGAGAGTGTCTCAGCATTGATTAACCCAACCGTCACAGGAGGCATGATCTTTCAAGTGCACTAGCACCAACAATATCTATCGTGACATCACGGCATCTTAGCAAATCTATGATCCATCATTCACTAGGAATCAAGAGGCCTAAGCGTCCATTGGGCGAGAGATATGGAACCCGACTATTCACATGGCCGGTTCATCATAGTAGAGCACAATCATCCGCTAGCTTCATTTGGAGTTCCCTGTCACTCGTGTTCAGTGCTTTCGTCATTGGGCCATTCGAATTATAAGATCCATGTCAAGTCCTTATTCTGTGTGTAATGTCCCAAATCCGAAATGAAGTAATCTAGACGACTTGATGAAGCACAGTGTTTCTAAACACTAATAAATTAATATAAATTAGGACTTTTGGCTGACATCTTGCTTTGGCCGACCTTTGTGAGGCCAAGTATTTAGGCAACATCCTTTGCTCTCTCCATCATCACGGAATTTGGATTTGGATCCTTGCCTACAATCGGTGAGAGCGTAGCTGCTCACGCGAGGCAACCAGGTACTCACATAGTGCAAGCCTGGAAATTTCGTGTTAAGCTTTCTTCTACAGTTCCAATCCTCACTCTAGGTTCGATGCCAATGCAAGTTATCAAGTGAACAGGTTAGTGATGGTGTAATAAGTCAACGACATCCAATTCAGGCCCAAACACGCCATTCAAGGAAGAGAGGTGAAACAAGGAGCGACCACGTGCTCAGGCCGAGCCTAGCAGCTCTGGCCGCACAAGCAGCATCCGTCAAGCCATCGTTTTCATCCAGCACGCAGCGAGTATATTCTCACGGGATCATACACCGATCAACCATCTTCAACAGGGGTAATCACCAAGCGACTAGCAAAGACAGAGGAGCACTCGGATTCACCAGGCGACAACACGGGAAGACACGTCAACATACTAATCAGGCATTGAAGACTGCGCGATCTTTATCAAACGAAGGCCTCATAGACGCGGATCTGAGGATCGTGGAACAAATAGGAGTCGAGTCATAAGTCAAGTGGATTGCAAATGCGGCTATGAGCGACACCACCTTGGGCAGAGCTCTGGTATTGCTTCTTTCAATTTATCGGATTCCTACCTCTGGCATAAATTCATTAATCTGTGAGAAGATAGAATTGTTTTGTGTCGGGAATTTTACACTGTGCATGACAATTATGGTTGGTGTTAAGAGTGCGCACAGCAGCATCAATGAATCCCCATTGTGCAGGCAGACGTGAAGTTGAGGACTCATTTATCATCTACTCAGATTTGGGCTCGGATCGTGTCCTGTTCCTGCTGTACATGAGAGTGGTGTATTGGTGTGTTAAGTGGCTATAAGCCTCAATGGTTGTGAGATATTTTCTGCTTGAGTATCCAATATATTCGGTTCAAGGAAACCTTATTGCTGTCTTTATCCTGTGATTGTGTGCGAACTGTGTTAAGTGTATTTCATTTTGTTTCAGTTTCACTCACATACATCTGTGGGATCAAAGATTCAAATAGTTTCAATTGCAAATCTGATTCGTTCCCTGTGTGTGTAAAATCTGAGCATAGTATTTTCCGGTTAGTCTCTGTTATTGCTACTGCTGTGTGTTCAACCAGACTTGGCATCATTACAGAAAATTTTGTCAAAAAACTTACATTGAATAGCTTCTATCAAATTTGCAAGCGTTGTATTCAAAATCTAGTCAAAGTTGGAGATCACGGCTTCATGTCATTCCCTTCAGTTAATTTACCAAAGCATTTGTGTTTATGTTTTAAACTATTCAATTTGTATGTGTTCTTACATTGTTTTGTCTTTGCTTTTAGTCGAACACTGTAAGAATATAGTTTTAAGGATTTCTTTCAATCAGTAAACCCAAAAACCTCGTCTAGTGTTGATGTGCAAAATTGCCTGGTGCTCTAAATTAAGAAAAATAAAAGATAGGATTTTTAGTTTGTTTGTTTGTATTGCATACTCTAAATCATCCAAGAAAATACATTGTAAAGATCGTGAATAACAAGTACATATTATCTAGTTTTAAGTTAGTTTTTATTTACAAAGAGTTTCTCTTCAAATTTGAAGACTGGTTCTACAACACATCTACTCCATTTCGTGTCTCACTGATATGTGGGGATTAAAATGTTAACACAATACAACAATATCACATAATACACATGATTGTATATAGGCATTCCACCTTTGAGCAACAATATATAGAAACAGAAAAATTGGCTTATCACAAGAATAATATTGCTATAGAGATGGTGTAAACCTGGAAGTCAGAAAATTATTTTAGTTTGCAAATAAAAAACTTTAAGTAACAATCCCTTACCATCTTCAACCATAATTTTTAAAAAAATTGTAGAGAACTTGCAAGGCTACCATCTCTCTTCTATTATATTTCATTTCTAAGCTATGTAAAAATTCAGAGCTTCCAACTTATCTAAATAGAAAAAAAGTTTGGCATTCAATGCATCATACATATGGTTAGACAAAAATGTTTGTTTTTTCATTTAAGGAAGATAAATTCTCCACATTTAATTCAGATGCAAAAATAACTACTTAAAGATGAAAATCAGATTAAAAAAGCTGTCATGCCAAAAGGAAATCATGACCAGTTCTAGGAGAAAAAGACGACTGCTCAAAGGAATTAGAGACTGAAGAAATACCTCTTATCATGCCAAAATGAATTTGTGTCAAGCTCAGGCAAAACAAGTGTTGCATTCATTATTCTGGCAGCAAGGACGGCATTACATATCTGCAATGACCATACATTTGTATTCAACAATCAAAGTTCACATTCATCTCCAATATACCATTAGAAGAGAATACCTCTAAGCAATTTTCCCTTGGCAAGTTTATTGAAATGTATAGCCAAGTCATACATGGACAAAGGGCATCTACTGCCACGTTAATATTAAGATAGAAGAACTATTATAATTTTCAGACAAACTGAAACTGAAAGTCACACTCGACTTTAAAATTTCAGTAGATCAGCCTGACAAGCTGCTCAAAATAGAAGCTTCTACAAAAAAAAGATGCTAAATCTTCCATATAATTTGTTATATTTCCAAGTTCCAACTACTACCCTAGTACATAGCCACAATAGAGTTGAAAAAGATGATCCATATGTAATGCAAATTAAGACACAGCTTTGCATGTTACAAGACCTAAAAACACAATTTTACTGCAATGTCATTTTCTCAAGAGGGGGTATCTATTTCTGAAATTAGGTCCAGTTGAAAAAGCCAACTAAAAAGTATGAAGCTAACAAAAATCATTCACTGGAGAGTTGACAATGTATTCCCCAATCCAATCTTGAAAAGGCATAACAGACAAAAATAATAATAAAAGATAAAAACTGCAATATTGCTACCCTACAATAATGTCTACGTATCTCCTGTAGTTCTGGAAATGAGTCTCAATATTTGTACATATTCTTGAACTGGTCTTTAACAGTACTTAGAAAGAGATTTTGAGAAGTAAACTTTTAAAATCCAAGAATTGATACTCTAGTAGATGAAGTAGGGATGTCATATTTTATGAAAATGAAAATACCATGTGAATCACGTTATGTCAGTGATGGACACTGATTCTTGTTCATCTTTCCAGACAAAAATACATCCATTACCTTTCATGATTCTTGTAAAGAGGAATGCAGCTTGTGCTTGTGTTTCATAATGGCATCTTTATTTGTGGCAAGAATTCAAATAAATTAGAAAACTTGACACTTAATTCTTGGCCTGAAACACAGATGGAATGCTCTAAATGAAAAAATCCTGAAAGAGCCTACCAAAAATGCCTAATAAATGATTTATAATGATGGAATAGGCTGACCGATACAGTATAGTAAAATTCAGAACATTGCTAGATTATTTTTAGACAAACTACTAACACAAACAGGACAAAATGGAGATAAAAAAGGATGCAAAGCTCCATAAGGATCTCACAATGAGAAAATTTCACAACAAAAGCAGGAAAGGACAGAAACATTATCCAACTGAAAAGACAAAAATACCCATGTTCCCCAAGAACACATCCCCAAGGGCTGGCAACCTGTCTGGGACATCTTGGGGACATGGAGATAGGGGGAAGGGGTTGGAACATCTCTCTATGCTCTTAACTCCCTCCATCTCCTGTGATTTTAAAAATTATGAGGATATGCCTTTTTCCTTTGTAAGGAGTGGGAACATCCTAGCATCCCCAAGACAGGTTGGAGACGTCATGACATACCTTGACCATTAATGAAACAGAAGAAAAAAAAATCAAAACAAACTAAACCCTAAAAGTGGGTCCCACCAAGACCTCCAACCTACATAACTTTTAAACCCATGCACATCACACTTTTGCAACAACCAAATGAGAAAACAAGGAAGAAGAAAGGAGAATAAAAGGTATTTTTACAATCACTGCCATCAACAAGGATAAAACTATGCATTTACATTGACTTTAAACCAGATTATATATCCCCTTTGGAAAAGCCAAACTCAAAGGTGGTCCTTTTTGTGAATTCAAAGTCGACTTTTAATTTTGATTCAATCTGATTTTTTTAACACATTAAACTATTGGATAACGATTTTTTTCATCATCCATTGGTTCAAGTGTTGAAAAATTGGAATTTTTTGTTGTTTTACTTTCAGTTTCAATTTTTAAATGATCAAATAAAAGAAATTATTGTATTTTTTTTCACATTCAAAACCAAAAAGTTTCATATAGGATGACTCTCACCCAAGACCTTAACACATACAACTTTATAACAAGATAAAAATTATAAAAAATACATCACAAGTTTTGCATTACAACATATGTTCACAAAAGAAAACCATAGTTTCCTAATGGACTAAAACCAATGTCTCACTATGAGAACATGACTAAGGTTTCTAGAGGATCTCTAAATGTTTTTCCATTGGTAAATTGTATCCACCTGCACATTTGAGTGAATGCCAAATACATATGAAGGATAGCCAAATAAATGTGTAATAGTAACTTAAATACATCTGTTGTAATAGAAAGTCCATTCATTGGGATTCAAAAATGTACAGGAAAAGGGATAAGTATGTTTCTTTTTAGTTTTTGGCATTTGCCCTTGGTGCCTTTTTATTGTTTTACAATTAAACTTTTTTAAAGTGCACTTTAAATTTGCTGAACATGTATTTTTAGTAAATCTTACTGGTAATTTGTTACAATGATAAAGATTGTTAGGTAATGGAGAACATGGGCAATGCAAATGAGCAAGTTGGAGAAGGAGAAAAAGCAATGCAAACTAAATTTCAATTCCCAAGTGCCACAAAGATTGATTGTCATTCTAAAATGTTTGCCCCAAGGGCCAAAGGGTCATTTGACAAAAAAGAATACTTTGCAACAGTTTGCCTCCATCATTGATACAGCAAAACATCCAATGCAGGGGGGAATCCATATTGAAAGTCCAATACTTGCTCAAAAACTGGAAGGGCAGCGTTATAGGGTCAATCCACATTTTCTCCATATAACTGGCAAAGGGGTTGGGGTTTGTAAGAATGTCACCAATCGTATAAGGGAAATTTCTTTACTCCATCTACACCAACCCCTTCCTTTAGGACTTACAAGCAAGTTACTAGTTCCACACTTCCTATTGTCCCATATTTTGAGGTGAATGGAGTGAAGCATAAAGGGAAATGAATGGCCTTGGATTCAACTCCAAATCCAGTTATGGACATGTATAATGCATGGGATTGAAATGAGGAAGACAGTGCCTTTGGAAAACTCTTCTTTGTCAACGGCATTCCGTTCCACATTGCTCAATCTCCTTATTTCAACAAGACAATGACTAAGATAGACAAAGAAAGTACTTGTTATGTGCCTCCTCGGAAGAGAAAATTAAGGATCACCATGCTAGACAAACATTATGATGCAAGAGCATCCCTAGCCTAAAGCAATCCCTCTATCACCATAAACATTTGTTTGTTTGGAAGGTATTGCGAGCATTTTCTAGTTGTTTTCCAATAAAAAAGTGTCAGATTTCCAGCATCGCTTTCCTCCACATTTGTTCTTTCTTTCAATCAAGCTTCATATCCTTCACTGCATACACAATCAGCATTCAACAGTTTCGAAGCAATTAGTTTTTAATATCTTGAGCTGCAGTTGCAAACAAAAGCTCACCAAAAAAAATCTATACGTTTCATCAAAGTTTCATGAAGATCTAATCACTACATCCATGTTTTCTACCTTAATGGCTTGAATTAGACAATTTATTGTACGAAAAAACCTTTTATTGGACTTGCAGCAAGCTTTTGAATCTCACACCAATTCCTAAGATTCCCTATTTGAATTTGAGTCCTAAGAGGGATCATATACAACACTACATTGCATTTGGAGACCCCTACCTTGAGGTGCATTGGTCAAGGTGAACCAACACGTTTTCGTTAAACCCTCATGCTAGATAGAGTGATGTGCCCAGTTCCAAAGCCAACCATTAATCAATATATAAACTTCTTGTGAAGTATGTTGTAATCTAACCTGAATGTCTCTGCAGAAATATACAACGAGTATGGTCCTTTATAGCATTTATTATCACAACAAATATTTGTAAGCTCCAAATTGATTATCTGTTTCATCTTACTATTCTAAGACATACCTTCATTAATTTGGAAATCTTTCGTGAAGTTGGGTGCTTCTGCTGGAACCAAAACTACCAACTTTTGCAAATCTTGTATTGTGTCCAGCAATCAAAATCATTCTTCATTGGCTCCTCTTCATTTAGCTTCATGGCTTCAATAAAATTAGAATTTGATGGAACTACTTCATAGTCCTCCATTTGCCAATGAAATAAGCCACAAAGAGAGTTTGTTATATCTTTTGAACATGCTTGTAATTACAAAATCCTTTCATCATTCAGCTACATCCAATCCTGGTCATGCTTCTCTATCCAATCTTCTTTGAAATCTGAATCTAACAAATTCAAGGAAGGTGCTTCCTCACTTATTGCTTGGATCGTCAAATAGATTATATACTTCCAACCGTTGTTTTCAATCTCGAGTATGTTCTTTGTCTAGTTGTGGCCAGCTTTGACTACTACCAACCAGCCCTGACCCAACAATGCATCATAGACTTTCTTCCATAATGAGATTACCACAATATTTAATTAAAAATATTGAGTTCCAATGAGTACCTTTTAGGCCATTAAAACTTTAAGCACCTTGATCCCTTGTTGATCTACACCCACCAGTTAAAAAGTTGGGGGTCATATGGTCAACTTACCTAGATTTCTCCAAGTATCTTCTGGAAGTACATTCACACCAAATCCACCATCAACAATTGTATTTGTGAAAGTCCTTCCAAGGATCTTTTGGGCACCACTGCTAGTTTCTTTGCGATATTAGCCATTAGTAACATAGGATCCATTTCTTTGTCTCCTCACAATGGAGGCTCGGCTATTGGGTCTTCATTTTCTTCAAATTCTAAATGAGCCATCTTACTCTTCCTGCATACAATATTGGTGATAACATTTCAAAGTTCAAGAAAATTTTGTAATAAATCCACTATTTTAACTAGAAAAGAAGTTTGAAGCACTTGCCTTGTAATAGTTGTACCAAATTGTAATTAATTTGTTATCGCACTTACATTTGCATTTAAGTGGTGTCATTCGTTAGGCATAGAATTCTCCACTTTAGCTCTTGCTTCACAAATTCTTTCTTTTTTTTTGTAACATGGGTCCAAATACACAACCTTCTTTGCTTGGATTTGAGTAACGGCCAATACTTTGTTATGTCTTTCAACATCAATCATGTTATAGTGGCCTTTCACTCTGATAGCCAACATCTTCCTAGTCTCTAGGTTCAAACTATTCTAATAGTAATCCCATTGTGCTTTGGTTGTTATAGTGTTACGCCCCGTCGTGCAAACCCCAAAGGACATCTAAAGCAATAATTACCGCACAATTTTTATTTTATTTTAAATAAATCTAAACATACAATAACTATACATGAGATAGACATTAAGATATGACATGATTTTTGATTAAACAAAACCACAACACACCACAACACTTACATCCCTTGAGGTACACGAGGTGACATTACAAAGCTTAATTCCATACATCAACGATAAAGAATGAAAACCAAATTTAAACCATGACAAAACATGCATTCAAACCATCAAATAGATACAATTTACTTAAATAAACACAACATATAAAATATTGTTATTTACAACATAAGAACACAATAGAGCACATTTCCTCAAATACAACACAGCTAAAACATCTGCCATGGATCAATATCCATACAAGGTTTATCAAGCATAGAATAATACATTGCACCCATTTCAACACAATACATTGTTCAAGAATTACAAAGATACAAAAGTGTTCCCCAACACGAACGGGAACCATATAACAAGATAGAATGATACAACTGAGCAGCAGAATACAAAATATCATAATTGGCTCCAAAACAGAACAACTCTGGAGTCGCCGCAACTGGCACCAATCCACACTTCTCGATCCTCGACTGGGGACCCAATGGGGTGCTTAGCACGTTCCACCCAACCAAGTGGGTTTTAGAAAACCCACCCCCCGTGCTAAGGAGCTGACAAGAAAGATTCCTCGACCAAGATCATCCAACAAAGAACAACAAGACTCCATACAAGAGAACAAGAAACACAAGAATAATCAAAACATCAATGAACCACGACTAGAAACATGACCTCAATAAATCACTTCATAACAGCAATACACCACTCTCAAAATCTAGCAACAATAATCATATATCATAACATCAATAAATCACTATAACCACAATAAACCACTTTCGAATCATAACAACAATAAGTCATTAGGCATAACATAAATAGACCACTTCCAGAGGCTTTCAAAGATAACAAATCATAAGGGGTACTAGGGGAGAGTGTCATCGCATAGTCCTACATGGGTTATCCTGGCCCTTCCTCCAAGCACCGGCTTCTCCTGGCTACCTGAGGCGCCGGCCCCCATCTATGGTTATCCTGGCCCTTCCTCCTACCTGAGGCGCCAGCCCCATAGAGTGACTCATGCGGAGCCATTAACCTCTCATGAGGACGAGGTAACGACCTTGCCAACCACGGCCTTCTCAGTCCACCATTAGTCTGCGAAAGCCCTAATGGATAATTGAGGAATCCATTTTTATCATATTAATGTTGTTACTACCCATCCCCCTAAATTCTTTAGTTAAGTTTTCAGTTTTTAATCTAACTCTTGCGTGGGTTATCCTAGCCCTTCCTCCTACTTGAGGCGCCAGCCCCCACAAAGAGCCACTCTTCCCTAGAGACCCAAATCACAAAACCAAAGCATCAAGGGGTTGTACCAATACTGAAAAAGCACTGATTCTCAAAACTAAAACACACGCGAGGCATATACCATCTCGCCAGTAGCCACATACATAGATGCTCGTAAAACCAGGTACAACCCATACATAAATCCAAATCACCATTACGATCAAAATCTTGGCAAGAACCACATCAATGAAGAATCATTATAAGACAAGGTTACCCTCACCTCTGGAAGCCCAAGAAAAAAATGAACCAAAAACCCACAAACTAGGGTAAGACGAAGCAATAAGGTTTCAACATAAAACTTCGACATATAAAAATTTCCAACACAATTCAATAAAAAAAAAAACTCCTCAAATTGAGGTAAACCCAAAAGAAATACTCATCGAAAGGACTAAAGAGGAGGCTACCTCAAACTCAACTTAATTTCCAAAATCCACTCAACAATCCAGAAGCAACCAACCAAGATAACCACCACAAGTGTTCTATATAACTACTCATAAAAAGGGGACTTGCAAGTCAAACTTACAACTTAAACCAAAAGTCATGACAACGATAATAATCCATATCACAATTTTAAATCACACTTTAATTCTCTACAATTATATATAATAACTAATTTCATGGAGACTTTACACATAAGATTAACATTCTACATTTAAAGAAATGATCATCTAATCCAATTTACTTAATCACATCTCTCTATTATCGAAACAATTAAATCTTTATCCCCTTACTCTACCAAGAAATCCAAGTCTATGATTATCAAAAGTTAAAGATTGACTTCAAAATGTGATAACCATACTTATAAACATTTTACTCGTTTCTACTCTTAATAGATCTAGTTGCTAACTTTTCCTATTGACCTAAGTCTACTTTAGATCAACTTTTAATAGGTCATTGCTTAACAATAGAAATTGAATTTTGAATAACACTAAATACTCGATATTGAGTGATAATTTTAGTTAAAGCTTCTAACTTGATCAATCTAAACTTCACACTTTCATAATTAATTATAATGACGCCCATTCCTAGTAAAACTACCTAATGGTTCATACAAGTCCCACATTAATAATTAAGTAGATAATCTACAAATGCACTACTTTCATTAGCAACTATCCTAAAAACCACTTAGAACAAATCTCTACTTCCACTAACATATACAAGATACAAATTTATCAAAACATTTAAATAGTCAATTTCATTTTCATTTTATCTGTTCCCCTTTGATGGAATCATTTAAAAATAACTTAAGAAACTATTTTATCATATTTTACAAATAGCTAACCCCACATCTTAGCACAACAATTAACTTTTAATCATAGTCGTAATTTTATTTAAAAATCAACCTTCCTAATTTAACTTCTTCTACTTATTCTTCTAGACAACTTCATTAATTCAAGACAAAGCCACTAATTATTCTAACCTTGTACTTACGCGCACATGTACCTATATGACTAAAAGCATATACAAGTAATTAACTAAATAACATTTCTATCTCTCAATTTTTATTTTTATTTTCAGATTACACCAATACACAAAATAGTATTGACATAAATAGATTTTATACCTATATATTATAATTAGTTTGCTATTTGAAATTCATTTTATGAACTATATGATTGGGTGCAAATATAACCTAACTATATGATATACAAGTATATTTACATATCAAATTTTAACTCAATGGTAATTACACTACAGCCTACTTTTTTTTATATATATATATATAGAAAACACCTACCAGTACGCACACAAATTTATACACATACATATATAGTCTGAAAAAAACTTTGGTTTACCTATCATGTGAGTCGCCTTACAAGTTAGTGATACCAACCTATATCCAGTGAAGGGAACACTAAAAAAACTCAGAGAACAGTTGGCGCATGGTTGTCATCAATACAAACATGGATTTTATAGGGAAGCTTTCAAAATCATCGATTTAATGGAGCACTATGGAACACACTCTAACATTGTAAGATTTACTTAAGATCAAAGCGCATTCAGTCATGCAGATTGGCGAATGAGGGCTACGCATTCTTCACACAACAATAATCTTTATTGCATTACATGTGTATTTGATCAAACAGGTGCACATGGCAGAATGAGGGCGCGCATGCTTCACACATCAATAATCCTTATTGTATTACATTTATAGTTGTTCATTAGGTGTGCAAGGTCGAACGCCATAACTAAGATGCCAGACAGCCCTATGGTGAAAGTGGATAATATATGACTATAGGCTGAGTATATGAAGTGACCCCAAGGGTATAGGCTGAGAACTTCTAACAGTGCACTAATGCAAGGATAAGAAGCATAGTGAGGGCGTATGAGTTACAGGACTAAGAGCCTCAAAAGGATGTCATCTCCAAACCTATAAACATATCGAATTTCCTCACAGAGCAATAAAATTAATACCCAAGGCAACATGCAGGAAAAGAGTTGCAGACCATAATGTATTTCCATCAGATCCTATAAGATTCTTTGAAAGAAAATGAAGTATTCAACATTAATCTGAAGCCACAGGGAAGGAACTGCTAGCCATGGTACAACCTCTATCAAATTCCAGTCATGCAAGGACAGCGACACTATAAAGAGGAGGCGCATGGAAAATATAGAGCTTTTGGGCTATGACAGAGGAATACACAGCAATGAATTCGCTCTCACCAATCACGCTTACTAGACAAGACATCGCACACATTGTTTTCAAAAGGCAATAGAATATTCAGGGTATGTTGTAATAATCTCTAATAGATGTCAGATTTTCATGCTTAGAAGGGCAAATGGATTATCGACAGAGCAGTCAGAAATGCTTTGGATTGAAGGATCAACATAGCACGCAAGCTTTTGACATAATTCCATATTAACATGTAACCATTCAATACCAACGGCTGTTAGCAGGAGTAATTGTGCATGAAATCAGCGAACTCTCATGAACAAATGTATGCCTAGATTTCCATGATCCAATACCAACTTGGATTCCTTAAAAGGATTGGTCTGATCAATGCTTAAAACCACAAGGAATTTGGAGGTAGATAAACACCAGAAATAAACCGTTGAACAAGCCTTTCAAGCGGCTAAGGAAACATGCGATGGAAGCTACTACAGGGTGCTAACTACATCGAAATTCTCAGGAAGAATGACAGTCAGGAACGAGATTGGGGACTCCAGATCATGAATGCAACGAGTAACCACTAAGATTATAACAGAACGACTAGCTTGGTAAGAAAACATACAATAGCAAGGAATGATAACTCATCTGTACAATCTGTGTTTGTTTGAATTGATTGCTACGATGCCCTTTTTCCACAAATCCATGCTGGAGTGACCACCTTTTCCTCACGAGTTCCCTTCTCCCTTTTTTTTTGTATTTTCTTTCCAGACCGTTCCTCTCCATAAAAAAAACTTCCTCAAAGATCTCATCCCCCAGAAAATATCATCCCAGCCTTGAAGACACAAATCCGTTAAAAAAAAAATAACAAGTTTCCTACTAAATTTCCAGTACCAAGCCATGCATGTGCACGCTTTGGTGTCTTCCTATCTTTTTCCCCGCTTTTTAAATAATATCTTGCTTAATTATTTAATATTTAGAACACTTTCCATTTGCACTTGTCTTATTATTCAATTGAAATCTTATCCTTTTATTCACAATCCTTTTTCCATATTTTTACTATTTTGAATTCGATTTTTCATCCATTCGAATCTAAAAATCACATTATTCTTTTCTTTCTATTTTTGTCTTCGTTGAGATTCATTTGAAATCACCTTATTTTCTCATATTTAATTATTTTCCCCACGTGATATGTAATGTCCCCTTTTCGAGGATGATCTTTCCAGCTTGACCGTTGGGCCTTTTCTCCGCAGACCAGAGGCTACCCTCAGAAGGTGAAATTAGGGTTTCGTGGTTTTGGAGGATGCTTTTGCTCTCGAGGTTGGTTGATTTAATGGCGGATTCTTTCTGGGTTTTCAGAGAGCTTCGCAGTGGTATGTTTTTCTTGGCATTCCGAGCATCTTCAGGAATTTACTATTTTTAGTAAATTCTATTTTTTAGTGTGGTCCAGTCAGCATCAGCTCAGTCAACTTTCCTCTTCTGGCAGTTCATTGGGTAATTCTCATTTTTGGCTTAAGGGGTTCATTTTGGAGAAATAAGTTATTTTAAGTCAAAATGTTTTATTTTAAAAATACCCCTTGGCCTAGTGATATAACTTAACAGTTGTTTTAAAGAAGGGGAACTTGAGGGGTATTTTCTCATGAAGGAAATATTTTAATATTTCTAAAGTTTATAATTGCTCAAGGGAAAATGGACGCCTTTTTGAAGGAGTTTATAATTTATTTAAAAAAAGAGAAGTGATTAATATCTCTCAAGGAAGGTACGCCATTGGGAAGAAAGAGTTTGGGTCAAAGATTAAACCTAAAAGCAGCTTGGGATTAGGGCGCACTTTCTAGAAGCCTCCGGAGTCTTCTCTTCATTCTATAAAGGAGGTTCCTTCTCTTCTTTCGAGGTATCTTTTGTCTACAGGAATGTTATGCTGCCGGATTGGCTGTGGGATTGCTTCGAGGAATGTAAGCCTCCTAGCTTGGCATTGCTTCTTGCTTGAGATATAGCGACTAGTGATGAGGTAGATGTAGTTGAGTGATTTATCGTGAGATTTCTACATTTTAGTCTTTGTGTGGCTTTGTAATTCAGTTTTATGCATATTAGTGAGATTCTGGAATTGCATATTCATTATAGCTGATTGTTGTTTTTAATCACAAGTCAAAAAATACAAAAAGATTCATTCTGGGTATTGCCTATTTCTCTTTGTCTGTGAGGGGTGACCCTTTCCTCCAAACTGCAGATTTTTTAATGATGTATTGAATTTTAAAAAGGCAAATCGCCCTTCCTTGAGGGTCGTACCTTTTTGGACTGTCTTGGAAGTCGTGCATAAATTAAATGAGGTCTGTTGGGTTAGTTTTTTGATTCAATCTTGGGCGCCATCATCCTAGGATCATTATGCATTCTGTCTCGTGAAATTTGAGTGAGTCTGGAGAGAGTTGTGAGCAAAATAGTAAGTTTTAGGGCTGCTGTTCATGCATGTGAAAAACAGGACTGTCAAAAATCAGATTGTCAAGTCGGCCTTTGAGTGGAGTTTCAGATCTAAGCTTTATTATCCCGTGAAGGAAATTCAATATATTGTTGCAGCACTATTTAACTCTTGATTCACGTTCGTAGCAAGGCATTCTCTATCATGTTGTAAGCTGAACAGTAGTACTGTCAGCATTTCTCTAATCTTGCTTATCATGTTTTGTAATGATTACTTTACATTCTGAAGTTGCATTGTGATTCTTTATATCTTCGCCATATGGTCGCCTCATTTCCATACTGGATTGGGTAGCACATACTTGGTGTTGAGTTTTCTTTTAGCATATTAGATGGTAGGGATCCTTTGACCACATGCTCGTTGTTCTCCGACGCATTTTTTGGTTAGAGTTCTTGTATCAACATTTCCATTAAGATCCTCTGACCATATGCTCGCCATCACTTGGTGCCATTCTTGGTTAGAGTTCCTTCCAGCTCTGTTTTTGCATTCAGATCCTCTAACCAATGCTCACACCTTGCCCACATCGGGATCCTAGTGTACATTCTGGTTAGAGTTGCTTTAGCATCGTTTTGGTTTAGAGCTAACCCTAACGACTGTGTATTGCTCTGCTTATTGTAATTGAAAATTTGAAAAAATTTGGCTCGGAATATTTCATTGGTATCAGGGCCACGTATCCTACCATCCTGTGAAACAAACCGTCTATGAGTGACAGAGAAAAGAGATACATAGCAAGGGAAGACAAGAAGGCTGCAAATCAGTTTCAGCTATATCAGGCTCCAGAAGGTCAGACAGCTTCAGAGGTCTTGAGGGCTCATTGGGAGTCTTCTTAGGAAACAGATATGGCAGAAGGTGAGAGGTCAGTCGGGGGTAACGAGAGGTTTACCAGCAACAGAGATGATAGTGGAAAGGGAAGAGAGAGATCGATAAGTTCGGGAAAGAGATTTGAAAGGAAGATGGATGCCTTAATGGATATGGTATCTCTCATGATGGGGAAAGTGGGCCAGAACACAACTCCACAAAGCAACCCAGGACATAGAGGAGAACACAGTGCCTCCAACCAGCATGATGGACATGCTGCTCAGCCTGTTTCAAACAACACATACATTTCTTCCAGGCCATTCAAACCCACCTTCTTGGCACCAGTAAACACTCAACCTGATCCAGAAGAGAATACTTCATTTGTTGAACAGTTGAGACTCGCCGTGCTGAGTATGATTCTCTACCTGATGAAATTAAGATGGACATGTCTTATAATGATTTTATGGATCATAAAAGGAAGAATAGGGGACAAGGGAGACCATATGAACAAAGAAAAACAACAGTACATGGGGATTTGCATCAAGCTGTCAACAAGGTCATGCTTCCACATTTTGATGGGAGTGACAACAACCCAGCCAGAGCTTGGATACAGAAGTTAGATAATTATCTAGCTCTTAGACCCATGGCGCAAGAGGAGGCGATTAAGTTCGCCACGCTACACCTAGATGGGGTGGCGCACGAGTGGTGGTACCATGGCCTAGTCACCTTGGGTCATCGGCCTATCACTACCTATGATGAGTTCACCAATAGGCTCATCGAGAGATTTGAGAAAAAAGATCCTGAAATACATTTCAGAGAATTGGCACAACTTAGGCAATATGGCACAGTTGATGCCTACATAGCTGAGTTTCAGAGACTCTCAGTCATGGTCACAGGAATCACTGAGAGGCGTTTGGTGATCCTGTTCAGTGAAGGATTGATGGAGCCACTCAAGGGTTGGATTAAAGCTTTTGATCCACCCTCCCTACAGGAGGCCATGAAGAAAGCAAGAACCATGGAGTGGGCTGCTCCTAAGGCAAAGTTTCAATCCAAGCCATCCTTTCACAAAGGGGATAAAGGAAAAAGACCTCATCAAAGACCTCATTTAAGACCTCAGCATAAGGAGTTCAAACAGCATAATCCTCATGTCACAAGATTGGATCCAGAAACACTAAACGAACTCAGAAGAAAGGGGTTATGTTTCCGGTGTAGAGAAAAATGGTCTCAAGATCATGTTTGCCCAAAGGGAGTCAAATTTCATCAGATTGAGTACTATTCAGCTGGTGAAAGTAATTCTGATTTTTCAGACCAGCAGTCTGATTTTGATGATAGTGAAGTGGAAAGAGCTCCAGAAGAGTCCGAAGATGAAAAGGAAGTGGAGGTACGTTGGCTCAACTCTCGAGCTTCCAAAAGAATGAATCCTTCAAAGTTCGGGGGATGATTAAAGGGCAGCGAATAGTTGCTTTGATTGACACTGGAGCAACGCATAACTTCATTGACGAAGTTGTGGTGGCAAAGAAGGGGCTGCAAACAGAAGAGTTTGAGGGCTTCAGAGTTATGGTTGCCGATGGGTTCCACATTTCTTGTACTAAGAAGATTTCAAACATGTCCATGCAATTGGGCAATTATGAAGTCAAGGATGACTTCTATGTGGTAAGTATTGGAGATACGGATGCCGTCCTAGGTATTCAGTGGCTGCGATCACTTGGAGAGATCTCCTTAAATCTGCAAACCATGGAGCTCAGATTTCAATCTGAAGGAAAAAAAGTGGTGTTAAGAGGAATGTCAAATGGTGGTCCTCGGATTGTGTCATTCAAGAGAATGGCAAGGCTGATTCATCAAGACCAAGTTGAGTGGGCTGCGGAATGTATGGTTCTTCCTGCTAGTCCAGTTGAAACAAAGGGGGACTATCCTCCAGATGTTCAGTCTTTACTCACCAAGAAGAGTAAAGTGTTTGCTGATTTACCTCCTGGACCACCTCCTGAACAGGGTTCAGAACATGTCATAGAGCTCAAGGAAGGGGCTAAGCCAGTTATTACAACCCCATATCGGTACCCTAAGAAGCAGAAGATGAGATTGAGAAGAACATTAAGGAACTCTTGGAGATGGGCTTCATTCGTCCAAGCAAGAGTCCTTTCGCTTTAGCAGTTGTTCTTGTGAAAAAGAAGGATGGTACCATCCGCATGTGTGTGGATTATCGTGCTTTGAATCAAAGCACCATCAAAAACCGATACCCCATTCCGAGGATAGATGAGCTCATTGATGAGCTACATGGAGCCAAGTTCTTTTCAAAGATTGACTTGAGATCGGGCTACTACCAAATTCGGATGAGAGGATCTGATGTTGAGAAGACAGCTTTTCGATGTCACTATGGCCACTTCGAGTTCTTAGTCATGCCATTTGGGTTGACTAATGCTCTTGCTACCTTCCAGTCTTGTATCAACAGAGTTTTTCAGAAACAACTGAGGAAGTTTGTATTGATATTTTTTGATGACATCCTGATTTTCAGCAAGACATGGGATGAACATCTCAAGCACTTGGAGGAAGTGCTTAGCATCCTAGAATCTGAGAGCTTGTTTGCCAAAGCATCCAAATGTGAATTTGGAATGAAGGAGTTACTGTACCTCGGTCACATAATCAGTGCTGAGGGAGTGACAGTTGATCCTGAAAAGATCAAGGCAGTTGTTGATTGGCCACCTCCTAAGAACTTGACTCAATTGAAAGGGTTTTTGGGCCTTTGTGGATTCTACAGAAGATTTGTGAAAGGCTACTCTCAGAATGCTGCTCCTCTTACTGACCTCACGAAAAAAGGGGCTTTTTGTTGGTCAGAAAAGGCTCAAACTACTTTTGATAAGTTTAAGAGGATCATGAGCTCTTGCCCAGTTTTGGCTATTCCGGATTTCTCCAAGCCTTTCGAACTACAATGTGATGCATCCGGTGAAGGAGTTGGGGCTGTTTTGATGCAAGACAAACATCCCATTGTGTTTGAGAGAAGAAAGCTGAGAGGTGTTGAAAGGACTTACTCCATTTATGACAAGGAAATGCTTGCGATTATGCATGCATTAGCTAAGTTCAGACAGTATTTGGTGGGAAACAAGTTTGTGGTCAAGACTGATCACAATAGTCTCAAACACTTCATGCATCAGAAGGATCTGAACGAAAGGCAACAAAAGTGGGTGAGTAAGCTTCAAGCTTACGATTTTGATATCGAGTATGTCAAGGGTAAAAACAACATTGTGGCTGATGCTCTATCTAGGAGACCCCATTTGAGCTCTTTGTGTGAGCTTACTGCTGATTGGAAGGACATGTTGCTTGCTGATTATGCCAAAAATCAGTTTGCAACCAGCATCATTGAGGGTACTTTCCATGACAGAAGGTACAAGGTGGTTGAAGGGCTGATACACTACAAGGGTAGAATCTTTTTGGTGGCTGATTCTAAGCTCAAAAAGAAGATTTTGTTGACATTTCATGACATTCCGCTTGCTGGTCATCAAGGGTTCTTCAAGACATATAGGTAGATCCGGGAAAGATTTTCTTGGAAAGGGCTGAAAGGGGAAGTTCAACGCTACATTCAGGAGTGTCCCACCTGTCAAATGAACAAGAATGAGCATACTCTACCTGCCGGTCTGCTGCAACCTCTCCCTATTCCCAATCAAAAATGGGAAAGCATATCGATGGACTTCATCACGGGGTTGCCTAAGGCCCAAGGGAAGGACTGTATCTATGTTGTAGTGGATAGACTAACAAAAATTGCTCACTTCTTTGCCATTACCAGCTCTTTTTCAGCACCCCAAGTTGCAGATCTGTTTTTTCATGAGGTGTTTAGGTTACATGGGTTGCCAAAAAACATTGTGAGTGATAGGGACAGCAAGTTCCTAAGCACTTTTTGGCAAGAGGTTTTTAGAATGAGTGGTACAGTGCTTACTCCAAGCACTAGTTATCATCCTCAAACCAACGGACAAACAGAAATAGTGAACAAGTGGTTGGAAGGCTATTTGAGAAACTATGTTTAGAGCAGCAAAGAGCATGGGTGAAGTGGCTTCACATAGGCGAGTATTGTTATAATTCTTCTTTTCACATGTCAATAAGGATGTCACCTTTCTTGGCTCTTTATGGTTATGAAGCTCCTAGCTTTGCTGATTTGGTGTTTGGTGATAGCAAAGCCCCTCAAGCCAAGGATTTGTTGCAGCAGAGTCAAGATATCATGAAATCATTGAAGAACAATCTTTAGATTGCACAGAATCAGCAGAAGATGTATGCTGATCAGCGGCGTGTTGAGCGCTCTTTTGAGGTTGGAGATATGGTTTACCTCCGACTACAGCCTTACAGACAGTCTACCCTCAAGAAGAGCAGAGCTGAGAAGCTCAAACCTCGCTTCTATGGGCCGTTCAAGGTTATCAGAAAGGTGGGAGCAGTAGCATATGAGTTGGAGCTACCTTCAAGTAGCAAAGTGCACAATGTCTTCCACGTGTCTCGCCTCAAGAAGGCGCTTGGACACAATGTTATTGCTTCATCACAGTTGCCCCCTTTGGATGAAGAAGGACAGTTGGTTTTGATTCCTAAAGAGATTCTTGATTCTAGAGAGCCTTCTTTGAGAAAAAGAACAATCAGAGAGTATTTGGTGAAGTGGAAGAACTTGCCTATGGAGGATGCGACTTGGGAGAATGATGAGATTCTGCAGCATCGAGGCTTGCGATTGCTTGAGGACAAGCAATCTTGGGGAGGGCGGACTGTAATGTCCCCTTCTCGAGCATGATCTTTTCTGTTGACCGTTGGCCTATTCTAGAGACCCATAGGCTACTTGGGCGGTTAAATTAGGGTTTCATGCTTGGAGGTTGCTGTTGCTCGCGAAGTGGTGATTGAACTACGGTTTCCTTCTGGGTTTTCAGTAAGCTTTGCGGTGATGTGATTTTCTTGGCACTCCGAGCACCTTCACGAATTTACTATTTTTAGTAAATTCTATTTTTGGCAGTGTACATGCAGTCTTCAGTTCAGATGATTTCCATCTTCAGTCAGTTCAGAGATTTGACCAAACTTGGCCTAGGGGTGCATTTTGCGAGAAGATAAGTTCATTTTACTTAAATAATGCTATGTAATGTTATATTTTAACATTGCCCCCCTTGGCCTAGCTACTTCTCTTTAAGTTGTTTTTAAAGATGTTCTTTATGGGTGGGCGCTTCATTGAAGGAATTAATTATATTTCTTATAAAAAGATTTAATCCAAGCATAAGTTGGACGCCAACTTCAAGGGAGAGATAAAGTTTATAATAAAAGTCAAGTATTGCTTGGGAAAGTGGGACGCCACCTATTGGAGGATTAGGGTTTGGTTCTAAAAGAAGATTAGGGTTCTAGAAGCTTCCGGGAAGATCCTCTCAAATTATAAAAGGAAGCCAGTGGTTCTCATTTGGATTATCTTTTGTCTACAGGAATGTTATGCTGCCGGATTGGCTGTGGGATTGCTTCAAGGAATGTAAGCCTCCTAGCTTGGCATTGCTTCTTGCTTGAGATATAGCGACTAGTGATGAGGTAGATGTAGTTGAGTGATTTAGTGTGAGGTTTCTGCATTGTAATCATTGTGTGGCTTTGTAGATCAGTTTTATGCATATTAGTGAGATTCTGGCATTGCATTTTCTCTATAGCTGATTGTTGTTTTTAATCACAAGTCAAAAAATACAAAAAGAAACATTCTGGGTATTGTCTTTATCTCTTTGTCTGTGAGGGGCGACCCTTTCCTCAAGATTGCAGATTTTTTGATGGTGTATTGAATTTTTAAAAGAAAAATCGCCTTTCCCTTGAAGGCCGTACCTTTTAGACTGTCTTGGAATTCGTGCATAAATTAAATGAGGTCTCTTGGGTTAGTTTTGTGATTCAATCTTGGGCGCCATCATACTAGGATCATTATGCATTTTGTTTCATGAAATTTGAGTGAGTTTGGAGTGAGTTGTGAGCAAAATAGTGAGTTTAGGGGCTGCTGTTCATGCATGTGAAAAACGGGACTGTCAAAAATCAGATTGACAAGTTGGACTTAAAGTGGGGTTTCTGCTCTAAGCTTTATTATCCAGTGAAGGAGATCCATTATATTATTGCAGCACTATCTAACTCTTGATTCTTGTTCGTAGCACGACATTCTTTATCATGTCGTAAGCTGAACAGTAGTACTGTCAGTAGTTCTCTAATCTTGCTTATCATGTTTTGTAATGATTACTTTACATTCTGAAGTGCATTGTAGTTCTTTATATCTCCTCCATATGGTCACCTCATTTCCATACTGGAATTGGGTAGCTATGAAACCCCTTGTTTCCCCGTTTCCTGAATCTGATTGTTTTTGTTTGTTTTCTGAAGTTTTTGAGTTTTTTTTGTGTTTTTGCAAGAATATTGAAAGATGGCGATTTTGCAAATAAATAGATAATAAATTCAAATAAATTCTTTCTACTCTGAAAACGATAGATTCTATTGCTAAAATGGATGCCAGTCTATTTATTGATCTTCTGAGACAATTACAATAAGGATCCCCTAACATGCAATCTAAAAAGCAATGATTTTTATTGAAGAACCTGATTGGCTGCAATATAGTACGGCTGCCATAAATACTTGTTTCTCCTCCTTTCTGATGATCCCTAATGATGCCAAGAAGGTGTGCGCCCAAACTGGTGATGGCAGACTGGGACTAAGGTAGGCGATTTGCTTGCAAAAGAAAGTACGCCCCTCTTTAATGAAAGTACGGCCTGGTACAGGTTTGTACGACCTGATGACAGCAGCAAGCATTAATTAAAAAGTACGGCCCCTTCTGTAACCTCAAGAACTTATGAATATATGCGCCTGGTTTGCAAGATGCTTTCTGGATGAAAAGACTGTCTAAAACCCTGAAGATTAAATAACTCTGAAGCTCTGTAATTTCTTCTGGATGAAGAAATTCCTCTGCCTGGCAATAAATCGGATGATATTTGACACCCTCTGAATCGCTCTCACTGGAGATGGCTCGTTCCCCAATGCATTCGAGACTGAAACCCTAAGTTTCTGTGCTCAGACCAAACTTGATCAATTTTCAATTCACAATAGACATAATGGCTCAATTTCCAATGCAAGCCACATATATTCTCCTCAAAAGTCGCGAATTCCTTAATAATAGGGATTCATTAAAATTCGACTTTTATCATTTAGTCTTCAGCCAAATTTTTATAATAAAATATAATCAACAAATGGCCCCTTCCTGATGATGGCGACCCCCTTCACAGAAATCACTTAAGTTATAATAAAATATTATAACTTTATATTATAATGCTCCAATAATTAATATTTAATTAAATCAATTAAATATTAATATCTCTCTCGATATAGACCCGATGCACGAGCCCTCTGAAGCTGATGAACAATGAAGTGATTCTGAACATAATCCATCCATAATGCTAAAAATAGCAG
>VDFB02072274.1:40235989-40506747 GCA_007258455.2 Sequoia sempervirens | reverse complement strand
TGTCTCATAATTCTTTGGTATCCACGATTATGGTGTATTATTTGGTACATGGATTTTTGGGTTGGCATTTTACTAATGCTCTTCTTGACACTTGAGTATGATATTTCATTTGGAATCATTGGTATAAATATATATACACTCATCAGTTGGTTTTTGTCATTTCTTATCTTCATGGCCAGATTAGTTTGGTGCTTATGTTAACATGCTATACATATAGCTTCACAAGGGTTATTGCATTATACATGAGGTGGAGATGTTTGTATTGATACACTGTCAGTCTTATATCCTTGAGTTGGCTACTATAGCTTCATAAGCAATGGTATTGCTTAGAATTTTCATATCATTTCTTACAAAGAGTATTTTGACATTCTTGGGCCTTCACATGTTATATGGATTCACATTTCATATTTACTTGGCATAGGGTTTATTTGTGATACAAGGTTTGGTAAATGCCTTGGTCGGCATTAAGACATTTCTATTTGTTTTTAAAGTGCATTAGCACTTAAGGCCGACAATATATACTATGGTTATCACTTTTAAAGTGATTGGCAAGGTGGCATTTCCTTGGTTTTTGATTGAAGGTCGATCATGTTTCAGGCTTATACATTGCACAACAACTAATACATATTTTTTAGAGACTTGGATTGTCGACATATGTATTATACTTGGTTTGCTTACTTGGCAGTGACAATATTATTGTTTAATGAGTATGTTGATTGTGTTGACTTGGACAACACGCATGGATTATGGTTTGGTACTCATTTAATATTTCATTGTGTCGATGACATGGATTTCAAAATGATTGTAATATGATTTTATGATTTCAAATTTCATTCATTTTGGTTTGGAGTTTCGATGAAGAAAGAAATAGGGTAAACAAGAGTTTGAACCCTAGCGTTGCCATGCTGGAATTATAGGTGTAGGTTGAGCATGCTAGCTGTGGTATTCTAACTTGGTTTTCAATTATGTTAGTCTTTGATGGATGGAAAGATAGTTGGTGGTCTTCGCTTGAGTTGGAAGCGGTAGTTTGGGAAGTTTTTCATGAAGAACTTCAGGGATTTTGTTTGTAGGTTAAATCCACCATGACAGAGGTAATATCTATGCATTATTTTGATTTTTCAAAGGTAAATCTGGTAAATGAGAAGTAAAAGAGGAAAATAAAACTTAGTTTCAGTTTCGAACAAATTTCTTAACTAATCTGAAACTACTTTGAACCCGAGTGTAAACTCAAGGGTTTCATCTCACAGTGGTGTTTTCATCTTCATATCATTGATTTTTTCTTAAAAATCCTTGATTGATATCATGATCAAATATTGTTCTTACCAGTTATAAACTCTAGTTATTGAATACAAGTTTTCTTGACAAAGATGAATAACTATTTTACAAACATTGTATATATATATATATATCTTTGCAAAAAACACTTGAGAGTGTGTAATGTGAAGAGAAGAAAAAGTTTGGACAAAATATTATTGTGAAATCATACTGTAAAGAGGAAGAGTGGGCTCGTATTGTTTTTCATCTCTGATTGCATTACAAAGATTATTTTTGAATTGGGCAGTATTGCAAAATCATTTTGTATCCTATTGTAATTTTATGACTGCAAAGAATGATTGCAGTTATAAGGTTTTGATGGGCTGCAATATCTTGAATGTTTGATGAAGTTGGTGCTTCAGAAAGATTATGGGAGTTGGTGCTCCACATTGTTATAGAGTTGGTGCTCTTTGATTAATAAAAGGGAAATTTTAGCAAGTGGTTTTTTATACCCCAAGAGGGTTTTTCCACTCAGGAAATCTTTGTGTTATGTGATGTTATTTATCTCTCATTCTATTTCATGTTAATTCACTCATTTAGTCAATGCTCTGATACTTTTAGTGTGCTTGAAAGGTTCATATTTCAAAACTTTGTCATGCAAAGTTAAAATTGTTCAAATCTATTTTTGAAAAGCCTTTTGTTAAGCAAACTAAAAGTGCATTGGGAAAAGTTGTAGTTCTGTTTCAAAAGAACATACAAGATTGTTCACACACTAATTGAACAATATCATATGATGCTTTTAAGATGAGTTGTAAATGTTAATCAAGTTTCATGTCAATTTGATTTAAAGTGTTAATGTACACTTGCATAAACAAGTCTACCACATTGAGTTTAAATTAGTAAAAAGTTTTATTTTGCTTTCAGAGTCAAAAGTTAAAAATTATATCACTCTAATTCACCCCCCCTCTCAGAGTGAATCCACTTCCAACAAGTGCTATCAGAGCATAGGGTCCTGCATTAGGTTTCATACCTAGGATTGATTTTGGTATTGGAAGTCTATCTTTGGGTGTTGTTGTGTTGTATTTGTGATGGATAAAGGGAGAAGGAATAAGGGAAAGATAAACTCACTGCAAAACATTAACATCAAGTTGTGTCTGAACCTAGTATAAGAAGTAATGAAGAAATGATATAACACACTATGCATAGCATACCTCAATTTGATGGTATCAATTTTAATTTTCAGAAGTGTCGGATGGAAACTTATTTGTCCTCCTTAGGGTTTGATGTGTGGACAACAGTAGAGAGAGGGTGCACTGTGTCTGTAATATCTCCCTCCACTCTTGAGGAAAAGATAGTTCTTGAATCAAATGCTAAGGCTCTAGATGCTATTTTCAAGAGTCTGCCAAATGACACTATTGCGAAAGTTATGTACTGCAGAGGTGCAAAGGAAGTATGGAACAAATCGATTGATATATATCAGGATGGTGAATTGTAAGAAGAGATGTCTTTGAAAACTCAAGGAAGTTGTGTTTCATCTGTAAGTGGTGATTGTGAAAATCATCATAGTTCCAAAGAAAATCTATTTGAGTCTAAATCTCTAGAGATGACAGATGAACATTCAAGTAGCCAAGAAACTAATGAAGTAGATAAATCTTTGGATGAAATAAATTTTGAACAAGATGAGCAAGAAAATGAGCTTGATTTGGAAGGTGAACTTTTGTGTGCTTTAGATACAATTAAAAAACTCAGAAAAGAGAACTTGATTTTAAAGAAGCAACTTCAAAAAGAAAAGGATATTAAAGATAAGGTATGCTTAGATCTTATAAAAGAGAAAATCCAAGTTGAAGAAGCTAGAAAGATTGAGGAAGTGTTCAGAGATCAACTTAAAGAAAAAGAATAGTGCATAGAAAATCTTGAGTTGCAAGTAGTTTTACTAAGGAACATTGGTAAAGAATCAAAGCAATTAAGTGATGAAGAAATCAGTAAGAGTGGCTCCATGTCATTGGATAAAATTATTGAAACACAAAAGGCTCCAAGTGACAAAATTGGTCTAGGCTTAGAGGAAGGACAATGTTCTAAGACACTTAGTACAAAGAAAGATTTAAACTTTCATGCTGCTGATTCTGAAACTGCAGGAAACAAAAGAGGAAGGAATAGAGTGCACAAGGTGTCAGGATCTCATTCTTCCTGGCAAGGTAAGTTGATAAAGTATTAGTATTCTTTTTTAGGTTATTGTTACTCATGTTTTGAGTATGGCCACAGAGCATCTGAATGTTTGTCTAAAATAAAGAAAAGTGATAAGCAAAGGAACCATGATAATGTTACATGCTTCAAATATAATGAATCAGGTTATATTGCAAGAAAATGTAATAAGAGTGACACAAAACATTACAAGTTTGTGGCTATATGTTATAAATGTAATGGCCTTGGGCATAAAGCCAAGTTTTTTAGGAGTCAATGGGAGAAAACATCTGGAAATAACAAAAAGTTTGTAAGGGTCTGGAGAAGGAAGCAAAAGCAAGACAATAGGCTTGTGCTTGATGCACAAGAGACACTGTTTAATGCATAATTAGACCAAGAGGTCAAAGGGGATCAATAAATATATCATCTTACAAACCCCTAGAAATGATAATACCTGTGAGATTCAAGGTATAGAGTATCTGCAAAGAATCACAGGACAATGGCTTTATCTAATGTATAAGCTTGATATGTGAGTTGGGTGTCCAGGTAGTCTAAATACCTGTTTGTGGAGGGCAGTATAGAGATTGATTAATTCTATGAAAAGGTTAAACAATGTTGAGGGAAATCTAGTTGATACACTCATATGTCTATAACAAGCTTTGACAATGTAGACAAGACAAAGCTAAAATGTGTGTCTGTGATCATCTATTGTGTTAGAATCAGTGGCATCCACCAAAGTATAAAGAAAGGAGGATTATTGTTAAAATGTTGTAAAGTTGCAAGTACCCTAATAGACATGAAAAAAAGATATGTTTTTTGTGCTCTATTAAACTCTTTTGCACAGTGGATATGTACAAGATATTCAAATAGACTCAAGACAGTGAGCATGCAAGAAAACATCTATACAATGTTGAGAGATGAGAGAACAGTGTATTATATACACAATAAAACAAGGAAAAATGAAATAAGTTTCAGAGGAGTTCTTTTTAGCAGTTCATGTTTATCTTGATTAGATGATAGATCATTCAAGATGTTTGTTAAGTGACAGTTGATATTGGTGTTTGTTAAGTGTCGGTTGATACTGTGATATTGGTGTCATCTCCAATGACATTTCTTTTTTTGTTAACTATTGCATAGTGCAGACCTTTATAATGTTGCAGTGACAGAGCAGTTTTGGCATCTCTGTCACAAAGATTTGACAAAGTTTTCTGACAGTCTTTCAAGGTGCTTTCATGATCAAAGGACAGTATCATATCAGTACAAAACAATGTTTTCTTCAAACTATTGTTTGTTTTGGACGATTCTACTGCTTTGTTGCACAAGTTTTCTTTGTTGTCATAAGGAGAAGTTTATTGTTGCAAATTCATGGTAACAAAATTCTACCGTGTTACATTCTTACACTCGAAAAGTTCCTCTTTTGGCATTTCATTTGTAAAGAATTAGGGGGAGCTTCATGTTGTAATTGGTAAGGTTGCTTGGTTTGCAGTAGTAGAGTGGAAGAGCTTTATATTTGTGCTGCAGTTTGGCATTAAAAACTATTTCATTGCATTATCGTAATTGAAAAATTGAAAGTAGTCTTGATTTTGTTGAACAATATGTTTGGATTATGACCACAGTATGATGTCAAATATGCTTTTAATTTTTTATGTTAAAATGAACAACACCCTTTCATATTTTTGGGCAATGTGAAGAAAATTCAACTGGTTTGAAAATTTTATTGCTTCTATGCTCAGTACTATTTTAGTATGAAGTGAGCTGTTTAGTGATCGATGAATCACCATATCATGCCCATTTTTTATGGGGACAATAAAATCATTAAACACTAGAACAAATTTTGTTAGAAGACAAGATCTATTCCATTTGGCTCACGTACATCTTTGAATCTAAAGAAGTTTTTAATAGTTCAGATCTAGATTGGGAGTTGTCTCTCAATTGTTACTTGCTCAAACAAATCATTGCTTTAGGGGGAGCTTCTTAGCTCTTCTAGCAAATTCTTGCTACTTTTGTGATTTATTTGCTGCTTCTTTGTTATTTCTCCAGCTGGATGAGTTAATGGTTTTTCTGGTATTTCCTTATTTACCCTTTGTCCTTGAGACAAAAAGGGGGAGAAATATGAGTATTCATTGGTTGTTTAGTTTGTATCTTTTGGGTTGGTGATCATGTTCAATTCAAATGGTTACAAATGTTTTTTTGCCATCAAGGACAAAGGGGGAGTTTGTTGGCTTTCTCTTTGCGGTATATTGTCCTTGATGACAAAACTAATTGGTGATTGGTCTAATGACTAATGATACTTGGTACTCTTTGTGTTCAGTTTGGCATATTCAGTAGTTTGGTGATCATGCTTTGGGTTGATGCATTTGGGTGCATTTTTTCATTACATATTGTGGCACTGATCATGTTGAGCTTCATGTGCAGATAAAAGTTATTCTGGAATAGTTGAATTCATTTTGACAGATTGACACTTCTTTATTGTACAATAGGTATATTATTTCAGTTGTTCATTATTAGATTGATCATGGCATCATTGACAAGGTTCATTATATCTTCATGGCATTCTATTGGTGATCTTCATGGCTATCTCATAATTCTTTGGTATCCACGGTTATGGTATATTATTTGGTACATGGCTTTTTGGGTTGGCATTTTACTAATGCTCTTCTTGACACTTGAGTATGATATTTTATTTGGCATCATTGGTATAAATATATATACACTCATCAGTTGGTTTTTGTCATTTCTTATCTTCATGGCCAGATTAGTTTGGTGCTTATGTTAACATGCTATACATATAGCTTCACAAGGGTTATTGCATTATACATGAGGTGGAGATGTTTGTATTGATACACTGTCAGTCTTGTATCCTTGAGTTGGCTACTATAGCTTCATAAGCAATGGTATTGCTTAGAATTTTCATATCATTTCTTACAAAGAGTATTTTGACATTCTTGGGCCTTCACATGTTATATGGATTCACATTTCATATTTACTTGGCATAGGGTTTATTTGTGATACAAGGTTTGGTAAATGCCTTGGTCGGCATTAAGACATTTATATTTGTTTTTAAAGTGCATTAGCACTTAAGGTCGACAATATACACTATGGTTATCACTTTTAAAGTGATTGGCAAGGTGGCATTTCCTTGGTTTTTGATTGAAGGTCGATCATGTTTTGGGCTTATACATTGCACAATAGTCAATACATATTTTTTAGAGACTTGAATTGTTAGCATATGTATTATACTTGGTTTTCTTACTTGGCAGCGGCAGTATTATTGTTTAATGAGTATGTTGATTGTGTTGACTTGGACAACACGCATGGATTATGATTTGGTACTCATTTAATATTTCATTGGGTCGGTGACATGGATTTCAAAATGATTGTAATATGATTTTAGGATTTAAAATTTCATTCATTTTGGTTTGGAGTTTAATGAAGAAAGAAATAGGGTAAACAAGAGTTTGAACCCTAGTGCTGCCATGCTGGAATTACAGTTGCAGGTTGAGCATGTTAGCTATGGTATTCTGACTTGGTTTTCAGTTATGTTGGTCTTTGATGGATGGCAAGATAGTTGGTAGTCTTTGCTTGAGCTGGAAGAGGTAGTTTGGGTAGTTTTTCATGAAGAACTTCAGGGATTTTGTTTGCAGGTTAAATCCACCATGACAGGGGTAATATCTATGCATTATTTTTATTTTTCAAAGGTAAATCTGGTAAATGAGAAGTAAAAGAGGAAAAGAAAACTTAATTTCAGTTTTGAACGAATTTCTTAATTAATTTGAAACTACTTTGAACCCAAGTGTAAACTCAAGGGTTTCATCTCACAGTGGTATTTTCATCTTCATATCATTGGTTTTTTCTTAAAAATCTTTGATTGATATCGTGATCAAATATTGTTCTTACAAATTTATAAACTCTGGTTATTGAATACAGGTTTTCTTGACAAAGATGAATAACTATTTTACAAACATTGTATATATATATATATCTTTGCAAAAAACACTTGAGAGAGTGTAATGTGAAGAGAAGAAAAAGTTTGGACAAAATATTATTGTGAAATCATACTGTAAAGAGGAAGAGTGGGCTCGTATTGTTTTTCATCTATGATTGCATTACAAAGTTTATTTTTGAATTGGGCATTATTGCAAAATCATTTTGTATCCTATTGTAATTTTATGACTACAAAGAATGATTGCAGTTATAAGGTTCTGATGGGTTGCAATATCTTGAATGTTTGATGAAGTTGGTGCTTTAGAAAGATTATGGGAGTTGGTGCTCCACATTGTTACAGAGTTGGTGCTCTTTGATTAATAAAAGGGAAATTTTAGCGAGTGGTTTTTTATACCCCAAGAGGCTTTTTCCACTAAGGAAATCTTTGTGTTATGTGATGTTATTTTTCTTTTATTCAAGGGGTAAATGCTTTTGACCGGAGCTATGAATCGGATACAACTATTCAACAATACCACCCCAACGGGGTTTGAACCTTGGTGGCAAGAACAACAATGCCACCTATAAACCATCACACCATGCCAATACTGGCCGTTATGTGATGTTATTTGTCTCTCATTCTATTTCATGTTAATGTTCTCATTCAGTCAATGCTTTGATACTTTAGTGTGCTCGAAAGGTTCATATTTCAAAACTTTGTCATGCAAAGTTAAAATTGTTCAAATCTATTTTTAAATAGCCTTATGTTAAGCAAATTAAAAGTGCATTGGGCAAAGTTTTTGTTCTGTTTCAAAAGCATATACGAGATTGTTCACACACTAATTGAATAATATCATATGATGCTTTTAACATGAGTTGTAAATGTTAATCAAGTTTCATGTTAATCTAATTTAAAGTGTTAATGTACACTTGCATAAACAAGTCTGCCACATTGAGTTTAAATTAGTAAAAAGTTTTGTTGTGCTTTCAGAGTCAAAAGATAAAAATTATATCACTCTGATTCACCCCCCCTCTCAGAGTGAATCCACTTCCAACATGATCTTCTCGTGCTCTCCTTGCTTACATTAGACGAGATCCGAGAAGGTCATCTTTAGACCAATGTTAGCGTAGAATTTCCAGAGAAACTGATTGACCAGTTGATCAAATGAGAGTAGAATTCTTGGGTAAGGAATAGTACCACTCTAGTGTTGTATCCTTGAGAGATTGAGGAAAAAGTTTAGCCATTAAAGCATCGTGGTGAAATAAATTTGTACACATTGTGTTAAAGGCAGATACGTGTGTTTGGGGATCCCCTTTACCGCCATACTTGTCAAACTTAGGAATCTCCATTCCCTGAGGGAGAGGAGTGTTTAAGATTGCCACAAATAGGGGAATGTGTCAGAAGAAAGGCTGGAAAATGGGTTGAGCAGAAGCCTGGGATAGGCTTGCTAACTGGTTTTGCATCTGACCCATGTTTTGAAGCAAGGCGTTGAAAATAAGGTCATTAGACGATGTAGGACTAGTAGAGAAACCACCAGGGCCGCCACCGTACCCACCTCCGGAACCCCCACCAAAGCCTCTGTTGTGACCATCGTTGTGACCACCGTCATGATCACCGTTGTGGACCCCACTAGAGCCACCATCATGACCACTGCCAAAGCCACTATTATGATCACCACCGACACCACTGCCAATGCAACCGTCGCTACCAAAACCACCACCACCCATTCCACCAGAGCCCCCACCACCAGGGGCATTAAGAGGAATGAAGTTAAAGCCATGGGGTATTACACTCGCCTTGATTGTGTGAGATTTTTGAGGAGAGGAAACACTAATCGAAGGGTCTATTTTAGCCATGCATACAAATGTCATAGGCATCAAGACACCTATCTGTCTCTCATAGGCATCGAGCACCGTCCCTCAGGTGGTACCTAATCTAGTGTTATACGAGGGGATGTATGCTTCAGTTAGATTGGTGAGGCCACATAAGAATTCTATGCTCGTTCAATCTTTTGCTAACATATATCTCACCTTGTTAACAAGCCTAGCGGATCTTGTCATATTTGGTGCTTTCTCCAAATGATTTTTGAGATCTAACAGTCTCCTATCTAATGCCAAAAGGTGTTATGCAGGAATGTGAACATCATCATCCTCATCCATAGACAAAGTTGTAGGGGATGCTGGAGGAGTGGGTAAATGAGTGGTTTCATCAACAAAACCCATCTCGTCTATCAAAATATCCTCTTCAGAAAAATGATCGATAGTAAAGCCTATGGTAAATCTAGAAGTGACCTTCGTCTTTTCCATTTGTAAGTGTCACACACTTCTCGTAACAACGTATCCGAAGGTCGCATAATGGGTTGTGATGCTCATAAAACTCCAAAATACCCAAGTCTATAACGGTTGTCGAGTGCAAGGAAAAGAGTTTCAACACAAATTAATGGATAGACGTTCACATCGGGTTCACCAAAATGCAGAGGAGGGGGACCGACCACTCAATGACTCCAGGTCACAGAGAGTCGAGAGTTAAAGGCTACCCTAATCTACCTCAACCACACAAGTGTTTAGGGAATTGTTTAATGTTTAAGGATAGAGAATGAAGAGCACTCTCAGTGCTTCTATCACTCTACAAACATGAGAGTTTTAATGGGGCTAAACAAATAGGTTTCAGGAATCCTATTTGCAACCTCGCCAGATCTCTGCTAGAGGACAACAGTGCGGAATAGGGATGAGAGTGCGGCGTGCTGGCGTCTCATAGGTGTGCCATTGTTTGTATAGACAGATAGTGAAGAAGCACAAACAAAGACCTCTAGAATCCTACTGACAGTTTAGCTATTGAGGTTTAAAGCGATGACTAAAGCAATAAATAATAGAATAATTGAAATAAAAAGAGAGACGATATAAGAATGATAAGAGAAAAGATGATAAAGATTCAACTCACAGAAAGTCCAGTTCTCCCGCAAGCTCCACATGACCAAGCACCTACACACAACAAGATGGGGAAAAATGTTGGGGCTGTTTCAAGGCTTGTCATAGTCAAACCCCCATTCTAGTGTTCCCACCTCCATAGACAACCAGATAGATAGAGAAATAGAAATGTGATAAAAAAAAGTACGTGAAAGAAAATATTGAACACTACAAGAAACACTATGCTAATCAAATCCAACAACAATGCAATAGTAAGTGAACAAATACCACCCTCAACCAGAGGCACTCAAGGCCAATGAGAGAGGAACACAAGTTTACAACCGTGGCAAAGTCGAAATGGCTATAGTGACATTAAAGGAGGTCTCGCAAGACACCAAGTTGTGACTTCTATGGTAGATGTGAAGAGTGTTGTGATGTTGGGATGAAGCAAATAGTACAACAAGTAGCTCGAGAGCGTAAGAGAATGTGAGAATTGTGAAGAAATTATTCAAGAAAATGTGTTGAGAGTGTGTAGAAGATGTGAAGAAGGTGAGATGAATGTGAAAGATAAGCATTTGAAGGTGATTTAAGAGGGAAAGAGCCATTGAAAGGTTAGTTGAAGGGCATAGGGGCATTATGTTTCATCACCAATGGAGAACGTAATGCCTCTGTAGATTCTATAGGTAGGAATCTTGTTAGGACGATAGCGTGTCGTGTAGACATCTGCGCGCTGCGCTAGCGTCCCCGACAAAAATTCCCCCACCATCACTAAAGACAAGCACCAAGTGGATGGAGTATGGATAGATGATGTGGAAT
This sequence comes from Sequoia sempervirens, assembly GCA_007258455.2. Classification (NCBI taxonomy): domain Eukaryota; kingdom Viridiplantae; phylum Streptophyta; class Pinopsida; order Cupressales; family Cupressaceae; genus Sequoia; species Sequoia sempervirens. The sequence goes on along the minus strand of VDFB02072274.1, from coordinate 40,495,668 downwards.
TGCATGGTCGGGCTTGATTTTTCTAAAGTGAAGGATGCAAAAGGGGAACTTGCAAAGGGGGTGCAAATTCACGCCTATACATATTATTTTAAAAGATATTTTCATTTATTTTTTGTTTATTTTACTAACTTTCAAATTATTTAAAAATTATTTTTAATATATATTTATGAATTGTTTTACTTTGAACACATTCAAATTTGGGGTCAAGATTAAATGTAACAACTTTAATTTTCATAATTGACCTATCTATGTCATGTCAACTAAGTCTATCAAGTGGATAAAACAATTTTTTACCTACCTTGAAATTGACAACAAATACTTTCAATACAATACTACAAAGACAAGTACTCACCACTATGTGACACTTGTTATGTCATATGTAAGAGAAACATAACTCTCTCACTCATCTTTTACACTTCAAAATTATCTTTTATTGATGTCTTTTACAATATATATGTTCCATTTTAAAAATAAAAAATGACTTAGTAATATATAATATATATTAAATTATATGAAGTCTTTATATTAATAAATTTATCCATTAAGAGAAAAAAGTCAAGAGATATCCTTCTTGAAGTGCTTATTTTTTAATCAATTTGTTATTTATATAAGTGAAATAGATTGTAAGGAAGATATCTTTTGGCATATTTTAGATAGATGATTGTAAAAATAAATATGTTAGTTATTAAAAACAATTATTTTATTTATAATATATTAGTAGGTATGTGAAAATTCAATATTCAATAAATATATTATATTTGCTTATATAGTGTAAAAAATTAAAATAATGATTATTTGTGGTTCTTTAATTAGGATGGACATTGGATGATAAGCCTGAACTAATAATAAAATATATAGAAATATAATTCTCCTATACATCTAAAAAAAATAAGCCTATTGCCATGTATTTGTGAGTTTGTAAAAGGCAAGTTTGCTTAGAGAGATCCCATTATATACTGTGTTGCTAGGAAGTAGAAAACCCTTTGCTTGGAGCTCCATGTATGAAAATCTGGCCCTAGCAAACTGATAATATCCAAAAAGACCTTGGATGCTAACAAAACCAAGAAATCAGGGTGTAAGGACTAACCAAAAATCTTTGGCTGCATAACTATGACTCCTTGGCAAAGGTAGCTGCCATTTCTCTTCTATAAAAAAGACTTGCAAAACACATGCTGTAAATAAACTCACCTTGCAATCTTCCTATGCTCAGATTAAATGTCACTCCCTAATTGTCTTGAATTTTTTTGGTTATGGTTGTCCATAGGTCCTCTGGTTATATGATTGGTAGACTGCTTAGAAGTTTATGTTCCTTGTAATAAAATATCTCTCAAAATGTAAGAAAATAAATCAAACTGTGAGGCATTTAGCAGGCTATGTATTCTCATAAATGATAAGTATGGTTTCAGGTAAATTCACCTCCAACAATTCATGGTCATGGTAAATTTATCTCGGGGAAAATTCACTGCCACCAATATGAAAACTCACCGCCAGCAATATGATATGAATTGCTAGTGGTGAATTTTCCATTAGATAAATTTGTCATGGCGATGAATTTTCCTAAAGCCAATAAGTATTTATGATAGTGGCTTTCAAATGTACAGTAATGCACCAATCTCATTTTATCCCAATAAGTTCAAGGATGCAGCATGCACCTTTACATCATATGATAATAAGGATAAGTTAAACTCAATCATACAAGCAGTCAGTAGAGACGTAAATAGAAATGGAGCCTGCTGCCTGAAATTTTAATTAAGAAATGATGCTCATGACTGTTCAAAAAGTTTCATGACAAAAAAATAGCACTTGATAAAAATTTCTTTTCAATTAACCTTTTAAGGATAACTAAACTGGAACATGGACAGGGTAAGTCTTGCCCTGCTAATTGATAAAAGCAGGTTAATCCTGAGTGCTGGTTTAACTGGTTCTATGCCAAACAAATCCAATTTTATCTCTACTGTTCTCATTTGCATGGCAGACAACTAAGAAAGTAAGAATGCATGCATTCGTTCTCAGAAATAATGTGAAACACTAATTTCAGTAAGGCCCTCTAATAACCATGTGTTATTTCATACTCATAAAAACGCTTTGAAGATAGGCACCTATAAGTTGTTTGGTAGCGTTTAGCCTCAAATCTCTCCAGCTAACAAAATAAGATTTAAATTTTTTATAGATTCAATTATCCGGGTTCTAACAAAACACACGCAGATTTCTGAATCTCTTACTGTGACAGAATATAGATAGTACAGAGGATCTTTTCTTTATCTTGCCAAGGAATTTGGTGGCTCCCAGAGAAGAAAATGGAAGCTATCCAGTTATGATGTATTTCATGAACCGATTGTATGAAAGAATTGTGATAAAAGATAAACAAAAGGCCTTCCAAAGCATAAAATTACATCCCTTAAACTTGCCCTAAATCCTTCTGTATAGGAGATCTATGACTTATACCCTCAAGAAAATCATATAAGCACTGCACAGATCTAGAGACGAAAATTTTGAAAAGCAGCAATTGCATGTTACGACTGTATTTGACTGAATTGATTGACATCCATTTTGGGCATTGGAAACGAATCTGTAAATTGTCAGTCAAATCCTATGGAGTGCAATCCATCCCCTGCCTGATGCAGAGCAATACCCAAAGCTTGAAGCTTTTGACTCAAACCCATGGCATAGGATCTGAGGGCTCTATTCTCCTCTTCCATCTGCATATATTGCTGTGAAGCAACATTGAACTTGTTAAGAATATGATTGTTCTCTGCCCTCAGTTGGACTATTTGGGCCGTCAGATCATCCAGGTGCTGCTGCTTCCTCATCCTTGACCTCCTTGCAGATTCTCTATTGGACAGCATCCTCCTCTGCCTTCTCTCATCAGTAGTTGTCTGCAGCAGCTGGTGGTGGTGATGTTCATCATCTGACCCTGAATAGGCTGGAGGACAAGATCCACCAGAAGTGTGGCTTGAAGAGGCTGTGGAGTTGGTAGTGGATTGGTATATGGAATTTGTTGATGGGGGAGGCATTGAAGTGCTGGAACTTTCTGCTGGTTTTTGGGATGGATTGACAGCTATTGGAGGAGGATGAAAGCAGGTGGAGAATGATGCTGTCCTTGGGCTTGGATGGCTAGTGCTGAGAGCTGTTTCCCTGCTCATGTTGATTCCCTTGCCACCAAATCCTGCATCAACAGATACAAAAGGATAACACAACATTTACAACATGAATAAGATGAATATGGATATGATTGGCAATTGGTTCTTGCCATCTCTATCTAGTTATACAATCACAATCTAACCTTGCCCTTATCTGGCTTATATATAGTGTTTTTCAATAGGGATGTGGATGCCAGATTGGATGTACCCACCTGTAGATTCTGCAGTTGTTCCTATTTGCATTTGAGAGGAGCCTGCCATCAGTGCAGGCATAACTGTCATAGCTCTAGACTTAAGCAATATGAACACCCAATCTGATCCTTCTTTGTTAGCTGATACCTATCCCATTATCTAATTCAGCCTGGACAGTTGTATAGAATAGGATTGAAAACAACTCTATTCTGTCATTTTAAAGAGAAATGCTTTGTTCTATTTGATGTCCACCAGTGCCCCAAAAAGCCCGAAATTGAACTGACTCACTTTGGAATATGGGATGAATTTAAAGCAAACAATGAGAGAAGTGGTGGAAGAAAGGTAGATAGATGATTACCATATTCACAATCTATACATTCAAATAGTCATAAAAGCCCATTGGCTAGTCCATTGACAAACCAGCTATATCAGAAAGTAGGGAATGAAAAAGTCTGTGCGAGATTTATCCAAAATCTTGGAAAGGGTGCTTATCCCATTTTTCTAACAGAAAATGGAGATTATTCAGGCTGAATTTGAAGTTTTGTCCATTATTTATGGTATTCAAATACAACAAGTTTGGTCCCAGGGATTTAGATGAACCACCAACATTTTCCACACAGTAGATAAAAGAGGCAGCTGTTTACACATGGTTGGATCTCAGAGCTTTGAGTTACGTCTTGGGACTCCCATAGTAATTGTAGTTGTCACATCTGGGGATCCTCGTAAACAAGAATGAATGAATGAAAGATTTTAATGACGTCCGCGAGACCAAACAGTCTATGGGACCGAGAACTTGAATATTGAATTTAATCTACCTCTTTAATAATATCTTTCTATTTTTAATATTTTCTTTGGTGAGTTTAGTGAGACAACGTATCTAACTAAAGCTATAATGGTACATCACTTTTTTCTATTCTTCTTCAGTTTGTTTTGATAATAAATTACTTTAATGATCTAAAATGTGGATATTGATGTTTAGTAGTTTTCTAATGTTTAAAATATAAGTGTTTAATATTGTTGGAAATGTACTTTAAGAATATAATTATAGAAAATTCATGATAAAAATGTGGTCCACTAGGTAATATTTATGATATATGTATATTAAATATATTTATCTAAAAATTAATCACTTTAAAGTTAAGAGATTTATTTTATTTAATGAAGATTTATTTTTATTGTTTTTTTAAATGTATGTTCATTAAATATATTTTTCAAATATATATTGTGTTTATTTTTTTAATAAATAATGATATATTACTTTTTTTATGTACATCATTTATTTATTTTATTTTATTTTACTTAGAACTATTTTATAGTATAACAAATATCAACTCTAAATAATTTATTTAATATATTCTTGATACCATTATACAATGTCTTTTTGTAGAATGAGAACAAAATAAAAGTGAATACTACATCAAATTAAGAATCCAAAATAGCACCATCAAACATATTAAACACAAGTAGTAGCACTCAAAGGAGGAGGTTCATTACATTGGGGAACCACTCATTAGGAAGGTTCAATGGGCTAAGAATCTAGAATTTCTCATATTTCCTAGGATCCTACCCAATCAAGGGGACAATAACATCCCAACCTAGAGGTGGAGTCACCATAGTAGTCGCATCTCAACTATGCATGTGTCTAAGCCCCTTTCCCCAAGAAAAGACATACAAGCCTCATCATTGAGTTGATGATAATGAAAAGTGGATCCTATTGTGGGAGTGTCTTCATCATTAGGGAGTTATCGGTGGCATAATTTGTAAATTACCATTTGGCGGTACATTGCTCATAAGTGTATAGCACACTCCTCCAATGGTTGGGGAGATCCTATAAATGTTAACATTCCAAACCTTTTTGGCTTGGGCTTTGACTTGCAAAAATGTAAAGGCAATAAGATTGATTTTATCTGAAAGAAAGAAATAATAATTAATATCTTCAAAACTTTAAAAACATTATTTGTAGCTTTCCATGGATAAAATAAAATAAGTGCTCTAATTTTTTTCCAAATTCTAGCAATATAAACAATGCATTGAGTTGTGTTCCCTAAATGACCACTTCTCCAAGAAAAATGATTTGGATGGAAAGGATTTTTTTTGAATCCACTTCTATATGTCTTGGACATGATGTCAAGTCTAAGAAAGATGCTCAAGGGTCTTCACTATATAGTAAATTAGGCACTTAAGATGAGTAAGGCCAATGTGAACAAGTCTTTCACCCAATGAAAACCCCATATGAACCTGGAATCAAAGGAAATGACCAATTTTTTACTCAAGTCTAGCATGCCAAATTCTAGTAATTTTATAGATTTTAGTGTCAAGGAGGAGTTTAACTCCCATTACTTGTTAAGCTATAAAAATAAGTGAAAATGGACTAAGAATACTATAAACAAGGCCCAAAGAATAATTTATAAACTTAATGTTGAAATTCCAACAATAGTTGGGGTTGGGGCCCTAGCTCGGTTGGCTAAATCGGAGGTTGGTCACGAGGTCTAGTCTCCCCCACCCCCGTGGTACCAGAGGGCTTGTCGCGCCAGTGCCGCCGGTCACGTTAAAAAGTTTACCAGGCGCACTGTAGTTTATATGGGGTCGTGCTACCCGATTCCTGCAGTCTAAAAAAATAAAATAAAATTCCAACAATAGTCTTTCTAGCAAGCTTAAGGCAGTTGAAGCCCTAACTTGTGAAGCATGACATTGGTATTAACTCCTCTATGTGAAGAATAAAAGGCAAGTCTACATAAATAAACTAGATTTTTTTTGTAATGTGGACCAATGGATCTCATCTCGAGAGGAGATCAAATCTCAAATGGTATGAATACATTTACAAAAAACCTAAGAGCTTTAATAGTAAGGGTTTTAGCCAATTGAAGGTTGAAATAACTAGCAATAGATAATGTCCAAATTTTATGCTCATTAAGGATAATCCAATGCCAAAGCCATCTCGAAATTATTTTAGAAAGGGTTGAACATTGTGTTGAAATCCTTCCAAATGCTCTATGTAGACACTCAAAAATGTCCTATGCCTGCGAACAACATTTTTCACTAATTTATATCTCTCCTATATAATTAAATAATTTTTAATTATTTAATTATTCCTTAATACCACTTTTTTCTATTAATTAAATAGATTTATATTACTAAATTAATTCACTTTATCTTTATTCTTCTTTTGATTAATTAAATAAATTGTTATTTATTTATTATTCATTTTCATTTTCCCTCCTTTCTTCTATAATTAAGTAATTATTTTTAGTTATTTAATTATTCTTCACCCATTTTCTTCTATAATTAAATAAATTCTTATTTATTTAATTATTTATCATTTTCTCTCCTCTATAATTAAATAATTGTTTCTAATTATTTAATTATTCCCTCCATTTATTATTAAATAATTGTTTCCAATTATTTAATATTTTATTTCCCTCTTTTCTTCTATAATTAAATTATTATTTTTAATTATTTAATTATTCATTTTCCCTCTCCTAAATTAAATATTGTTACTATTGTTTAATTTATTCACTCTTATCCAAGCCTTATTTATCACCTTATTTCTTGGATCACGGTCCATTCTTCCCATCCTTATCTCTTTTCTTCTCAATCAATCTAATTCATTGATCATTCAATCCTCACCCTTCATTTGAATTGGGATTTTTATAAAAGAAAGATTTCAATTCCATTTCAAGGTTAACAACAATCTTTAATATTTTTCTATCACATCACTCATATCATTCATCTTTGAGATCTTGCTATTAATCATCGACATTGAGCTTATTGTAAATATTGCATACTACATATCTGCGATCAAACAAGCAAAATTGAGAAGAGTAATGGAGGGGAATCAACTTTGGCATAGGGATTGAAGTATTATTGTTCATTATTTGATTTCTATTGTCATTTGTGCTTCATTGTTAGATTAGGATCATTATGACTTGAATTTAGGTAGTTTTGTGGTTGCTATCGATGATTCATGCTCTTCCCCCAATTTTTGCCTATCTACACTCTAAGTAACAAATGAACCTTAAATAGCTAACTAGAATATTAATGATGAAAAATGAATGGAAGCTAATGCCTTGCCAACACTTCTTGTTGTGCTCCATTACAAATTGAGCTAGAATATTTATAGATAATATTTAATAATTCTAGGCTTCATTGAAAGACTCCCATTTATTTGCAAGCATGATAAAAATCATAAAAAAATTGATTTGTAAACTCTCTAAATAAGTAGAATATAGGAAATAATTTTTGTATATTGTGCTACTTGTAATTTAAATAACAATGTTAGAGAAGGAATTATTTTTCAAAGTAAGAAGAAATGATGCTACAATAAAATCATTTCACACAAGAACTCAAATTATTTTATTAGAAGTGCTTCAAAGAGAGAAAAACCAAATTGTGGTAGTGGAAAATACCCTAATATATTCAAAATAGTATATTACCAAGTAATTCATTTTAATACTAAAAAAGTGGTACACATTTTTATTATAATTTTATTGTCCATATGATCACACCTTCCTTATTAGAGAGACTTTTGGTTCCTCAAAAGATAGGTGAGACTTTGAGTGAGGTGAAGATTCCCTCATCTCTTCCTCCTCTATTGCAAGTGGTCATTTTTCCTTGCTTTCAACACAATAATCTTGAACACATTATTCATTGAATTGTATTGTGGTTGGGTGACAAATTTTCTCCTTCTAATATGAAAATGCATCTCACCAATGTACTTGACAAGCATATCCTCTTCTCCCAATTCAATGCTAATTAACATGGATTTCCTTCAAAAGTTCATGTTGCAATCATATGCACTTTATCCATCATATCATCTCAAGAAAATTCAATGTCTTTTGTTCATACTTGTGGCCTATGCGATAGAAATTCCTTTGGAGAAATTTCTTGAACTTAGAGATAATTTTTTTAGGAAGTAATGTAATGTGCTTAAGTTTTTCCTTAAGTGTGGTTGTGTGTGAGAATAATGTGAAAATTAAGGTTATTTAAGGCTATCTCTAACTATCCTAACTATAATTTATGATAATGTGAGTTGAAACTATCAACTAGATTAAAAATTGGATAAACTATGTAAACTAGGAACATGTAGTCCACTTGGAAATCAACAAGCAATGGATTTGACTAAGTATTGATAATGATAAGTAGTGAATAAATGGATTCAAATGAACCTATGTAGAGAAGTGATCCACATGAGAAATACTCAAAATTAGGTCTTAATGATGCAGAGGGCAGGCTTTTGCAAACACTATGGGATCTCAAGAACAATGACAATGTGGCTTTAACAATATTAAGCACAAGATTGTTTGATCCTTCAATGATGACAACAACTAATACCCTGCTAACATACTCTACAAGCCATTTCTCTAGGTTCAACTCTCAAAAGGAATCCAAATTCACCTATCTTTTGCACACTCAGGCCTTAAAGTTCTTAAACACACTCCAAAGACCTCTTACTAACTGTTCTTGACAGTGGTTAAACTCAAAACCAAGCAGTTTCAATAAACCCTCAAAGAGGCAGTGTTTACACATCAAAAATGATAGTAGAAATAAACCGTCTAACATAACTCACACAAACCATTGTCTTTTCACTCCTCCTTTGGTGATCACGTGCATTCATGTCTACAGAAAATTAGTACCAAGTTTCATAGATTTTTATTAGTTGAAAAGAGAGTTATGAATTAAATCAACTCGCTGAAAACCTTAGGCCTAGGAAGGAGCAGTGCAAAGTATTTCTTTCATAACTTGAGAAAAACATCCCAAAATTGAATGAAATCAACTACATTCAAACAATGAAATAAAGGACTATTTAATCATCACCTTTTAGACCTATCTCAAGGCTGTACAAATCTGTACCACACTATTTTCTTGTTGTTTCACAAGAAAAATTGTCAAAATAAATTACAAAGTAACAAGGTATTTGATCAAATCTTGCTCCCAATACTTCTTGGAGCATTTTCTTTCATTGATTCAGCCTCCAAACTTACAAGAAGTAGTTACACACAAGCTTATATCCCTTTTTACCAAAAACCCTAATGATTGTGTCATAAAATTTGACAATTTTGCCACTTTGTGTAACTTTTTAACATAACATGTGAAAAAAATAAAATAAAAAGACCTTACCTGACTACCATGGTCCTCTTAAGACCTTATTATGCTTCAATAAACCAAAAAAAAGAGTTGAGGGACCAATCTCAACCTCGTGACAAACCAAAAACACTTCAAAAATTCAAATTACCTTTTGACGGGAAAATAGTAATTTGAATTTCTAGCCTATTCAACCTAACTTACCATTAGATTATGATCCCATTGGACTCCACAAACCTAAATCAACTCAACTAGACCCCTATCACCCAAATAAGGCATAAAAACACCTTAAAATTGATGCTCTTGCATCACTTAAAAATACCAATAAAATTTGAGAGTGATTGGAATTAAAGAGAAATTGTCACATGTAAAATAACCTACTTGAAAACATTGATTGACCATCTAGCCACCAATACTGCATTGTCTAGGTGGTGGCTTTGAGCATAGAGTAAACACAAAATTAAAAATTGTCAAGGAACTTGTTGATATAGTGTCTTAAATTATAAGAAGTGTTCAACTCTTAGCAACCAAAAAAATGGATGTGATTGAAGGTAAAATTTAAGAGGTCCTAGTAAAAATGAAAGACAAAGTGCATACAAGTTGAGGAATTGGAACTATTTCACCTCATAAATAAATGCTAATTATTTAAAACTAATAGGGATCAATGATAACTCAATGAGAAACCATCCTAGGAGTTTTAAAGTCTTGATCTACAAAGGAAACATGGAAAGGATATGAAAACCTAGCACAATCTCGATTCACTAACAAAAGTAAGGTCAATTAAGAAATTTAGAGTGGTTCCACCCAATATATTTATAATTTATAAGCATGGATGGGTCCTTGGGATTGATATAAATCTCTAGTAGAAAATTGGAGTGAAAATCATCAAATTCGGGCATGAAATAAACAATTGGCGACCTATAAAGCATCCTTGACTATTATTGATAGCTATTAGAGTAGCCTTACTTGTGTTAGAAAAATATTTACAACTTTTGTGAGAGCTTGATCAACAAATTTAAAGGATAATTTTCTAGTGGTATTTATTTTGGAACTTTGTAGATTCTCTTGAAATTGACTACAAACACACCTTCATGAATGGTAACCTTGCAAAAATAAAGGTTAAGGGAGAGCCTACCTTTTTTAGTCCCCTTGTGGAATTTCAAGAATCAATCCACATTTAAATATTGATAAATAATTGGTAATGAAATTTATCTATTCAAATAAATTAATTTGAATAAAAGAATAACCATTAAAACCTATAAGATGATGGTAGATGACATAAGGAAACTTAACAAGACTAACAGGGTGGGAGAATGGTTTTGGAAAATGGTTTTTGATCACTCAACAAGGTCTTGGGATGATAAAGAGGATTATAATAGGAATGAGAAATCTAAAGTCTAAAGAACTCTTACAAGGTTTTGACATGGTAATAGCTCTCTAAAAGGTACCACAAAAGAGTTATTGGGAAACACACTAAAATGGTAAAATATCTCCATCATGGCTTAAGGAAAATTAAAGCAAATGGTGTGAAGTTATAAAAAAAAGGAAGTATAAAAGTGAGTTGTGTTGGATTTCAATGTCATGCCTCCATATCTCATATATTTAATTATCAAATTATGTAATTGTCCTATTTTTTAGCTTTAGATTGGCAAGCTAGTTGCATAATTAGTTTTTAAATTTCTTGGGTTTAATGATAAATATTTGAAGTTTGGAATTGTAGGTCTTGATAATTCATCAATTAATCATGTTTTAGATCTCAAGTCACTCAAAAGATATTTGAGCCTAAAATTATGATTTTATTCGTGTCTAGCATCTTAAATAGCTCACACTTCAAAGTTAAATTTCTTAATTACAAAAACTAAGCAAGACTTGGTGAATCATTATTAACTTCTATTTTTAATTCTAGGTCTATTGGGAAAAAAATAATTCTATGACATAGATTCTATCGATTTCCTAGACATTGATAGTGTTACAAATAGCTCATGGTTAGATCTTTGTTCTCAGAACTATAGTGATTAGAAAATCATTAGAAACATTTATTGTATCTCACCATAAATTTTTAAGACTTTAAAACATCATTCATCAAATCCTTAGTTAACCATTTAATCGCTAGTATTCAAATTTTAAAAGGAAATTAAAGTAATTTATTAATATTTTTAATTAAAAAAATAACGGTTCTGAAGTTGTTTGGAAGCAATTTTTAAATACAAATTATCAAATCATATGTAGAAGCCTTGTTAACAGTTCTATTTTCAAAACATAGTCAATATCCTATTGACTATGAGTTGTTGCACCAAGTCTTTACTCTCTTAAGTTCCTTCTAGGTTTCTATCAAATAAGACTTTGTAGTTTTATTTTAATGTGAACATGGTTTCATTAAATAATAACAACAAAACAATAAAATATAGGCAAAGAAATAAAGGAGGCATGAAAGTTAGAGAAGTTAAAAACAATATGTATTAATTTTTTTTTATAGTAGGTAGGGAATGGAGAGGAGGCACCTATGTTATAATTTATAACAACCATTAAAAATTGGAGGAAAAAATTAATACATTGGGAGGGAGGCATTGCTCTTTTTTTGAGTTCATGGTAAAATAAGGTAGTAAGTTTGGGTGCATACATGTATTTTATTGTTATATGAGACATGTAAAGACTAGTAAATATGCAACAACAATATGTTCAAAATGCATGCATGCATACACACACATATACTTTTGCACTTGGTTGTTAGAGTGAAGAATGGAATATAGAGAAGACAAAAAATTGTTAAAATATTTAAATATGCAACTAGAAAGAAGCTATATTGAGCGTGAATATTGGTTTCATAATTATAGGGAAGATATATTAGGCCCAAAGTAACTATATATTAATATATGCTAGAAAATTTAATCCTTGACATGTAATGCTACAAAAAATATAGAGGCAAGGAGGAATGCACACAAACTATTTGAAAATATACCTCTAGTAGTTGTAGAATGAAAATAAATAGAAGCTTGACAAGAGATTAATGTAAATTATGAAGGCAATGGCAATGCAAGCGACTTGTTTGATAGCATTCCTCTTATGCTATTTTTTGGTTACATGGTATATTTGTCTGGTTTTAATGGGAAAATAATTTCACGAGATGAGGGGTTTTTCACTTGCAGGTTGAATTTCATGATCAATGAAATATATTTTCTATAGAACCTAAATAATTGTAAATATGTGAGAAAATTCACTTTACTAAATTCCAAAATAAGAGAGAACAAGGAGCTCAAAGATACTTTTAAATTTTTTCATTTGCACATATGTAGTTCCAAATTAGAGATTATACTTTTATTGACTGTTAATTGTCTATTCAATTTGGTCATGTATTCTCTTTAAATTGTAATTTTTTAGGTTTCTTCTAGGTTGGCCTTTGCTGTGTCTCAAGTTGTATTGGAACCTCTGGGCTAGTCTAGGTCTGGTTTTCTATAAATAGTAATGTAATTAGGTGTAAGAATCTATCTAAAGGCATCAATAGAGTCTAATTATAATTTTTATCTTTGTATCTATCATTGTATGCACTTAAAAAAATAATGTGAGATCGACTTTCATCTATTAATGGTAAATGTATCTAGTGTTTATCAATATACTTATGGAGTTAACATTAGCTTCTAGGCACATTTGCTTTTTTCGTAATGCAATTTTATTAGTAATTAAATGAGTGTTATAAGTATTTTCAATGCATTATGTGGGATGATTGGTACATGCGATAGGTCACTGCTCTCTAAAATCATTATTGAGTGAAAATGCATTTAAAAGTGTGGGTTTTGTAAGAAAAATTTGGATAGTATCAAAACTATTTGAATCTAAGTGATGCAACTATTTGGGTTCATTCATTTTTGAATCTATTGTAATAGATTAGGCATCAACCATGATTATTTGTAACTAATCCAATTTCTAGAATTTAAATGAAAATCAATTATATAGTTCTAAATTATTTGTTAATTATGTTGTGTCAGTATGTATAGATCCACTATTACAAACTTTTGATAAATATTTTGGTGAACATTTGATTTATGTCATTTTAGGGGATTGTGCATACTACTAGTTTTTAGTTTATTAATGATGTAAATGGCTATGAGTGGGCTCATTTGTGGGGATATAAATTTCCTTTAAATCTTATGTTGCTTCATGAATTTCCATAAACCTACCTTGTTGAGAGATCTATGAACTACAAATCGGTAAACCAATATCAAGACACAAAGTGGCAACCACTATTATAATGTCTTTCTGCATAGGGTTTGATCAACCATGTGGTCAATCAATGTGTTATTACTTTGCAGAGATCTCTAGGAACACCCTCCTAAGCTTGGTAGGGCTTAAAGTGCAAAAGAGTCATCCCACTCTTGTTGAATTGGTATTTTCTTTTCCTTGGTTTAATAATAGGTTTTTCATTCTACTTGGGTTGACTTGATCCCAAAATCTAGTTGTTGTATCATTCCTTAAAATTGAGGATTGCAAGAAAAAATACCAACAAATAGTGTTGTTGAGGAATTGATAAAGTTGGTTAATTTGAATAAATTTTTAGGATCTATAGATGTATCAAACTTAGAAATTATTTTACCTTTGAATAATTATTTTATTCAAAAGTTATGTCCTCTTTGAGAGGTGACACGTCTACTATCAAAGTTAGTAAAGATTTACTTGTGTGGGTGCAAAGTCCTTACACAAATTTTGTAAAATATTTAGTTAGAGAGAAAAGGTTATCATGTATCTTGTAATTTTTTCTATGTATTATTGTCTTCCCTCATAGATTATCTTTAATAAATGAAAGAATATTTGCATGAAATTTATAAAATTAATGATATAAAAGGATCTCATTATGGATATGAGTAGTAAATAAATTTCATATTTGGTGGGAATGCACTTGTAAGAGGGAAATAAGTCACATATATCTTTGTGTGCACATATGCATATTGTTTTATGAATAATTATTTTTGTATGGGAATAGATGAGAGTGAAAGACAAGGTAGTTATAAAAGAATATGCATGTTCCACAAATCTATTAAGGTTATTTGCCCCTAAGTGCATATACTTGAAAAGAGGAAGGGTAAGTGTTCAAATAGTCAAGAGATTTGTTAGATCATAAATTCATTCAATTATTTCAAATTTGTATAAGGAATGGTGGATATGCAACGTGTGTGTGATCATAAGAATTCTATGTGATAAGAAAAATTTGCAATTGAAAGGATATTTTCAAGTTCTTTCTTATGATTTTTATTTTTACATTCATAAGTATGTATAAATGGAAAGATACAATAAATAGGAAGATATTATATCTTATAAGGGGGTTGTGTTGATATTAGAGAGTGATGGGAATAAAAAGATATAATTTGAGTGTATTTTTTCATAAATAATCATCACTTATTTTCCTCTACATATTTAGGTGTGGATCCTCATAGTAGATTGCAATATAAACAGTGTTTGGATGAGTCCCATAATATCATTGCTCTTAATTATAAAACTAAATTTAATCTCTTGCCATATCCTATAAGAATGCATTTCATTGTTCAAAGGTACATACCCTTTAATTTTTTTGGTATCCCTAATTTTTCTAAGTCCATTCCTAGTGAAATTAGAGACCATGTGCCCAAATCTAATGGACCTCATCTTGAATCAACAAGCAAACACTTTCAAAATTTTAGTGATTTAATGAAATATTAAGAGATTGTAGAGGATGATGTTATAATGAACTATTTCTATAGTCATTTAAAGAGGATGCAAGAGATTGGTTCTTTGGTTTACCATCTCTTTCTATTTCTTCCTAGGAATGTTTCAAAGCAATGTTCATTGAACAATTTTGTGAAAAGGTTAATCTCAACTTGTTGATAAATAAATCATTAACATTCAAAAAGATGAGGGTTACTCCATATTTTCAATATGAGATGTGCAAAGGGTGTGAGGGATATTTTTGAGAATGTAAGGACAAATAACTTAATGTGCTTGGTTCTCTACTTGGAGGTATTCAATGAAAAAGTGGGTTTCCTTTTGAGAGATAAAATTCCTATAACACTTCATCAAGAATATACCATGGCTAGAGATATTGATGCTAATATGAGATTTAAAATGATGAAGGTGTTATGTTTGAGGGTTAATATTATTGTTCTCACTTTGGTTATATATTCTACTAAAGGGAATGAAGAGGACTACTATGAAAATTTAAACTTGTAGCTAGAGATAGATCATCATTGAGGCATCCAAATTGTAAGGGAATTCATGGAAAATGTGCAAATAAAGAGGTATTAGTTTAAGATAAAACATCCAACGATGAGGTTAATGAATAATTTAGTTGCAATATGGTCAAATGTGAGTCAAGATATTATGATAATAAATTAATCGAGGAAGGTTGCAAAGAGTTGTACATTTCAAATTATATCTAGAAAAAAGAGTATTATAACATTGATGCATTATTTCCTATGTACCATCTAGTAGTCTCTACAACTCATTAGTCTAAACCCCCAAATATCCCTCTCAATACTACATACAAGCAATTATACTTGTCTTGGGTGACCTATGATTGTAAACTTATGGAAAATTCATTATATGATAAAATTTGTTGGTTTAATACACATTGACAGACCTTCCCAAATTATCCTTTAACTACTAATTTTTACTTTGTTATTTACCAAAGAATTGTTGAACTTTCATATAATCCATGACATTCCCTAAGATTATATTAATATGATGTACTAGACATAGTTGTTAATTTTTTGATGAAATATTTACATGAATATATGATTGTTGATGAAGATGTGATGGAATAATGTGATTAAACTTGATGAATAGGTGTTTTTGTAAAAATACTAACATATTTTATGATAGCAAAGGAGGAGATGATATAGTCATCGATAGAAAGAACAAGAGTACGTTTAGTAAAGGAATTCACAACAGCAAGGGATAGTATTCCGGCAACCAAGAGAGGGTGTAGATTTGTGACAACATGCATCATGTAAACTAGTGATTTTTGGAAATATTTTCATTGATGTCAAAGGGATATGGACAAGATAGTTTATCATTGATACATCATGTTACACCAAGATAGTTTATCTTTGATGTCTTGTTGTCATTGATTTCAAAGGATGAAGATGGAAATCAATAACTCTCTATGGCCGACTAGTATAGCGAAGTCCTTATTTTTATGAGGGATATCAAAGTCAAATTTAAAATAATTGAATAGGGATGACCCTAAGAGGAATCACCACTATTATATTGGCACCTATTTTGAAGTTTTAAATAAAATAAAGTTAATTGTGAATGTTGGTTAAGCCTTGACAAGTGGCACCCCACCTTGGGGATTTAAAAATAAATAAAACACTAATGTTTCAAGTCTAGTCAAGCCCTCTTGGATGGGTCACCTCCCTTGGGTGAAGGGGCATGTTTTGTGAGGTATAAAATCAAGTAGAGTGGAGATGTGAAAGGAAAGAATTTAATGCAATATTTATTTTATATACAAGCAGATTTGTGAGTAGATATGAAGGTATTATTATTAGACTTCATGGGCAGATGCAAAGCAGGTCTATGAGCAAATGCAAGGTAGATTATGAGCAAATTATTGAAGATGATATAGCAGATTTAAGAGAAGATTTACGTAGAAGATAAGAGCAGAGTTTGAAGCAGAATTATATA
Source organism: Sequoia sempervirens (assembly GCA_007258455.2). Lineage (NCBI taxonomy): Eukaryota > Viridiplantae > Streptophyta > Pinopsida > Cupressales > Cupressaceae > Sequoia > Sequoia sempervirens. The sequence goes on along the minus strand of VDFB02072274.1, from coordinate 40,478,605 downwards.
TGAAGCATATCAGAGAGAATATTTGAGAAGATTTAAGAAGGAGAATTGACCAAATTTATGAAGACTTTTAAAAGACTATATAGAAAAAATTATAATGACCTTATGGGAAGATGTATGAAGATCTTATGAGAAGGCCTTTGAAGGATTTATAGTAGATTTTGGAGGTGAATTAAGGAAGAATTACAACAGACCTTTCAAGGTGATATATATCAAATTTCAAGGAAGATTTGAGAAAAAATATTAGAGAAGTTTTTGAGGAAGATAAAGACTTTGTTGTGATTAAGGTTGGTGCATAATATTGGAGAGGTTGGTGCCTCCTATCAAAAGAGATTGGTGTCTCTTGTTGAGTTGGTGCTTAGTTGTGGGGATTCGTGTTTCTAGTAGGTTGGTGCTTACAAATCTTGTAAATGGGGATTGGTGTCTCTAGTGGTTTGGTACCTACAAATATTGTAAGAGAATTTCTATATAAGCAAAATTTTACCATGTCTTTCTCTTGTAAAGGTTTCCACGTAAATTGTGTGTTCTTCTTGTGTTGCATAACTTTTAGATCTTGTGTGATTGATATTGCTATGGTTGTTAGGTATTGAAAAAGTAAAAGATTATCTTATATTGATTCACCCCCCTCTTAGTATAAGCATGTACTCATTAGTGTTGAGTTGACCATGACTAAGGAGAATCAAGTAGTTGCATTAGACTTCCATTGCCAATAAATGACTACTAAATCAAGGACTCTTTTTCTGAAAGCAATACCAATGTTTTTATTACATGATTCTATTGACTTATCCACACATGCCTCTATGATTATATTTTCTCTTTAATGTTAACAAAGATATGATAGGACTTTATCTCCCATATGTATTCTTCTAAAAATAACTCTCTCCCTATTTAACAAGGATGAGTGACTGATATAGTGATGAGTTTAATACTAGTTATGACTAGTTAAGATTATATGTATTATAAAGAACAATGGATTGATAGTTAAGTAAACATATATTATTTGAATTTATATATTTTCAAGTAAGCAATCAAACTCTAACAAGTTTTGTTCATTCATGTGAAGTCATCTACATGAAGCTTTGATTGATGGTTGATTATCTAGTGTAACGAGTGAAAATACCTCAAGTCAGGTCCCACTTAAGGTATGATGCTACTCTATATTTTAATTTTTTAATATTGTTGCATCTGATTGTTGGTTAAGATAGTTAAATATTCATATTCATGTTGTAACTATTGATTGATGTTTAATATAAGAATTTTAGTTGAACTTGCTATTTAGTTGTAGCTGTGATTTGTAAGATTAATATTAGTAATATTCTTTGATCCTTTAGTTAAATGTTAATTTAGTAATACTTACCTTGTGGTTTTATGATTTTAATAATGAATGAAAGTATTTTAGAGACCCTAGAAATATCCTAGTGTACAAACAATACATGCCTCATCTCAAGTGTACATTCCTAGTTGATAATTCAAAGTTTCCTATTACAATTGATGGTTGCTTAATGTAGTATAATCTATCCTTTAATTAGAAGTGCATGACCATACTACTCCAAACCATTAGTTGTATAGGAGACCATATATTTTTTGGTGTCATTAATGGGGATGGTGCCAAACTATGAGATCATCTAGGTTTTTGAAATTTATTTCCATTTTCATAAATATACTAATTTTTTTTTTTTTTTTTCATTTAGGATGAAAAGATACTATATCAAATACTAAATTCTTTACTAACACTTTACAGGAAAAGAGGGAATTGATTCACAACTATTACATGCAAAGATCCTTTAGAAAGATTCCTTCCAAATTAAATTTCTCAAAAGGACATATCTACAACAGTGGAAAAAATAAGAATAGGACAACCAAGTGGATCTTCAAATTCTATAGCTAAACAACTTGAAGCTAATCCACCCCATCTGTCTCCTCCTTTGAACCTAGATTCTATTTCTAGTTCTAGTTTACTATTTCCATCCACTCTTCCAACTACTGATTCTCATTTAAAAATGGGGCACATTGGAGGAGAGGAGGAACAACCTCTCGATACCACTACCTTTGAATTTACCATTGCCAATAAGGATAGGAATATTTCTATGAAAAATATACCACCCTCTACTCTTCTTAATTTCTATGGTCTTATGATAGATAACCTTGATACATTCCTATTGAATTTTATGTCATCTATAGGAGCTATGATTATACTATAGATGCACATAGAGTAAAACTATTTCCAACCACATTAAAATATTATGTACTCAGATGGTTCATGAGACTTGGGAGAAATGTAGTAATTGATTGGGACACCATGAAGAAGAATTTTTTGAAGAAGTACAAGGAATACTGTATGGGAGGATATATGAGGGGAGACAATTTTTTAGGATGAACCAAAGAGAAGATGAGACATTGGAGGACTATGTTGAGAGACTTATGTTTTGTCTCAAAAAATCCAAACAAAATTGATTAACTAGAGATTCCTTGAAGTTAAAATTCTTATGAGGAGTTAATGAGGAGTGTCTGGATGCTTTGGACCTAATAGGGTCAAGAGATTTATCTCAAGTTCCATGGGAAGATGTCGATCAAATTTGTAGGAACTATTCACATTCCACAATGAAGATGCATAGTTTGCAAGAAATGTCTACCAAAAAAATTGTAGGTGTCTCACTAATGGAGCTAAACAACTTGATAAAAGACATGAAGCAAGATAGAATAAATCATATGGTGACTCAAATTGATGTGTTGCAATCTAGAAAGAAACAAGAGAATGCAGAAGCAAGTTGATGAGGGCTACACCACCCAAACCCCACACAAAACACAATAACAAATAACAACACAAAAAATGCAAGATAGAAAACAACCCACTTTCAATTATTTTTCCAAAATGAAATTACAAATTCAGAAATTACAAGGCTACACCCTAATGGGCTAGATTCATTACATCCAATTCAACTTTGAAAATAAAATCTATTATTCAGAGCCACAATCTGCACTAGTGGAGCCACCTTCTACAACCTCCACTTAACCCTTTTATTTTACCAAAAAATTGCCCTAGAATGTTCTAGAAAGTGTAACTGTACCTTTTGTTTTGGCGCCAAAAGTCTTGCCATTTGATTTCTTGCCTAGGAAGATATTTTAATGAAATTCACTTTTTAGTGGGGCAGCTTTGTGGGGCCATAACTTTTGATCTGGGTGTCTGATTTTCTATTATAATATATCATTGGAAATCTCTCGAAGTCGAAGAGATCTAAAACATTGAAACATCGAAAATGATTTCATCCACTTTTCTAGTTGTTTCGGGGCTTTTAAGGTTTTCAAATTTGAATTTGAAGCTGCATTGGATAAATTTATCAGGACAAACTTTAATATCTCCCAAACCGTACAGGGTATTGAGAAGATTCTTCCACTTTCGAGAATATTTTTTAGTTCCACTCATTGGGGTAAATTTTCAGGTCCATACGAGTTCATTTAGGTCGACTTACTTGTTGGAAATAGGATGCCATTTAATTGCAATCCTAAACATTATTTATTTCATTTATCTCCTAAGTCCTTGGAAAGTGTTCACCAACACTAGGATTAGAAAGAGATTAATATTGAATGAAATAATCATGTTAATTGACATTTGTAATTAATTCTAAATGTTAGGAGCATGTAAGGGCGTCCAATATGAGTTCCTAAATAATAGGGGCACATGGGGTACCCACATGGAAGGTGACACTCACCTTAAGTTAAGTTAACTGTTTGGAGTAAAAGATAACACTTATGAATGCATGTAAAGATCCTAGGACTTAGGGATTGTTGTTTACATGCATAAAGTTCAGTTCAATTCAGTTCAGAATCAGTTTAGTTTAGTTTAGTTTAGTTCAGTTATCTTCAGTTAGTTTTAGTTGAATGCTAGTTGACTTCAGTTAACTTGGAATGCATGATTAATGACTTGAGTTGCATGACAGATAACAGGTGACTACCTTCAGTTAATAGGGGATGACCATTCTTGCATGAATAGTGGAGAGATATGTTTCAGTTAATAGAGAATGACTTGGACCCACCTTGGGCGCCCAAGTTGGCTTCTTGGAGTTAACTCTTTTGCATGCTAAGATATTTCAAAAGGCTGAGTTAAGTGGACCCATTCTTGGGTGCCAACTTTGAGAATAAGCTTTGAAGATATCTTCAGAATAAAGGTTGAGTTATGACTTCAGTTTGGGACGCCCAAATGGATGAAGGAGTTGATTTGACATTGTTCTTCATGGTATAACTCTACTTGCAAGAGATAGGTGTACCTTTTGTCAGATAGGGATTGAACTTTGTAATTGTAACTCTTTGGAGTTAACAAAGTTGATTATTGCCTATTTATCTCAAGCAAGTTGAAGAGAGTTATTATTAGTTTTATTGCAGGTTGTGGAGAAGATTTGGTGAAGGAAAAAGAAGCATTCTCAAGCAAGGATTGGAATTATTGTAATCTACTTCAGAGATTAAATATTACATTGATTCTTGGTGGAGTTTTCCCCCGAAAGGGTTTCTCCACGGTATATGTTGTGTATCTTCTAATATTTTGTCTATTTATTCTACAACCTTATGTCTTCATTCTACAAATGATAAAATGAATTAATTAGATAATCACCCAGAAAGAATTTGTAACAAAGAATACATATTTAGATCAACAATCATAAAATTTTACAAAGTATTAAGCTACATAAACACCTCAATTTTCAACATTACTAAGAATAGTAAGTGACTATTTTTCACCTTTTTTGACTTCTAACTATCTTACACCCCTTAAGTGTCATCATGTGACTCAAAACAACTAAAGAAAATAAAAAAAATATTTTTTTCGGTGATGCAAGTTTCCTCTATACCACTGGATGCTCTTGCATCACAAGTTTATCAAAATATTGCTCACATTGTCATCATAAGAAAAGGGATTGTAAGTGCAAAGGGGTGGCAAGTATAGAAGAAAAATATGAGCAACAAGAGTTCAAGGCACTAGAATATGAGGATGGGCAAGTATTTTACCTGGAACAAAGGAAATAGTGGAATAAATGACAAGGTACCCCTCCAAATCCATTGTCTTATAATTCTCCTTTTTCAAATTCTTTTCAAACAACCCTCCATGGTACAATCAACTACCTACAACATGGCCAAATTATGGGCCACCTAGATGGATGTACCCCCAAAGAACCTGGCTACAACAATAATACCAATTAAAAGGTCAAAACTAGCATTGGAGAACCCCCCAATCTTTATTTTAGCAACAACAATGCTGCCAAATAATATTAATTATAACTTTTTAACAATACAACCAAATAATATCTATCTTATTATGTCGAGCCTTGTTGCTCCTGTTTGTAAACTCTTTCTAGTTCATGTCATGTTTTGAATGAGCTCTCTTTTTTGGCCCCGAGGGCCCTCCGTGTAAAGGGTACAACACCTTGTAAATGCTACTTACCTTATAAAAAACAACAATGATGGGGAAGCCAACCTTGGCCTAATTCTAATACATGGTACTTGCAACAACCACCAGTTTTCCCACACAACCAAAATTTTTACCAAATCTTGTTAATCCTACACCCAATCCACCAAGAGTCACACAACTACCAGTCTAGCCTGCACCCAATCCTAATAATAAGCCTATCTAGCAAGCTTATTGTAATGACACTGTTTAGTATCCTACATATGTTTTTGAGATCAACAAAGTGTAGCTCCATTCAAGAAAAAAACTACCCATTCCTACTTCACCACTAATCGTGGAATTCCTCTTCAAGGAATCTTCCAATGATGATAACCTGTATCCAAATTGGAGATAACATGTATCCAAATCATCAAAACTAGCACCTTGAACAAGAGGAGTTCATCACTAAGGAACCTTCATTCCCAGAAAGATTGAACATCAAGTTGAATGACCCTGGACTTGAATTTGAAATTCTTGGGCAATTAAAAAAAATGATGTGAAACTTCCTTTATTTCAAGCCATAAAAGATGTTCCAATCTATAGTAAAATAATAAGGGAATTATTCTTAAGGAAACCAATAAGAAAAATAAAATATCCTCAAAATGTCTGTATTATAGGACAATTGCCAAATATCATGTTAGGAAAATTGTTTGTTCCAAAATACACAAACCCACATAGTCTAGTTGTAGATGTGTCTATTAATGGAATTTTGATACACAATACCCTATTTGATTTAGGAGAAACTATTAATTCTATGACTAGAGACACCATGCAAAATATATAATTAACATACCTTCAGCCTACCCCTATTATCCTCCAATTAGCAAACATTTCAATTGTTAAACTAGAGGGTGTCATTGAAGATTTGTTCATTACACTAGATTCATGGGAGTATCCTACATATTTCATGGTTCTTCAACCAAAGGAAAATCTAGGATACCCTCTTATTTTAGGTCATCCATGGTTGGAAACTACAAATACTTCTATTGGCTATAGATATTATCATTTATAATGGGAATGTGACAAAGAAATTAGTTTTGTATCCACTTGTACAACCCTTTATTTCAATGCCTTATAGACCCTAATGACAATTGAGAAGAGCTCCATTCTTGAACTAAAATTATGAGGACACAATACTCTCTAGTATCATGTAAAATAATTATGCAAGAGACCTGCAACAAAACTCTTGTTTGACATGTTTATCTTTCCCATTGCATAATTTCCTTCTTGAAACTCATTCTATTAAATACATTTCATCAACACACATGTTTCATGAGCTTCTACCTCATTATTATGATCTCAATATGTCATGTGTAGATGCTTCTTCCATGACAACCTTGAATTAGCAGGTTGGAATAAAACCAAGAAGATTCCTTAACATAAATAGTCAGTTGAATTATACACAACATTAAATAGAGTTAGTTGAATCCATGTTGCAAACACATCAAAAAATATTTTCTTGGGACTATCATGATATGAAAGGCCTGGACCCTAACATATGTGTTGGTGTGAATAAGGTTTCCTACCTATCTAGTTCACCTAATAGTTCCATTCAAATGTTAAGTTTACTTAGGTCCTCAAAATCTTTCTAGAAGTATTAGGTGTCATGTGTTCTTATCTTCTTGTTTCCTAGGTCATTTAATATTTGATGAGTTAGTTATCTCATGACATAGGATTAAGACACTTGTCTTGATCTTATATAATCCTATGTATCACCTTACATATATAACCAATGGTATCTCATACATTGTATATTATATCCATGATATATGCATTGCTTGATATGAATACAATTTATTCCTATCATATCAATCTTCTCTCTCTTTGTGCTTTCCATTTGGCCTATAGATCTTAAGTGGCTATCTCCATATCCAACTCTTACATGGCATCAGAGCAAGTTGGGTGCCTTTGGTTAGTCTTTGTGGAGAGATCTTGGTAGACCTTGAAAATTTGAGTATGCTCTTCTCTTGCATTGAATGATGATCTAGAGAATAAAAGAAACTTGATAAAATACCAAATTCTAGGGGGTTCCTCTTTGTGGTTTTGTATTGCAGGTTCATTTTAGATCTTGTTGGTGCAAATATGAGTTCACCATTGAGTTTAGGGTGTTCAAGAAAGTTTTTCCTTTTGTTTTGTCCAACTTATACATATGAGGTTAGATCTATGAGGGTTTGAAGCTAAAGAGTGGTTGTCAGATCTAGGAGGTAGCTACAATTTTGGAGTATTTTGGGTCAAATTTGACTCTGTCATCATGTCTAAAAGGCCCAAAAGCCCCAAGATTGAATGTTAGTTCATCAAAATTGGATAAATCTTCTCGAGGCCATCAAGAAAAAAATCACCCCAATTTGGCCATCTGTATGACCATAACATTGTGCACTAAGTCCGTATAGTCAAAATCTTTTAATCACTTATTGATTTAAAATTTCAATATATATATATATATATATATATTCAAAAAAATTCAAAAAGTTTGTATTTAGAAAAAAATTGAGTACCTTATAGGTTACTCTACAACACCTATAGGGTACCCTATACCCTCAACAAGGTACCACGACGCCCTGTGGATGCCACATGGTGCAAGCTGTAAGCCTCATCAAAGACCCCAGGTAGGTGGTCAGATACCAAAGAATATTTTGGTTAAAACAATTTAAGATACCACCATGTTTTTTAACAATTCCATCAAGATTCTATGGAATATTCTACTGAGAAACCATCACCAACTCAAAGAGATATGGATGAACCCACAATAGTGGGTTACAAACCCGTGGATGAACAAAAATTGTAGGTTACCCAAAAAAAATTATAAACACCTTCGAACGTAGAGGCTTTGTTCGAAGGGGATGCTTCAAATGAAGCCTCTCTCCACATAACCTTTGTTCAAAGGTCTTTTAACAAAATATTTTTTAATAAAATAATGCCTTCGTTTGAAGGGGGCCTTCGAACAAAGGCATTATTTTTTTTGGAAGAGTTTAAAACTCTCAAATGATAGTCATATTGTCATTTTCAACATCGACTGAACACAAACCTGTGGGTCTGGCAAAACGAAGGAGAAAACAAACCTCTGGAGTGAAGTCGTGCTCGATGAAAGTTGATAGGTGCATTTTTTGGATGACATTTTCCTTTTATGAATAGTTTTTTTTTCTTTGTTCATTTGAAAATAATTTCTCCTTTTTTCTACTTCTTTTCCTGTCTTCCTCCTATATTCATGGCACTTGATGAGCTAGAGCCTTTTATTTGCTTCATAAACTACTATATCTGTTGTTAAGTCACATCTTGCATGCTTTGTTGGCTGCATTGGCAATGAATGGTGCCACACATAGTGGCCACCCTTTCTATTACTGTTATGGCACCATAAAATATTGGTTTCCATACCTTAACAATGCATGGTTCTTCCCTTAGAAACTTGGTGCTAGGCTTATGTCTTTCTTAGATCTTCCTTGCCTTAAAACAATTACACCAATATGGATTTGAGTGGTAACAATTGATCATTCAAATTAAAAGTTTAAAAATGTAGCCATTTGATAATGGACTATAGAAGTAACCCAAAATTTCAAATCAACTTACATTAAATTTTAAGTCTACACAAGATTTGAGATACTCCAAGAACATCTAAATTTATGTAATGAACAAATCTAACTATACAATACTATATTTAATTCTTCATCATAATTCCCATGGGTAAATAACTTTCATGCTTTACATTTAATTTACCAAAGTAATATTTATGATTCTAATATTTAGTTAACTATTTAAATTAATTATTTTATTAATAAAATTTATCTAATAAAACTAAATAACACTATAACAAATTATATTTTCTCTTCATTCATAATTACTAGCAATTGCACTAGAAGGAGGTGCAATAGTTATGTTGATTGTAATATATATAAAATAATATGTAGAAACCTAAACTTACCCCTAAATATAAAGTACTTGAGATGTCGATATCTATGCAATCCAGTTATCTCTATAAAAGAAATCAACATACGTATCACAAATTCTCACATTGTGTAAAGATCTCTAATAAATTGAATGTCTTATAGATTTTGAAATACTATTAGAAAATAATTGTGATATCCATTTGTGAAGGTCCTCATATGTTGAAAATTTTTATGAACTCAACTCAAAGCCAATTCATTGTTAATGTTTTCAATTTTCTAGTAATCCTAATATTTTGTTTTGTTTAGATTTGACATAGAAAAGAGCAAGTCTAAACATGGGTGTGGGACTAGTTTCTAGTTCAACGTTTTCATTTTTTTAGTAATTCTAACCTTTTGTTTTGTTTAGCTTTTGCATGAAGAATAGTAGTCTAAACACGGGTGTATGGGAGTGGTTTCTTGTTCAATATTTTCACTTTTCTAGTCATTGCAACCTTTTGTTTTATTCAAATTTGGCATGAAAAAGAACAAGTCTAAACATAGATGTGTGGGACCAGTTTATTATTCAATGTTTTCGCCTTTTTGGTCATTGCAACGTTTTGTTTTGTTTTGACTTGTAAACATTCCTCATCTTACCACTCTCAGGTAAACACTCATCTTACCACCCTCTCTTATTCTTCTTCCTCTTGTGGGGTTTAACCCACCATAGCTTGACCTCCTCCACCAAAAATCACTCCTTTATCCAACATTCTCCTCTACACCATCCTCCACAAAACCTGCATACAAATCTTTACTAACAATATCATAGAAATTAAAGATTTCCTTCTACACTTACTCTTCAAACTCCTTCACCATCACGACCACCTTCTCATCCATCTCTTCTTTCACTTTTACTATCTCATCTAAATTTGAATCAAAATCAACTTCCTCATTACAAAATTTAGCAAAATTAAACATTAGCTTTGTTGTTCTTTCCTCCTCTACTACTGCAACATATTATTTATCATCATTTGCTACAACATCTCCTCTTCTCTCATTCCATACTGTTAATGTTGTTGTATCTTCATCTTCCAACACCTTCACATCCTCCAAAGGACACTCAATAGATTTTGCATCACCATTCTCCTCTTCAACGTTTGTTGCAATATCTTCTTAACCACTCTCTATTGCAAGATCTTCTTCACTCAAATCTTCAACCATCAACACCTCCAAGTCCTCCAAAGAACACACAATTGCTGAACTTTCATCTTCTTTATCCTTTCCTACACATAGAAGTTCATTTGCACACATATCATTATAAAAAAATAATGGGGCTCTACCTTACCTGCATTCTCTTCTTTCTTCCTTTATATTGTCATCCTAGTCTCCTTCAAAACCTTCAACATCCTCTTCATTTCATTAGTTTTGGTCTTAAATGTTCTTTCACTTCTTACAAGAACTGAAATTCCTAACATCTTTCCCAAGGATAGCTTCATACTCTTCCTCTTTTCCATATTCGGTTACACATACCACTCACACAATCTACAAGTTAAATATGCCATTTTGTAGTTACAAGTTCCCTCTTACACTCGTGACAAAATTCACAACAAAAAATTATACCTACCTAACAAATATTTTGGAAGACGTACCTCTCAAAACCCCCTCTACCCACTTTCACACTATAGAGAAAGTTTGTACACCTTCTACCCAACTTTTATCTTTGCTAGAGAGCGAACGTAACCTCATAACTTTAGATCTCTATAGTTATAGGACTCATTCATACCTGAAACAAACTCACATGCAACCCTAATGGTTTCTCATATTTTTAATGTCTTTATCAACCCTCATAATTGTAGGAATCCTCTTCATAGCTGCAATAACTTATCGAGTCTTTGAGGCATCCCTCACTACTTCAAACCCTCACTTCACATCTTCCACCTTAACACACCCCCAATGAGAAAATGCAACTCTGATACCATTTAATGCAAATGAGATCAAGGGGCCTTATCAAGTAGCCTGATCACACAACCTAAACATACTTCTTCACACCACAATCAACAACATGCTTTATTTTCTATTATAATTTCATTAAACAAGGGTTTTCTAGAGCTTACATAACAAAACACAACCATTAACAATACAAATTTGGCCTTATTACTCTCCAAAATTGATACTCCTCGAAGGCCCTAAAATGAAGACAACAATTTCCTTTTATATTTCAAGCTTTAGGGAAGTTCATCGGTTCCAATATTGGGCGATTATAGGAACTAAATTGTTGCAAAAATGATTTTTTTAGTAGCAAGTGGAATTTTCACAAACTAGTGACAAGTGGAAGTTTTGCAAATACCCAATTTTCTATTGGGTTACCACAAAAAAGTTGGTTCACTTGAAATACCCCACACTCCATACCTATTGATGTCACAAATACTTTATGTTGTCCTTCGTGCAAAAGTTCCATTGCTTATCAAACATAACCTTTTGATCAATGCACTTGTCTAGTTTAGTAGTGTTTTCTTGCAAACCCACTTGGCCACAAGGTACCTGCAAAATCTAGTTGGATGTGAAGTCTCTAAAAAAGTCAGATAAGCAAGAGATTCCCACAAATGCAGAAAAACCCATTAGTATTGGTTGTGCAGTAAAATTTGTTGGAACTGGTTGTAAACAAGTTGGTTCAACAATAAATCTTTGCAATTTTGACAACAAACCAAAAACCTGCAAGCAAACCAAAAAACAACAAATCTGATAGCAAACCAAAAACCCACAAGGTCATAACTTCATCATTTTTTAACCAATTTTCACCAACTTTGAATTGTAGATACCCATTAAGCTCTTCTATTGGGTGATGTCCTAAATTTTTCTAAATTTTATCTAAAAAATCCCCCTGAAACAACCCAAAACCAACAGAAACACAACAAATTGAAAGCAAAACTTAAATAAATTTTGGTTGATGCAAGATTTCCCTTACACCCAAGATGCTCCTGCATTAGTTATCTTCAATTTATTTTTCTAATACCCTAATTGCATACGATGTGACATATAAGAGTGAATAGGCTCTAATATCACTGATCCAAATCATACAAAAAAATCAATGGACAATCCACCAATGAGATGCTAGGCATATTATATGCAGTAATTGTTAAACAAGCACTATGCAACATGAACAATTACTGAAGCTAAAAAATATTATTTATTCAAAATTAAGAGGGCTTATACAATATATGGCAAAATCTAGGGAAAATATGCATGCCTTCAACTCTATTTTATTAATTCCAATTCAACACATATATATACATTTTGTAAATCAAACTAGAAAACTTACTAAAAATAGTAACTATGGTTCCATACAAAAAAAATGTCCTTGAAAGTTAAAAATAACAATTAAATGAGGACAAGTTAACTTTTAAAATTAACTAGTAAGTCATTTAATTTTGGCATCTCAACTTTGTGGAGTCATGACTCTTAACCTGCTAGGTGAAAATCAAACTTGTTGGATACATTGGAAAGATTCCAAGAGACATACATCAAATTACAAAGAGACTTAATCATTCACTCCTTAGAGGAGTGAAAATGTTAGAAACACTCCAAAGGCCTCCAAAATTGATGATTAAGATGTAGAAAATATATATAAAAAAAAATTCTAATATTTCCTAGATTCAGCCCCGCAAATACCACTCAAATGCTCTTGGATCTCAATTGGATCAAAAGAGCATTGCAAGTCCACTTATCTTTCTTATATGGTCAAAGTTATCCATTCTCTTATTAATAAAATTTCTCAAATTAGATTTGAATATGTTCATAGAGAGCATAACGAAGAAGCAAATAGCTCAGCTAATATTGGTGTTAGCCCAAATCCTAGAACTCCATATATATGGAATAATCTTGATGAGTAGATCCATAATGTGTTTGGCTCTTGTTGAATGGTGATGCTCTTTATAATCATTGTGGCTTTGTTCTAGTATTGCTCTATTGCCATTTCAAAGTATCCTTGTTGCTTTAACAATTCATGGATGATTTTGAAATTCCATACTACTTTATTTGGAGGAGATTTTGATGTTTTGATTCTCTCTAGAGTTCTATGTTATTTTGGCTTTCCTATACTTGGTTTCATTAGCAAACCTTGGACTTTAAATTTTAAACCTTTGATTGGTTTTTGGTTTGTTTCCCTTTATTACTAATGCATAAATAAAAATTATTATTTTATTAAAAATATATATTATTAATCTTTAGATTTAATGCTTTATAGTATTTAAAAATATTATTTCCACCTCTAAAACTTGTGAATAAAATATATAATAATACAAATACTTCAAAAATAATATAAATCACAAATATTTGAATTTGCTAATAATTCTAATTATTCAATAGTCATAATAATAAAGTAACAATATATGTCTATTTAAAAAAACGATTTATAAATATCTTCTAATACAAGAAAACTGACTATAAAATCTTAATATCTTATACATGTTCATTTCTCATAGTTTCTCTAAACTATAATTAAAGATTACATATATCACATGTTAATTATTAGCTACTCTATACCATTATTTGTGTAATAATATTATTCACCTAGATGCATTTCATGTTTGAAATTCTCTACCTTCTAAAATAAACTCAAGTTGCATTAAAATTTTGAAATGCTATTTAGATAAAAGAAAGTAAGTTCATAGTTCTCACCTTATATATAATAAAACAATTATATTAATCTTGAAAATAAATTTAAAGAAATTGGTGATTTGTAAAGGATAGAAAATAAAATTATATTTTTTAAATATCTTAAACTCAAAAAATAAAAGTTATAGAATTATAATTACTATCTAAAATAATGAATTCTCAACATAAAATTTATAGAAAAATCTTTACTCTATAAAATCAAAATCAAATTTTATAAATATAAACTCAGAAATAAGAAAAATATTGTGATTTCCTACATCGGCTAGCCTGTTAATTATAAGCAGATTTCCTACAGCATATTGGACTCCTTCTGGAACAATGTATTGGATCTTCTATTTTGTTCAGCTTCATATTAAATTTATGGTGGGCCAATGACGGAAATTGGAAAACCTACTTGTAATAATATAACCACATTCAAGCTTGTGACAGTGTGCAGAAAGCAAAGTACTTTACCACAAAAAAGCCAGATTTGAAATTACTTACATAATTTTGCAAAAATAGAAGAAAATTAAGGAAAGAGCTAGTGAAAATGAGTGAATAAGTTCATCACTTCTACCAGAAATGTTGTTATGAGAGCATGTAAAAGCAACTCCAGTGACCTGGGAAAAAGCTTGCACTCTGGAGAAAACAGTGGTGCACCATGAAACTGCTAATTTGTGATATTTGGTTAAACTCCTAGTGTTAGTTTTTAAATAGTCAGCTCTTTGAGCTTTCATGTGCCTATCTGTTGGTAGTTTTATGTACTCATTTGTGAGCCATGCATTTTGTAGATTATCTATTTCAATACAATGAATACATTAAAAATGTTGAGCACATGTAAGACATTAAATAGTTTTTCCCCTCCTCGGAATAGAGAAAAGCATGAAGCAACTCATACCCTTACATTTGTCAATTACCCAAGAATTTGATTCCAAATCAATTTCATAAGCATCAAGAAGACAACTTTCAAAGGTAATCATAGCATGTTTTTGTCATTTGGACAATTTGCATCCAGTATGACCTGCAGCTAGTACCTTTTCTCACCAGCCTCTTTTGTATTCTCAGCATTTCACACTCACCTCTCAAATAGTTGATAACACATTCTGTTACAAACTTTGCCCTAATTAATTTTAGTTCAGTCATCTTAAAAAGAATACCTTTCTGGATAAGCTTGTCCTTTCATTCCCTGTTCACCTACAAATGGATGATACATCCCAACGAAAAAATTCCTTGCAATTTTCTGCCACCTTTATTTAAGGCTTTTTATCCAGTTTCTTTTGCAAACCCTGCATTTGATGATGCAATTGCAGCACCTCAGTAGAAACATCAGCAGCCTTCATATCCTGCTGAAAATTGACAACATCTTGCTTGACTAGCTGCATCTTTGCTTCCTGCTCCCTTATTATCAGAGACAATGAACCTATATCCACAGCTTCCAACCACTGACTGCGAGAAAGAGTCTGCAGAGCACATAACTTATCATGTCAGAAGCCCTCTTATTTACAACATCATCCCTCTGGCAGTGCACTCTTCTATATGAACAGCAGAGCAAATGCAAGTTGCAAATAGAAACAGAACTCTCTATAAATTAAGAAAACCATCGACGGAAGCAGGAAAATCTCTCATAAACAGAATTTTTATCTTAAAAAATAAGTAGCATCACAAGACTGCTCAAACTCATAACAAGCAACTCTTGAGAAGCATCAAGTTAAGGGAGTTTGCGCATTTCTATAATGACAAACATGAAATGCTGCAACTAATAGACCAACCCCAGCACTGTTGAATTATAACAAACAGCTGCAAGTGACAGGCATTAAATAACAGGTTTCAGACACATGCATGATATGATTGAAATTTGAGAGTAATTATCAGAAAAGATCCAAAAATTTCTGCCTTCCATATAATCTCACAACCTAGTTGTGTGAAAATCAGAGAATAAATTCAATGATACACTGTCATAGTTTGAAGGTGGCACACATTCTCCTCCAAAATATGAAAGTTTACAAGCACAAGTGTGTCACTCTCCAAATACATGCAAAAACAATTAAATCATTACACATTATATCAAACTCAAAATCATTTTTTTTGCAGAAGAACCTGACACCTCTAGTTGAAGTCACTAAGGCAACTACCCACACATGCTATTTAAATAAGAAACTGTAGTTCTTTGCCTTTTGGGGAAAACAAAGCCCTGGTTATTTACAAAACTGCAGCTATCTAGGGATGTCTACAATATATGGACTGTAATGGCAAAATGAAACTGATATTCTATAAAAGCTCACCTAAGTATATAATTTTTAAAACAAAAGATATAATATACACTTACAGGATAACTGTGAACATATTGATACAATTAGGATGGTAGTGTAGAATAGAATACTAGATGATCAAGTGCATGTTACACATTGAAGTGCTGCTGCAGGAGCTAGTGTTTGATGAATTTGGAGAAACTCCATTTATTCCTACTTTTTGAAATTTTGAGGTGCAAGAATTCTCGCTGAAAGACTAACAGAGAATCAGAAACAGATACAGAAGAAACATTCCTAAGAGGAGAATAAGTTTCACAGTGAGTCAGTCTCCCAGACTATCATTTAATTCACCCATGCAAAGAGCAAGTTTCTCTTCAACGTTAGAGAATTCAACTATAATCTGCTATATTTTACACATCTGTGAGTTAAAAGGGAAGTAGGAAGTAAGAAGTTAAGAACACATAAGAGAAGGCATGTCAAGTAGATGTGTCTAAAGCTGAATTAGTGTATGGTGACGTATTGCACTTTCACATGATTCAATGAAATTCTTGATACAAGCCTTAAGGAACTTAGTGGCATGCCTAGTGGTGTAGGAGTCAAAATAGGTTAGTCTTGCATTAAACAATATCATGCATCATATCAAACTGTACAGATTAATACACTATCTATAAATAGGATCAATATTATGTAGTGATTTCCACATAAAAAACGAGGAAATCCTAGGCAAATCGGCATTAAAGTAGATGGTCTTATAATTTTTGTACTTAGGGTAAGCAAGAACCCACGTTGAGTAAGTGATCTTCCTTGTGATTTATAATGCAGCACAAATGGACATTATGTGGCTAGACTACCATAGAAGAATAACCCACAAAGTAATTGTTGCAAAGTCCCAATGAAGATTGTCTGGGAGTTGAATCTGAGTGAGAAGACAAATGATGAACTCCATATTGCCTACCTAACTATGTGTGGCATATACTAATTAAAAATTGCATGACAATTATTCAACCTCCAGCTTAGGAACATTATTTGAAGACGCACACACGTTTACCACATAGATCTTCTTTACATCACCGTGACTATCAAAAATGATGTAATCCATGCTTGCTAATCTAGGTTCAGAAGCACTGTCGAAACTAAACTTAATGTAAAGATGGTATGGCAGCTTCTTTCTTTAACATCAATGTAGAGACGAAAGTCAGAACATATAGCAACTATTGAAATCAGTTAGCAATACATGATGTCAAATGATTTCTTCTTATTAGAGTTAAAACCAAAAAATTTCTGGGAAAGATGCATTAAGACAACTTAAGCAAACAATTTTAATTTTTCCAGTATCTGTTGGATACAAGGACTTCTCTGGTTTTCTTGAAAACTAAAAACAGCATGGCTAAACAAAAAGATATCATGAAACCTGTAAGCAATGAGCTAGCCTTTCTTCTTAAGGGGATTTCTTGTAACTTGCACCCAAGCCAATTTTCAGCATGAAGAGATTAGTTGTTTATGTTTAACCTCACAAAGGGATGTTACCACTATTCCTTATTCATATTTATCTTCCACAAGAGTAGTGAGATAAATAGATCAACATTCTTCATTAGACATTGAATCCATACATGAATCCTACAGCAGGTGAAAGAGAAGGAGCTGCTCGCACTAAGATGGGAGCGCCACATCATGAGAAGGTGGTGATAAAAATGAGGGAAGCTGGTTAGTGGAAAGGGCATAAGAAATTGACTCTGTGGAAGCCACTGGGAAGGGCATAAGCAATCGCATTTGAAGCAACAACTCAAGTGGAGATCAATGTGGAATCTCTCAATTGCTTCCAATCAGTCAAAATCCTTTCAACACAAGTAGTTAATGAGAGGTCTAAGACAATACTAAAAGCATCAATATCTGTGTCTGAATTTGAAGACATGGTTCTCTATGGCTTAAATGGTGATAACAACACCATCAGATTTTGGAAGGCAGTCCTTCATAAACTTATAGCTTTGATTGTCTATAGCAAAAGCACAGTGAAGGCTCTGCATAAGAGGCCAACAGTTTCTCCATTGCACAATATCCATGAAAACATAACTGAAATAAGCCTGAGGAAGGGAGAGTAAAACCTGTCCCTAAGATGCCATGGCAGAACCCAACTAACCTAGTAAAGAAAAAAAGACACTTGCAAAAACTTAACGTAACTTCAAACATTAACCATCAAATACGTTCATGATTTGGATCTTTTTTAGGATACAGTTCTTAAGTTAAACTTTTCTTCTTTTAGAAATGGCTAATAGAAGTCATGAAGTTTAGGAAGATTTAATACCTCGATGGCCTTGCATAGATCTAGCTTTGTTCTTGTAGATGGTTTCTATATAATAATATATCCTAACTCTCATGGCCACCTATGTGCTTTAGGACAGTGCACGTATTGTGAATATATTACCTACATGCTTAGTTTTCTAGTGTTAGGTAAGCATTATACAATCACAGACACACAGGGTATAATTGTTGCTGAAAATTCACTGCCAATGAAATTCAATTATATGCATTATAAAAGAACAGAAATGGAAGTAAACATCATACAGAAGCAAACAAGCCCATAGTGGACAGACCACATGCTAATGGTAGTTCGTTACAGACATACAATTCCTGGAGGAAGCAAAGAAAATGCTTGCTAGAGCAAAAACATAATAAGCCAAAAGCCTCCGAGGAAATTAAAATCTGATAGAAAATATATGTGATGATATAGGTAAAGTCAATGAAAATGACAACATAATTGTGTTGACAAAATAATAATCATGTCAAATGTATCGGACTCTGTTGTTAGTGATGGAAATTTGAACTTTTTACAACGATGACTAAGTAAAAGTGACTTTTGTAAGAATATTCACATGAACCAAGGAAAATTTCCTCTATTTTGATGGTCAAGCTAGGTTATACGTGGAGGTGAACCGCAGGAAACCCCATTCCAGCTGCCAAGTTCCATCCCACGGTATGACAAATCTAGATAAAACTTGTAAACATAGGACTACTAGGACTGCAAAGTACAATGGAATGAGCATTTGATAGGAGTGTGCATCCATAAAGAAAACAACAAGCATGCTCTGTTTTGGTATTAATAAATGATTATGAATGAAGTATAAGTTTGTGTAATTAATTAGTGCGCCTATTATTATTAAGTTTACTTAGATGATTAATTTTATTTACTTCGGTAAATTAGGGCATAAGAGCACGTGTCAACTCCCTTGCTTGATAAGATTCTTTGTCACCTCCACCTCATTCACTTCTTGACTAATGGTAGTTCGGTGCCTCATCAAGGTGAGTTCACTTGACATCTCTAATCCTACAATTGAGCCAGCCCTCTAGTTCATTGCTTTGTTGGGGCACTTGTCACCCTAACTTGTGCATGTCCAAAGTCTATATATTGTAGTTCATTTCATTTGTTTTATACACCTTGAATACATATTTTGTAATGTTGTTATTCTCATCTTGTTTGTATTTGAATTAGTGTCATCTTGCTATTTTATTGTTCCTAGGGTGATTTAATATTGCAAGTACTTTATTAAATCTAACATAGTATCAAAGAAAGGTAGTTTAGGTGATTTAATTCAATCTACGATACTGTCTTAGCTTTTTTTTACTTAAGGTTTATGGTCTTGCAAATTGTGTGTTTTCAAATCACTCATTGTAGGAGGTCTATGGGAAGAATTAAACTGTTGCATTGCATTCAAGGGTCAAATTAGCTCGGATAAGCTTTCATTTTGTTCCAATTAAACACCTTAGAATCAATTTTGCAAATATTTACCTATTGTGTTTGAATTTGCTTTATGCAAACAATGTGTATTTTGAAGTGATTTTGAGCAAACTTGACAACACCATTGTGCTTGAAGCAGCCAAAAACCCATGGATTGATTGCCATATCATTGAAATCGAAGTGGGACAAGTAGAGATGAAAAAATATGTGACTAGTATATAGACTATGGGCATGCACAAGTCAAGGTGACAAGTGTCCCAAAGGACAACTATGAACTAGAGGGCTAACTCAACTCTAGGAGTGTAATTGTCAAGTGAACTCGTCCTGATGAGACAGATGGGGCACATAATAACCATCAATCAAGAAGATGAATGAGTTAGAGATGGCAAAATATCCCACCAATCAAGGAGTTGACATGTGCTCTTATTTCTTAATATACTTAAAGTAAATAAAACATAATTATTTAAGTAAACTTAACAAAAATGGCTGCAATAAAATAATTGCATGAGCACCCCCCTTAAGTGCAACTTAGAGAAACAAGAAATAGGTCCACATAAGACAAGCAGCATGAGGTACCCATGTAAAATATGGAAAAATCCCAAAGTATAAAGAGAGTGTACCCCCCAAAAGAAGAGAGAAAATTCATAGGAAAAACCGTATCTCAAGGAGAAGATGAGATGAATCTAGAAGCTAATCATGTATTTCAATGCCAATGCTGAATTTTTTTTATTTTCTAATGTGTATCACATGTACTTGTCTTGTGGGCTTGTACATGGGTATTTTGTAATCATGAACTAAATAAAGTTCCATCCTGGGCGGGCTTACTACATTGTCTTCCAATGATTCTACACAATATTCCATATTGTGGGATGAGTAGTGTACTCACATGACATGCATTGTGATTCAACCTCCACTGCAGAGCACCCAAAATACAAGCATAATTTCAATGTATTGTTTTTAATCTTTTTGTTTTTATTTATGTAGGGTCTAAAACACCATTGATAAGGTGTAAAGGGACATTTTTGAAGCTTTAGTTTAAATTTGAATAAATTTAGGAATCTTTGGGGGGTTGATTCCTAAGATTTTGGGTCTGTTTGCAAAACACAGTGTGTTTTCAAACGTGCATTGTTTTGTCACTTTGGAGCCCGAAACAGAAAACCTAACTGTTTTCTCATGATGCAAAGGAAAGCTCTCGACTTGTTGAGAGGGTAGATGTTATTTGGTATTGGCAGTTTTTGTGAAAAAGAAGAGGAACAACATTTTTTTTTTCCTTTTTGATGTGAAAATTTTAGATTTTTTGTTCTTGCATTAGAAACAGCAAGCAGAGGATTAATGTTAAGTTTTTGTTGATTTTTCTAGTGCGTAGAAAAGCTCCTTGTATCAGACTAGTGGCGTGTTAATTAGAAAATCCAACGCTTTTATTGTTCTTGTACATTCTTTGGTTTTTGTCTCTTATTTCTGTTTTGTCTGAAAATGGTAATAATGGAGACTTAGGCCGCATTCTTCCTGTCCCAACAATCATGGACTCATTAGGAATGTGGCCAAGCTCCTCTTTTGTACATAGTTTAATGGTAGGAAGCATTAGGAAGTCTAAGAGCAAGCTTAAGGTCTTTTCCTAGGCGAGACCAAAGGTGCCCGGTTGGGAAAAGACAATCTTTGCATTTACCAAAACGTGGCAGGGGTGTAAAGTGTTTGATAAAACAGAGTGTGAGGTGTTTGCAGGAATCTTCACCAGGGTTGGCACGTGTGCAGAACTTTAGATTTGTCATTTGGAGGCTATAAACTAAAAACAGTCCAAAAAAGGGTCTTAGGAGCCCTAGTTTGTTGTAAACTAGTGATAGCCCTGTGTAAAGCCTAAGAAGTGTTGAAACTGTGAAAATCTTGTAGTGCTCCAAGATTTAGTCAGGGTTCCTTCTCTGTGATTGTGGTATTTCTCTAGCAGGGAGGAGTAATAAACACTTTTCTTGAGGAAAAAGGCCTATTTCTTGTAGCCTTTCCTAACCCTAAGCTAGGGTTTAAGGAAAGTGATAGGAGAATAGAGTTTGGAGCTTGGACAGTGAGCATTCCTGGACTGGTTTGAAAGCAATAAAACCTATGCACACCCCTGCAACGTTGTTAGGAGGATTTAGTGGTTGACTAGTCTTTAGAGGGATTAAGGACTAGATGGAGAAGATGAGGAAAAACACCAAGAACTCTTTGGAGGCAGCAAACTGGAAAATAAGCACCAAGAATGTTTAGCAGCAACAAATTTGGAATGATAGCAGGGTTGTTAAAGTGAACCAGGGGTTCCTCAAAGGCAGAGGACCTATAGGTTGTAGGGTGAAAAAAAATAACACCTTAGGAGTTCTCAAGACAAGGACTCAAAGCAGTGAGATTGTGATTATCTCAATCCAACCCTCGTTCTATCACTCCATCTATTGATGAAAGATAACACCAAGTTGTATGACCTATTCTAGATCCTCCCATTCTCTCTCTCTAGCACATCAGGCTTATGACTTGACATATCCTAATTCACATTGGTTCACATCTCACATCGAGAGCCATACATCTACGGCCGATGTTCCCAAGTTATGGAAGAGTTTATTTTGAGCAAACAAACACTTCATTGAACATTAGATTATTTTAGCACTTTCAAACCTATGTTACCTATTCCAGTTTGGGTATTGATTGTGCAACAAAAAAGAAAATTGGATGTTCAATAAATATATATATATATTAGCCTAAATATGGAAGTCACATTCAAATAACCACATAAAATTCATATAATAAACAAAACAACCATAAAAAATTAATACGACCATATGGAGTCATGGACTTCACTATTAAAAGATGTAGCCTTTGTGTGGACACTTAAAAGGTGTTGAAAAGTAAAGAATGTGTTGTTTTTAATAACATGAAGCTTTTAATAATTGCTTTTTACAAAGAAATGCAGCAGGTAATACTCTAAGACTTGCTGTAAAAAGACAATCCATATAAACTCCCAACAACTATACAAATCCTAAAAACTAGGAGGAAAAAATTAGAAACGAAAGAGAAGCATACAAACTTAAAACAAAAGTAGCATTGACAATAATAACATCGCCACCAAAACCCCATCATTTTTACACACATACTCATTGGCTTCCTAACAATAACAATGGTGCAAGGCAATTTTCTTTTCTTTACCTGAAACATGATGACAAAAACAAAAATTAGATTGCACCAAAAAAAATAAAAAATAAGGTCCCTGCTCACTCCCACCTGGATTGGGGAACAAACTAGACCTAGATCCATAAGCTTTTCTAAGCAAACCGGTAACATAGCTTTAAACTAATCAATAGACTAACAGGTTGAATCACATAGTTTAAGAAATGTTATTGATCAACAGATCTCCATTTTGTATAATTTTCCACATCAATGACTACCATAATAACTTAAGATCAATTCAAAGCCACATACACAAGATGTCAAAATTCATTGAAAAGAACAAGGTTGCTAAAACTAAGGATGAAAGTAGCCCAAGATCACCAAGCAACTTATATTGATAATCATGTGATAGAAAAATTTGAAGTAGGAAGTCAAGCTCTATGATTCCATTACAAAGTTGGATGTTAAGAGAACACTTCACTTAATCCATGTATTGTGCAACTATTTTCAATATTCAGTACAGAAACCATAACCTATGTTTTATCATATATGTTATTTGTTTTTTATTGCATGAATATTGCCTCCCTTTAACATTTGTTTCATATCAATGCAAAAGAGAGATTGGACAAGATTAGATAATGTCATGTCCCCTTTTTGTAATAATCTATGATATGGACCAAATCGCCTATTTCTTATTTCCCACATCTCTCTTCGTCCAATTTTGTGTGCATTCTCCCTCTTCTTTCCCTCTATGTCTGTATAAAGTCCTTGAAGTCTTTGAGTTTGAAGGCAAAGGCATGCCCAATCTTCTAAGTGTTTGTCAATCACCAGAGTTTCGAAGTTCCTTGTCTAGGCATGCTTTCCCATCTAAGTCTGACCTTTTCCTTGGTCCTTGCCGAACTTTCAAACTTCCCCCTCTCATCATGCCTTTCCTCCCAACTCCGCTTTCCCTTTATGCTTGTTGGAGTATCAAGGTTATCCATCCAAGGATACCTCACATCCATCCCTCGCCTTCATTCCCTTCTCCTGACTAGCTATGAGAGTTGTCCATCCTACTGTCCCTTTCCTCTAAACACCGCTCTTTTCCCTTGCCTTTTTGGAGTCTTAGACTTGTCCTTATTGTCATGCCTCCTACTTGAACTCCAATCTCCAACCAGTGGTAAGAGTCTTGAAGTATCTTCAACTCATGAACTTTGATATTCCTACCTATTTTGCACTATTCACCTCACCTACCTCCCAGATTATCTCAAAGCACCATTAATGCTCAAATTTGACACAACTTACAAAAAGGGTTTTCTCTCAGCCATAAAACATTTTTTATTATTACGGCACAGATCAATGTGTACATCCAATGCTGCAAATGAAGAGAAACCCTATGGGATCTAATGTGATAGTTAAGGTTTCAAACACTATGGGATCTCTTGCCATTATTGTGGAGGATAGGTGCAATTCATAGAGGACATTCCCTCATGCCTACCAAGTACAATCAACCACATGTGTGCATGATTTTAAGTGTGTTGTAAAGGAAAATGGCATCAGATAAGTACGGGTTCTCTCAACTGCATACTAGTGATGGAATTGAAGTGTACAATGGACCAAAGAACAAGATGGAAGGATTATTGTCAAATATACACAAAAACTCTAATTTGAAGTTGTTGCAAACACACATGTTCAAGCATCCAAATCTATGGACAAAAACCCATAGATTTGCAAGAGGTTGAAGGACGAAAACTTTTGGATCTCACATGTTAGAGGACGAAACCCCTTTGGCCAAAAAGAACAATCTCACTCAAAGGTTGTGTTTGCACTTTCATGGTGGCGAATATCAATGATATCACACTTGCACAACATTGCGGTTGTCAATGGGTCATGGGTGTAGGTGTTGTATTTCAATTTGTATAATTGTTGTAGCAATGTAATGTAATGTGTTTTCAGACCTACTTCATATAATAGTCCTACAATTCCATCGTCCATTTGTGGGCCTAACTAGTAAATTTTGGCAATCAATGTAATCACAACATTGTTGTTATTGTTGTTTATGTTATTATTGTTATGTATTTTGGTGTAATCTCAAACTATATAAAATATAGGATACTATTCTAAAACCTAACTTTTATTATTCGATTTCATTTGTAAATCTAGGTATCAATGTTAATTTAAAACCCATGAAGGGAAAATTTTGGATTTGATGTATAAGCTATGAAGGAATTATGGGTCATTGCTCAACCTTGCTACTCCAAAAGACCGGCCTAGTAGTGAGGGTGGCTACCCAGGGTGTTAAGGGTGAGGTTTGCGTCTCACTAGCCTCAGAGGTGAAGGCATAGAAGCCACGAGCACGGTGGACACGTGGTTGTGGAGCCCCACCATCTGGTTATCAAGTACACATCTGTCAGCATGACAGGTTAAATTTGTCGAGGTTTAGCCCTTCATGCACAAGAGATTACATTATTATTAATGTGTAAATCATGAGAAATCTAGGTTTTCTAGATTCAGGTAAAACATATTAGGGTTTTCTATTTTAGGGTAAAAAAATGAAGTTTGAAGTATAAAACTAAGTCATTAATGTAGCTAGTAAATCTTGATGTAATTTAGGGTTTGTAAAGTTTTGAGTAAATATAATTAAACATGTTTAAAAATTGCTTAAATCTTAGCACAAACATCATAGTGGTATCAAAAATTATTTTCCTACCAGCCTATGGATCATGGGACTCTTAGACATAATTACCAGTTTCAATATGGAGCTACAAATTAGTTATGATGCATATAAAACCCTATCTACATTGCTTCGAAGAAAGATTTATTTCCTATACTTGAAGGAATTGATGAGATGGCTAGTAGAAGAAACTATTAAATGGTTTGCCAATTACTAAAATTTATCAGAAGATTCGAAGGAAGCTTTGTCATTTCAAAATTATGTAAAATTTTCTTTCCCTAACTAGCCCAAGTGGATAGGAACAAAAGATAGAACAAGAGGTGGTCATGTACAAAAAAAGAACCAAAAAAGAAGCAAAATCCAATTCTAACTAAAACAGCGAAGGAAGAGGAAAAATTAGAACTAAAAGAAGCTATTGAGAAGTAGAAATCAAAGAAAATGTCCTTGCAAAATGAAAAGAATCCACAACTAGCACCAAAACATAGATCAATTATTAAACAACATATTTGACCAACTCAAGCAAAGGTTCACACAAGAAGGGATACCATGTCCCTCCTAAGAAGTCCACACCTTCAATTATTATAAAGAAGATATTTTGAGGAGAGCAGAAACAAAATCAAGAGGAAGCAGATCTATTTTCTTGCAATGAGTCATGGACTCTCAATCATAAGTGCCCTAGCAAGGCGCAAGTACACTACACTAAAGTAGTGTTGGATAACCACTCCAACTTGGATGAGCTTGAAGTAATTGTGAATGCAAAGGGTTGTGTCCCTAATAAGGAAGACAAACGAAAAAGAATAGAAATTGAAGTTTAGCTAGATACAAAGGAATACATGAATCCCTTGTATGGGGATGCAACCACTCCTACCCAAGAAACAAAAATGGTAGAACACACCACTCTCGGTAAAGAATACATAAATCCATTATATGAATTAGACATTATGACAGTTGAGCATGAGTAAGAGGATAAATCGAAGCTACAAAGATGAGAAAGGAAGTAGATGTTAGAAGAATATCCCATGCAAATGGAAGGTAAGAAATCTAATGTAGGAAAGGATATCTTTTTGAATTTTAATAGTGCAGACCAACAAAGTGTATATCTTATGAAGTCAATGAGAAAGCATCACTTGTTGAATGTACAAGTGAGAAAGTTCCTTTTAGTTCACACACAACAATCCTCCAATGATTGATGAATTGCAAGATATCTGTGAAAAAGAAAGTGAGAAAAATCTTTTGAGTCCTCAAGTTGAAGGTGCTAATTTAATAGAAAAGTATGAGTTTGATGATTTGCAAAACTATAGTAAAAATGTGCATTGGGAAGTACCCTACTTAATTCTAGTATTGAAATCTTGCCATAAGATTGTTTGTGACGATGTATAGGTTTTTACTTCAGCACAAGAAGGTAAGAACTTTGACTATGTTTATGTTATCAAAGATTTGTTGCCTCACACTATATCGTGGTCAAATTGTTATCATCATGGGAAGCATCACAAGGAAGATAAATGCGTCCTTCCATAAGAGTATGGAATCCGAGAAGTAAATTGAAACACGTGAAGGCTAAGATTCTTGATGGGTTTAATATCATTGCTACCGGTTTGCATCCCATGGGTGACCACCTACATAATAATTAGTCTAAAAAGATTAATCTTACATCCACAAAAGAAGAAATGGTGCTTGGAATTGTCTTTAATCCATCATTGAGAGTAGTCACAAGAAGGATGTCATGTCCCTTCCCTAATTAGGTCGACTGCCAACAATTTTTTTAAGAAGGGTGTTTTTAAACACTGCCCTAAATGTACTGTAATGAGCCTAGCTCAAAACTGACCACAATTCGCCCTGATTGGCTGATTGTAATTTCGTCAAACAGTTTAAATGCAACCTTGCAGCTTGCTGATGTAGTGTTTCAGTCTGAAGTTGCTTGATAGAAATGGATGCTGAGATAGTTTAAACACTTCTACAATTGCTCAATGAAATATTATGCTCTTTTTTCAATTTCTAATGCATTTAGATCTAATGCATGATAGCACTTGGCTGCAACCTATGGACTCAATATAAAGCCAATGACAAATATGATGCAACTTAAGTATCAAATCTGGTTACACAGGTTACACAGATCATCTACAGCAATAACTACAATATCTGGTTGCCTATAAAGAAATGCAATGTCATGAAAAGAACCTGGTTCGTGGAGCACCCTTCACTGAATGTATCTTGCAAGCTTAGAGAAGAGCCCTCAACAAGCCGTATCATGCCTTCATTAGTGTCGCCTCTGTTCTGGGCTGAAAGTGAGAAAAATTAAATCAATGGCATCAAAATTTCTCTTTCCCATACCAAGGTCCATCGCCATACTCCTATGAAAGCAGTGTCAATATTCCCAAGAGAATTCGTTCCTCCTTCAGCAAGCTATGGATAAAATCGCAGGTCTGTAACAGCTAGCTCTTCCTTAGTCGATTCTTCAAGGTGCCTTCAAATATTCCTTCAAATCTGCAATGTATGGCTCCTTATATGCCCAGCGAACCCCTATGAATTTTGCTTAAATTTAATTCTTCTTTAATGCTGAAATCGCACTTCTCCCTTAGCCGTCCCTCTCATATGTTCTCAGCCTTTGTTTTGAATGGTAGGGCCACAAGAACCGCCCCAGCAACTTTAACAGTTACGTCCACCCTTTCTTATTCCAAGCGCTAATATATGATGAAATCGTTGCACTTCACATTTGTCTCTTGTGAGACTTCGCCATATATCAAATTCTGGTAATGTTGTTCTTACTCAGGATGAGTCGCGCCGTCCACAAGATATATTGTCTTCACTTCCTGCGTATAAATCTTTGTTTCTCACAGAATATTTGATATCCACCGTTGCAGAGACCAAGGAATAATAAATCGAAACTAATATTCCTTCAACTTCAAAATGACGGCAAATAATGCTTAGAAAATCACTTTATCGGCCAAAGAACAATAATCCAACAATGTATTATTTTCTCCAAATATATTCAGAATTGCCACTTAATCGCCTAAAGAAGAAATAAATATATTTCCGGCAATATGTAAATGATTTTCCCAAAAATTACTCAATGGTAAAACTTTGGCCTCTTAAATAATATATTATTCAGAATAATAATATTTCCTCTAATTTTCAGAATGGGCCCACAATATTGAAGTAATTAAATATTTCTGAAGCTTTATTTTGAATATAACCTTTCAGCACACATAAATAATTCAATAATAAACAGCTAATGCAAATCAATACTTAGCTTCTCAAATAAGCTGAATACAATCGATAATTCCCAAATTTGGTCAAAGACCATTAAATTGGCAACAATACCTCAGCTGCTGCAAACCCTTACAATGACGTACAAATGGAAGACTGAATTATCTTCCTCTCAGCTGCAATAATTCAGATGATATTTCACACCCTCAAAATTGCGTACCAATTGAGAGTTTTCGTTCTCAATGGCCAATTGTGACTACTACAGAAACCCTAGGCTCCACAATGCACATCAACAAACATCAACATCAACAACAAATCTGGATGATGAAACAATGGCTGGCCTCACCTATTTATTCTTTTTCACCAAGAGGTCGGCCCAAAATCTAGAAGCTTCCAGAAATTATTTTATTTTTATTAAGTGACTTTATGATATATTATTTTTTTAAGTCACTTTATTAAATTAATTAAATATAAAGTTACCTTTTAATATTTATTTATTTGATAACTTTATAAATAATTAACTTAATACCACTTTTTAATTTAATTAAAATAATCAATTAGTCATCCTCATAAAATAATCATTATTTTGGACAACTTAATTAATTAGATTAATTAAATCAAACTACCTCCAAAACGAGGACATTACATGTACATATATAAATTTAAATACTAAATAAATATAGAAATAAATAAAATAAGTTATGATTTTAAATTTGATTTTAGGTGCCCAACTATGGGCCCCAGGGATTGATTTTCCAATCTAATATAATAATTGTTGGTTGCAAATTTTGTTTTCACTTTTGGGAATCATTTTTTTGGCATTGTGCAATCTCTTTGCCTTGAAATAGAGAAGAAAACCTTTGTGGAGAGTCTTTGCATGGTGAGGATGAAACCTTTCACCTGCTATTATTATTAACCATCAAATCTACACTCCTCGGTAACTCTAATTTTCTAAATTTTGACATTGCAGGTTTGGCTATGCATTGTAGATCTAGCCACAATCATCATCTTGGCATCAACTATAAATCTAAGACCATGAGGTCTATATAGGAGCATTGATTAGGTTATAAATCCTTGGTGGTCCATAAAAAATCAAGCACAAGAGAACAACTAGGTTGTCATCTATGGATATGGGTAGCATCTACACACTTGCAAGCCTAGTTCAATTTAGATGGAGGGATTTCACTGCCTCTCAACAAACCCTAGGTGTGTGCAACTACATTCAACTACCGAAACTTGTCAATAGACAACAAAGCGGGATTTAATATGACATTCAGGAGAACTAGGAACCATCGTAGGCGCGCTTCCCTTATGACAGTTGGCTGCATTTGAAGAATCACAAGTTGGGCGATTAGGGCATAAAATACCTAAGGGTTTCACACCTCAGGCTACATATGAGTTGATAAGGTCTACCAGTCATCCTAGGAGATTGTCAATATTCATCTGGGCACATTTAACCTCCTAAATTCTCTAACCTCTAAAGTTTATCTCTAGAATCCAGGTCTCATAATAATCCCATAGATCTAAATGAGTAGTTCATCAAATTCAATAACATGTATCTCCTTCTGTATTAAAAATTCTTGTTTGGAACATATTTATACAAATCTAAGTGTGTGTGGCATTATTATTGTTGAAAACTAATTGTTTTTGGTGTATGGTTTATTTTTGGAGTTATGAACCTACTTTGTTTAGCGTAATCATAAGCCCTAGGTACTTTAAAAAGGACTTCTTGCAAGGGGCAAGTTGTTTGGACAATAAGAAGTATGGTGATGGAGGACATGCATACTAACTTATTTTATGGTAAGCCACATAGTCTTTATTTTGGTATTCAAGTGTTTCCAAATTTGCATAGTATGGCGTTAACAAATAGTCCTTGGGATCACTATCAAATAAAGGATTCCAGTAGGCCTTAGAATTACTTGAGGTCCAGACTACACATTGCTGATTGGAAAGGAGTTAAAAGCGGCATATGGCTTTTACAATCATATCCCAGCTTGCACATTGCTTTTTTGGGAAAAAAATTTCAAGCAACCTCTACTTGTTATCACCATTTTCCAGCCCCTAAACAATCTAATCCACACCCATTGTCAAAAGGTACAACTTCTGGCATCATGATAAGAATCTTTGGAACACAAGGTAAATTTTATGATAAAAGTCAAGTAGAGACAATCATAATTTTAAGCATGCCACGGTTGCAATTCAAGGAAAAGGAGGTAGGGTTTCAAAGCATCTTTCATATTATGGAAGTTGTTGACACAATACAAAGGCACTTTTGATAGGAGAAGTTCAAATTCAAGTTCTGTTTCATAAGAAGACAAACCCAATATAAGAGGAAGAAGTGATGCTTGTATTTTGCAGCTATGTTGCACAAGAAACATGACAAAGACTGCTGCACACATAATTTCCAACTTTGAATCTGCTATCATCATCATTCCCAATTACTATATTACATCATTTGCAGCCACACAAGTGGTGTCAATTATTGGATTGAGTAAAGGATGCCACCCAAAATTAAGGAGAAATTATTTTAGACACATCCACCTTGTTGAGGAAGTTATGAGCACCATAAGGACTTCAAATGAATACTAGAGTATTGTAGCATAAGCATGGTGAAAATTAACTCGAAAAGTAGATACCTGCGCAAGGAATCACCAACAAAAATGTGGAGGCAAACACTGGTGGCAGCTTTGGGTCTTGTGGGAATTTGTGGATATTTTCATTCATCATCATGTCAAAAGGAGGCATGGGGAGGATTGGTTGCCTTCATTGTTTGATCCAAGTCAAAGGTGGAAAAATTTGGGATGTGGAGATATCACAAATCAACTAGTTCATGGGGAGAACCTACCTACAAGGGATGCTACTTGGGAAGAAGCAAGACTTCTAGAATTTTTGAATTTGCACTACTTGAGGGTAAGTGAATTTGAGCAGGGCAAACTTGTCTTGTCCACTTTTTGTAATAATCTATGTTATGCACCAAACTGCCTATTTCCTATTTCCCACATCTCCCTTGGTCCAACTTTGCGTGTGTGTCTCCCTCTTCTTTCCCCCTATGTCTGTATAAGGTCCCCAAAGTCTCCAAGTTTGAAAGCATACTCAATTTTCTAGCAAGACTTCTAGAATTTTTGAATTTGCATTGCTTGAGGGTAAGCGAATTTGAGCACAGCAAACTTGTCTTGTCCACTTTTTTTAATAATCTATGTTATGTACCAAACTGCCTATTTCCTATTTCCCGCATCTCCCTTGGTCCAATTTTGTATGTGCGTCTCCCTCTTCTTTCCCCTTATGTCTGTATAAGGTCCCCAAAGTCTCCAAGTTTGAAAGCATACTCAATTTTCTAAGTGTTTATCAACCGTCGAATTTTTGGAGTTCCTCATCCAAGCATGCTTTCCATCTAAGTCCAACCTTTCCTTGTTCCCCATTGAACTTTTAGATTTCCCCATCCTAGCATGCCTTTCCTCCCAACTTTGCTTTCCCCTTTTTTCCTATCAAAGTGTCATACTTATCCATCCATGCAAACATCACATCCATCCTTCGCCTTCATTCACTTCTCTTGTCAGGCTATTGGAGTTCCATCCCATCATCCTTTCCACCAAATCCTGATTTTCTCCCAACCTTGTCAAAGTCTCGAATTTGTACTTATCTTCATGCCTCCTGCCTAAACTTCAATCTTCGACCAGTGGTAAGAATCATGAAGTATCTTCAACTCGCAAACTTTGATAATCTTGTCCATTTTGCACTTTTCACCTCACCTACCCCCTAGGTTATCTCAAAGAGCCATTAATGCTCAAATCTAATGCAACAACTTCCAAAATGAGTTTTATCCCACCTAGAAAACATTATTTAATATTAGGGTGCAGATCCATGTGTACATCCAATGCTACAAATGAAGATGCAACCTTGGTTGCCATTAATGTAGTAGTTAGGGTTTCAAACCCTATGGATCTCTCGCCATTATTACATAAATTAGTCGCAATTCGTAGAGGACATTCCTCCATGCTTCTTAGTTACAACTAACCACACGTGCACAATTTTAGGCCCATTTCAAAGCGAATGGCGTTAGATAAGTACGGGCTCTCTCAATCATGTACCAATGATGGGAGTGAAGTTGTTGCAAATTTCAACATCTTTCTAGATGTATAATGGGCTGAAGGACAAGATGGATTATTATCGAATATACACAAAAAACCCTAACTAGAGCTTGTTATAAACACGCTTGTTCAAGCATCTAGATTTGTGGACAAAAACTTGCAAATTTGCAATAGGATGAAGGACCAAAAGCTTTGGATGTCACACATCAGAGGATGAAATCCCTTTGGCTGAAAGGAACGATCTCACTCAAAGGTTATGTTTGCACTTTCATGGTGGCGGATATCAATGATATCACGTTTGCACGACATTGTAGTTGTTGTGGATTGTGGGCATTGTGTCATGCCCCCGAAATTGCAACACTAAAGTATAAAGTGTTGAAATACCAATAAATAAATAAAATAAATAACAATATAAATATTAACAATTTAATATTATTATGATTATAATTATTATAATATAATACTATAAATATTAAAATATATATATATATATATAAAACTAATATAAAAATAAATATATTAAAATAAGAAAACATATAATATATTAATATAAAATAAGTAAACATAAAATAATATATATATATATATATATATTAAAGAGAAATACAATTATAAAAATGATCTGATAAACAGCAGCAATTGGAGTTTATACTATGCAGCAATTATATGATTATTACAAATTATAATTATTTCCTAAAGGTCAGCGATTATTAAGTGGACAAAGCCAGAGATCCTTAATAGGTAATATTGTTGATCATAAAAGGCAGGAATTAATAAAGGTTTAATCGCCCCAGTCATATACAGCAATCAATAAGTCATTAATATAAGGCAGCAGTAAAGAAAGACAGCAATAAAGATTAATTAAAAGCATTAAAAGGCAGCGATGGGAAAACGGACATGTCCATTTAAAACACATCTCCTTTAAAAGAGATGTGCTCCATCATATGGATACATATAGGGAGGAGGGGTCATTTTGAAGGGATCATATGGACAAGAACAGAAAAGGAGGACAGAAATACAATGAATATTTCTGTTTATAGCAGCAGTTATATTAATATATTATGATCAGATGGAATGGAAAATAAATGAGAAATCTGGAATATATTTCTGAATATTGGAACAGATGGGAGCAATCAGAAATAAAGTCTGCATTCAGATAAGTAGCAGCGGATGATATAATCAGAGATTAGTATGCATTTGAATACATAGGCATTTAATATATATATATATATATATATATATATATATATAAGCATACACATATATGCATTTAATATCTAATCTTGATAGGCATACAAATATATATGCATATATATAGATAATTTTATAATGATTAACATGCAATGAGTAAAAATATGTTATGCTTAATTTAGTAGATAGGTGAATAGTGAATCTATTTATACTATTATTAACAACATCCTTTTCTTAAAGGAATATCTTCTGAATATGAAAAACAGATCAAACAGGGGAATAAAAGTTCTATGGACATCTATTAGAAGACTGAGCAATCTGCAACTCTGATATATCAACCAGATTAGAAATCAGTACATAACAGCAGCATTATTAAATTGTGGTATGCAATATATATATATATATATATATATAATGGAATATATAGTCTATCAATTCTTTGTGATGCTAGTAATGAATCTCTAAAGTCAGCAGGTGCGTCTTCCCCTTCTAAGTATCCCACCTCATACGGGATGGACAAGAATTCCTACCCCTTGGGGTCAAGGGGTCGAGTATGGATACTCTACACTCTTGGGCTTAGACGTGGTGAAGTTAGGGCATCTTATTGAAGAGTAATGATTAGGGATGCAGGTGCGTCTTCCCTTTCTAAGTAGCCCACCTCATGCAAGATGGACGAGAGTTCCTGCCCCTTGGGGCCAAGGGGTTGAGTATGGTTACTCCGTGCTCTTGGGCTTAGATGTGGCGAAGTCCGGCACCCTAACATGCTTCATCTCCAACCCCATCATGGTGGTCTATGGGAATAGCACTATTGATTCTGGATTTCTTAAATAATTTATTCAAATGGATTGAAATAATTGATAATATTTATGCTTATATGTACCCTAACTCTTATTGAATCATTGGTAGAATTATATGTTATCTAACATTATTGTTAAGGATCTATTCCAGGGCTTTAGCTAAGGACATGTTTATTGGTAAAGTTTAAAGTCTAACTATATTACACCTCTTGTTTCAATTGAACTTGTGATTCTAGGGCAAAATCAAGGGTAATCCCAAAAAGGGGACATTACACATAGGCATTGTATTTCAATTTGTATAGTTGCTGTAGCAAAGCAATGTAATCTATTTTCAAACATGCTTCATAATAAAACGGTCCTACAATTCCACCTTCCATTTGTATCCCCAACTAGTAATCTAGGCACTCAATGTAATCATGGGATTGTCATTGCTGCCGTTTATACTATTATTGTTGTGTATTTTGGTGTAATCCCATACTATTTTAAATATAGTATAATATTCTGAAACCTACCTTTTATTATTGGGATTCGTTTGTAAATCTAGGTAGCAATGTTAATTTAAAACCCATGCAGGGAAAATGTTGGGTTTGATGTATAGGCTATGAAGGAAGTCTAGGTCATTGTTAAACCTCGTTAAAATACATAAACTCAAAGTAAATTTGAATGTGTAAATCGTGAGAAATCTAGGTTTGCTAGATTCGGGTAGAACAAATTACAGTTTATTATTTTAGGGTAAAATAATGAAGTCTAAAGTATAAAACTAAGTCATTAATGCAGATAGAAAAGCTTGATGTAATCTAGGGTTTATATGGTTCTGAGTAAATATATTTGAATCTGCTAAAAACATTTGCTTATATATTAGCAAAGGGCATTACAGATAATTCACTCACCAAAATAGATTGGTGGTCACTTGAACGATCAGACAAAAGCTACTGCTATCTGGACACGAACATCGATCAAGCAGTAGCTTCCACCCAAACCATAGTAGAGAGGGCAATCGACCGAATGGCAGATGCCCCTCATACTTGAACGAGAAAATGGCTTCTACCCTACTCAACATTCATAATAATCAGAGATGGGTTTGAGGAGGAGTTAGCCTTCTTAAGGGCCTTTTAAGGCTGTCTCAACTCCAAATTGGGACAGGGAAGCTTGCTTATTCGTGGTATTACTATTCAAACCTATTAAAGGTTTTAACTACATCTTCAACGATGCCTTCAGTGGTGCATCTTGTTGAAGGTAAAATATAGGCAGTGCAACACAATAGACTTAAAGCAGATACTATTTTGCTAATGCAGCTGACCTTCCAAATGGTACTCCTATTTGAACTATTAAGGATAGCAAAAAACAATCCCGACATGATAAATTTAAAGATCAAAGCAAAGGGGGACCTTCAGTAGTTCTATTCAGCAAACAACATTAATGACTACAATAGAAGAACAACCTTTTATTATCAAATAAAGTATTGACTGCTGATGGGAAAGAACAAAGTTCCCTGTAGAATTATCGCCAAACAAAGAATGAACAAGACTATTTAAAACATCACAGACATGAAGACCAAAAGCAGATTTTGAACCTGCTTACAATGTTTTCTCAGAGAAGTACTTTACAGTCTCGGACAAATACAACTAAGAATGTCATATCTGATTTAAATAGCAACATTGCAAGTCATGTAATAATGCAAAATAATACACCTTCAAGGCCACTTTGCAAAATAAAAACTTTACCTTCTCCAGCAATATAACATGTTGTGTTAGATCTCCAACTGATGCTTCCTGCTTATGTAAAAATTGGAGAACATAGAATAAATGTGACTGTAGAAATTCTGCACAATGCTCCTTGATTGATGCCTGAGGTATAGTGGATATACAGCCAACTTGATAGAAAGGACAATTCACTAATTTCATAGGGCATTCAGTTATACAGTGCCTGTCCATTTCAACCCTGTTCAAAATCGCAGAGCAATTTTGTTCACAAGGAACTAGCTTTAAGGGGCATGTTGTGTCATGATCTTTTGCATACACTGCACAGAATACCTCCCTGCATCCCTCATTAGTACAATGCAATGGTCGCAGCATGCACACACTTCTGTGGAGTTCAAGCTCTTCTCTAGAATCAAACTTCATGTCACAGTGATAGGTATTGCCCAGGTCAATAGCTTTCAGGAGCTCCTTTGCTAAAACTTCTCGCTGTCCTTTCACCCAAAAACCCATTTTGTCCATTTCATAAACAAAGTCATCAATCTTGTCCTCTTCCTGTTCACCCAAAAACCAGCCAGATACTCTGGTAAATATATTTCTTTTACTATACACAAACTTTTCGATCAGGTCATCCACCACTTCAATGGGGCTTTCTTGGTGGCTCGAACCTTCTAAACTTGCCACATATTCCATCACATAGGCTTTACTCTGCTGCTCAAGATATATCACCATTTCCTTCCTCAGGTTTGCTGCAACGGTTGCAGGAGTCTTGAAAAAGTCACCCATGGTATTTGCCACACAGGCAGTTGCCAAACCCAAATGCAAGGATTGAACCAATTTCCTCACTTGCTCCAAATCATAGTAATTACACAAGAACGAGGCTGAAGGACCACCTCCTATTAGTTCTCCGGACATTCCATTACCACCCAAAATTGAATTTAAATTAATTGGAGTAGTGTCATTTGAAAACCTCAATGAATCCATGAGAACCATTCTTAGAAGTACATGGCAGTCTTGAGAAATACCCTGATCAAAAACTTCAGAAAAAAATTTATATTTTATATCAGGCAGCAAAACCTTGCTTTGGAGAGCAACTGAGGAATGAGATGACTTTTATTGCCCTTTAGGCAAATTTGGTTTGTGAGAACTTGCTCTGATTAAATGCACCATTTTGGTAATAAATGTCTAGAACCAAGTTTAAGGCATACGAGGGATTCTAGAAGAAAGATCGGCACTGAAAATTAAAAGTCTCACTACAACCAGTGCGACAATTTAAGGCCAATTTGGCTCCAACAACTGAAAACTGGTTTCAATATTTTCTGATTCAACAGAATAACAGACCAGATCTCTCATTTTCATTCCAAATATCTACCCTCGCCGTAGAAATCACCGGTCAAACTCATCAAATTCATACAAAGGAACTGCCGAAAAATTGAATTCTAACTGTTCCCCAGCTATTTTCTCAAATTTCCAGTAAAATTTACACAAAGATGCTATCAAATCTGCCAAAACAATTCAAAACATCAAAGCGTATGGCTTAATCAAGCAGACGAAACAGAATCCAAAGATCCACCATCGAAGCTAAAATCTATTGTGCAAATTTATTTCATTTCTCTATTCCTCTAATCTCTGCAGCGGATCAGGAAATCTGAGCGCGAAACTCTTCAAATCTCTAACTATTTCACCCATATTTGTCAAATCCCAACTTCAATCCACATAATCAAATTTCAGCTCTCACGAATTCTCAAATCTTAAGCAAAAATTGCACAACTGTTAAATATTCAACATTTTACCAGCTGTCACAATTTTAACGGGAATTTCACCAATTGTGACAATTTTAACGAAAACTTCACCAATTGCCAATCAGTCAACAAAGTTTCTTCATTCAGAATCCTCTGACAGCCACAAAAAATGGGTCCCTTTGAAAATCGAAAAAAAAACACTGCGTAGAAAATCCTAAAAAAATCGGCCGGCAATAAAGAAATATTCCTGCAATGTTTGATTCAGTCAAACTTTCACTATGAAGTGTAGAATTAACTAAAATTTCCAAAACGAATAAAAAAACATATTAAAGGAATTTTTAAAAAATCGCGTACCTTGAAAGAAAAAGCCAAGGAATTCATCTACAAATCCTCCAACAGCGTAAATTCTGCTAAAATATAAAAAACTAAGACCTTCAAACGAAATAGAAAATGTGACTTGAAAGCATAAAAGTCTACGAAACCCTTAAAACTATTCCTCAAACTGTATAAATTTCTCTAGAAAACGAGTAAATTCCTTTAAATTTTCACAAAACCGTGTAAATTTCTCTGGATTTTAAAGAATAATGTATAAATTTCCATAAATTTTAAAGAAATCGTAGAAATAGCATGCCTTTTGAAAGTATTTCAAGAAATTCATCTACATACTTTTAAAACCAAAGAAATCCATCAAAATTATGTTTAGAAGTATAAATCTTGCCCGAAAAGACTAAATTACATTTGATTAACCCTATATTTGAAAATAACTTTAAAAACCTGCTTTAACCTTATCGATAAGTTTTTTATTTTAACAATAAAATATAATTTTGATTACTGCGCGTTGACTGTACCTGAGAATTTTACCGTTGTCTTTGTCTGTATAAAAATAATTAATCCGTAGTCTACTTGCATTAGATTCCATTAAAGCTCGTGTAAGTTTAACGAGGTCGGACAAATTTAGCCGCCCGGACAGGAATGGTATAAATATTTATTGTTGTGAAACCCAAAATAATAATTTGACGAAATTTTGCGGCTTAACTCAAGCTGCGGAGCAGATAAGTCTCTTTTAACTGATAGATAAAATTGGGCATATTATCTTTCACAAATGCCATCCAGCATTTGATCGTATTTATTAATTAATTAAAATTTAAAATTGTGTTATATTTTGAATTTCAATTAATTATTACGCCTAGAAGTCGCATAATAGGTTGAAGAACCTAAGTACATAAAAACTCCACGCCATTTAAATTGACGTCCAATCCATTGTTGTTGGCAGTTGAAATCTAGAAAGCAAAGCGATTGTAAAGTCTGCAAGTATGCCTATTAAATTTCGCATGACTACGAATATACAAGAACATTGCTTTTGTGAAAGTATGCAAGGAATGGTAGTTTGCTAAGGGAGACACAATGGAAGAAGGCAACTATACAATGCCCCCATTCTCAAATTACACAATTCAACTTTTAAATAATAAAGTTAAGTATAAAAGAAATATTCTAAATTTACTATTGCATATTAAAAAGTAAGTTTCTAAATTAATACAAGCTAGAGTTTCTAAATTTTAAAAACTTAAGTATAAAAGAAATATTCTAAATTTACTATTTCATATAAAAGTAAGTTTCTAAATTGATACAAAAGTATCTTTGATGTCATTGTAAAATATTTTTTAATAATAGAATAGAAATAAAATTATAAAAGGATGAGAAACAAATGTCTTTTTTTAAATTATAAATAAATGCATTTAAAATTGAAAAATTAAAAAAAGAAATATTCTAAATTTACTATTACACATAAAACATATTTAATATTTCAAAAAAAAAGAACATTTCAAAAAGGAAAAATCATTTATATTGTAAATATATTGTAAAGTCATAAATATATAATATTATATTTATTATATTAGATATTATTTATTATATAATATAAAAATTATTTTTAATAATAAACATATTTAATATTATAAGTATTTAGTTAAATAAATTATTATAAAATTTAAGATTAAAATATAATAAATAAATAAATTATATTAAATTAAATTAAAATAAATAGTATTACTCTAAATCTATAGCCCATAATTGTAACACTATTTTAAAACCCCATTACTAACTCTAAATCTATATATAACCCTAACCCTAACCATACTTTTAAAATTAACACTAATTCTAATTGTAACCCTAACCCTAATCCTATTTCTCACCCTAACCATAATCATAAACCTAAATATATTTCTAACACTAATTGTATGTCTAACCATAACCCTAATCCCAACCCTAAAACTAGCATTATTTATATCTCTAACTCAAACCCTAAACCTAACCTAATTGTAATTAAACCCTAGCCCTAACCAATAAACAATTAATATTCAATTAGGGTTAGGGTTCAATTAGAGTTAAGATTGAGACTAGGGTTTAATTAGGGTTAAGCTTCAATTGGGGTTAGAGTTAAAGTTAAGAATCAATTACATTTAATGTTGAGTTTAATTAGGGTTACAAAAAGGGCTTAATTAGGGGTAGGGTTAAGGTTTAATTAAGGTAAGACTTAGTTAGCGTTTAATTAGAGTTAGGGTTCAATTAGAGCTAGGGTTGAGATTAGAGTTTAGTTAATGTTAGAATTAGGGTTAGAATTACGGTTCAATTAGGTTTGGGTTAGGGTTTAATTAGGGTTCAATTAGGGTTTGGGTAAGTGCTAAGGTTCATTTATAGTTAGGGTTAGGGTTCAATTAGGGTTACAAGATAAATCTTTGGGTTAGTGTTACAATTAGGGTTAAATTAGCATTAGGTTTTAATTCGGTTTAGTGTTAGGGTTAGGGTGAAGTTTGACTTAGGATTAGGGTTATGATTAGGGTTAAGATTAAGGTTAGGGTTGAATTAGGTAAGGTTAAGGTTTAATTAGGGTTATAATTACAATTAAGGTTCAATTAGGGTTAGGATTCTATGATAAAGATTGAGATAAGGGTTGGGGTTTAAATAGGGTTACTATTCAATTAGTGTTATTATTCAATTAGCGCTTCGAGTTTGGTTAGAGTTCAATTAGGGTTAGGGTTAAATTAGGATTAGAGTTAGGGTCAAGGTTCAATTAAGGTTAGGGTTGAAATTCAGTTAGGCCTAACATTCAATCAAGGTTAGGGTTAGGGTTCTATTTGGATTGAGATTTAATAAGGGTTAGGATTAAAATAGGGTTAGAATTGTGATTAGGGTTGGGGTTAGTGTTAGTATTAGGATTAGGCTTAGGATTAGGGTTAGCAATATGGTCAAGATTAGGGTTAGGGTTAGGATTAGAGATAGGGTTGTGAATAGGGTTAAAGATATAATTAGGATTAGATTTGAGGCTTTTGTTAAGATTAGGGTTATGCTTGGGCTTAGGGTATGTGATAGGGTTAGGATTATGATTAGGGTTAGGTTTAAGGTTAGGACTTGGATTGGGGTTTGTGTTAGGATCTATCAAGGTTACAGTTAGGGTTATTGATTAGGGTTAGGGTTAAGATTAATATTTATGGCGAGCCTTACAATTTTAAAATAATGCTTGGGGTTAGTTTTTGGGTTGGTTAGGTTAATGTTAGAATTTAATCAGGGTTGGTGTTAGGTTCAATTATGGCTAGGGTTGGGGTGAAGGTTCATTTACAATTAGGGTTTTAATTAGGATTAGGGTTAGGTTAATGTAAGTGTTAGTGTTAGTGTTAGTGTTATTGTTAGGTTTAATGTCATTGTTAGTGTTAGGGCTAGGGTTAGGTTCAGGGTTCATTTGTACAATTACGGTTTCAATTAGGGTTAGGGTAATGTTTAATGTAAGTGTTAGTATACAGTTCAATTAATGTTACGTTGAGGGTCAAGGTTCAATTAGGGTTAAGATTTAATTATGTTTGGTGTTAGGGTTAGGGTTAGAGCTTATTTAGAGTGAGGGTTCAATTAGGATTACAATTAGGGTTAAGGTTAGGGTTCAATTTGAATTATGGTTAGGGTTATTTAAACCTAATATAATAAGGTTCAATCAGGTATAGGGTTACCTAACCTTAATTATAAAATTATAATTAGGGTAGAACTAGAATTAGGCTTATAGTTAGAGTTAGGGTTAGGGTTTAATTAGAGTTCTATGATAAAGTTTGGGGTTAGCAGTAGCTTCAAGTTTGGGCTTAGGGTTAGGGTTAAAGCTTTGAAATGAAGTGTGGGGTCAAAATTAGGTTACAATTAAGATTCAATTAGGGTTTGGGTTGTGGTTTGGGTTATGTTAAAATAAAGATTCGAACAGCTCCCTTCGGGTTCCTTTTGTAAATGTTCGTGTGCCGGCCTTTGCATCGCCAAGTTTATTCGGTTCTCCGACAAGTTTCGATCTTCCCCTTTGCGTATTTCTCACTTCGCAACTTCGGATAGCGGCTCCCCTTTCGGGTACCGAAATGTTGCGCTGGGCGTCCGTCTCGCCCTCAGAGATTTTTATTTCCTATTGCTTTGTATTCTCTTCGGGTTGCGAAAGCCTTCCACAAAGGCCATCACTCCTAAGATTGTCAGAGGGGCCCACATCTTGGTACGTGGCGACGTATCGCAAACTTTTCTTGCAGGGATAAAATAAGCAGCTGCGAGCTGCGAAATGCTTCCGCGGTCTTCTTTATTTTTTGACGGGCCCTACCTCCTGCCAAGTGGCAACCTTTTGCAGCCTTTTCAACACAGCAAGGAGGCGAACACAGCGGGCTGCGAAACGCTGCCAAGCATCTTTCGAACTCGGTTCACATGGCTTTCTCCCCACTTCAAAATAGACCTCAGCCCCTTGGACACGTGTTGCTTCTTCGCAGTCTCTCAGCAGCGATAGGAGAAATTCTCATTCGGGCCGCGACTTGCTGCCACGTGCCTTACACTGATCATCGAAGCAGGCGATGGGCTGGCTGAGCTATATATTGTTATTGGGTGCTACTCATCTTGGTTCTCTGAGGCGGTGGATGGCACTTGTCGCCTCAGGGCTTGGCTGGGACCTCTACCATCATTACAAAGGGCACGCTTGCACCTGAATATCCAGATGCCGCATTTTAACTCATTGCCATTGTAACTGCATGGGAAATCTTTGATTCTGGCATCATTGCAGGAGATTGGGAGATCTTTTCTGTTACAGCTTTCCAAAGCGGTGGGAGTTTTTCTCTCTAGCTATATATACTCTCTCCGTCAACGAGAGGAGGGTCCGAAATTCCAAGGAAAAAGGGTCCAGCAATAGATAGATCCAAGAGTTTTAAGAAAAAGGATACTAGTTATAGCAAAAGACACCAGGCCTCTCTTATATGTTTATTTTGCAAGAAACTTTCAGATTGTGCCAACTGTTTGGCCTTTCTGTTTTTCATGTATTGATTGAACTATAAACTGTGCTTTTTATTGTCTTAGGCATTTCATTTGACAGGACTTCTATATATTCAATACAAGCTTGCTTATCTAAATCATGTCTAAATGACTCTTCTTAGTAGTAAGAATGTATGCAATACTATTTTATGTCAATAAATGAATTGTTTATGCTATACCTTTAAGTCTCTGACATTTTGGAACGTAATAACACCATTCAGGCCCTTAAATCTATGATTTATCGTGCCCATCAGCATATTTTGGCACATTGCCTTAGATTAGACTTTGCTTCATTATATCGGCTTCCTTTTCCCTTTTCAAAAACCATTATAGAAGAAGCTGGCTTCTTTAAAACCCGGAGGTCACTCAGTTTGGCGCAAAGGGGTCCCCCTTGAACTGAGTTTCCCATAAGGCACTGTTATCTCGTCAATTTTTGGCATCAACAGGTTTAATTAGGGTTAGAGTTCAATTAGTGTACAATGATTCATGTTCAATTACGGTTCAAGTTCAATTAGGGTTAGGGTTCTAGTTCTGGTTCTAAGATAAAGATTAGGTTTAGGGTTAGGGTTAAGGTTTGGGTTCAATTAGGGTTAGTTAGGATTACATTTTAATTAGGGTTAGGGTTAAGG
Organism: Sequoia sempervirens; assembly: GCA_007258455.2. Taxonomy (NCBI): domain Eukaryota; kingdom Viridiplantae; phylum Streptophyta; class Pinopsida; order Cupressales; family Cupressaceae; genus Sequoia; species Sequoia sempervirens. Next base: position 40,434,242 of record VDFB02072274.1, on the reverse strand, counting down.
TTAGGGTTAGGAGTTATGGGTTAAGATTATGGTTGGGGTTGGATTTAGAGTTAGGGTTAGGGTTAGGGATTAATTAGTATTTAGCATAGGATTTAATTAGGGTTAAGATTTAATTTGGGTTAGGGTGAAGGTTCAATTGATGTTTATTTAGGGTTAGGTTTATGATAAATTTTAGCGTTAAAAAAGGGTTGGGGTTGGAGTTAAGGTTGGGGTTAGAATTCAACTAGGGTTAGGGTTACAATTACAGTTATGATTAGTGTTAGGATTTAGTTCGGATTTAACTAAGGTTACTATTAGGGTTTATATTTAATAAGTGTTAGCATTCGATCAGGGTTAGGATTAGGGTTCAATTATGATTAGGGTTCAGTTAGAGTTAGGGTTCAATTAAGGTTAGGGTTATGGGTAGGGTTTTAAGATAAATATTGAATTAGGATAACATATAGGGTTCAATTAGGGTTACAATTAGGGTTACTATTAAGATACATTTAGTGTTACATACAAGGTTCAATAACGATTATTTTTAGGGTTAGGGTTATGACTCAATTAGGGTTATACTTAAGTTAGGGTTCAATTATACTTATGTTCAGGCTTCTACAATAAAGATTAGGATTAAGATTAGGGTTAGGGTTATTAATGTATTTTTATAATTAGGGTTCTACAATAAATCTTGGGGTTATAATTATGATTAGGGTTAGATTTAGGATAAAGGTTATATTTTGGGTTAGAATTAGTAAATTTGTATTAAGGTTAGCTCTAAGGTTAAAATTATGATAATAACTTTATATATAAGCGTAAAATTAAACCTTATTCTAATACTAATGCTAATTCTATTTGTAACCCTAACCCAAACCCTAATTCTAATCCTAACCCTAAACTAATTTAATCTTTAATTGTAACCCTACTTAACCATTAACCTAACCCAAAGTCTCATATTAACCTTAATTATTTTAACACTAAATATAACCTTAATTGTATCTCTAATTGTAACCCAAAGCCAAACCATAACCCTAATCCTAACCCTGACCATAATCCTAACCTTAATCTATAACCAAACTATAATCTTAAACCTAACCCTAACCCTAATCCTAACTACAACCCTTATTCTATCACTAATTGTAACCCGTACTCTAATCTTAACCCTAGCCCTATTTCCTAATTCCATCTCTAATCCTAACTATAATACTAACCCTACCTATAACCCCAATCCTATTCCTAAGCCTAAGCTTAACCTTGACTCTAACTGAAACATTAACCCTAAACCTAACCCTAATCCTAATTTTATATCTAATCGTAACCTAATCTTGACCCTATAATTAACCCTAACACTAATCGTAGTATTAACCCTAATTATATCTCTAATTGTAACCCAAACCCTAACCCTAACCATAATTCTATTTTTAACTATAACACTTCCCCTAATCCTAACCCTAACCTTAATTATAACCCTATTTCTATCTCTAATCCTAACCCAAACCCAATCCCAAACCATAATCCTAACCCTAATTTTATCTCTAATTGTAACCTTTACTGTAATACTAACCTTAACCCTAATCTTAACTAATCTTAACCCTATACCTAACCCTATTTCTATCTCTAATTCAATATGTAACCCTAACCCTACCCCTAACCCTAATCCTAACCCTAAGCCTAATTCTATTGTAATTGTATCCCCAATCTTAACTCTAACTAAAACTTTAACCCAAAACCTAACCCTAACCCTAATTCCATCTCTAATAATAACCCTAACATTAACCCTTAATGTAACTTTGACCATAATATTAACCGTAACTCTAATTTTAACCCTAAACCTAACCCTATTTAGTATTTATATTTGTAACCCAAACCCAAACCCTAACCCTAATTCTATCTATAACACAAACCCAAATCCTAACCCTATCTATAACCGTAACCCTATCCTTACTACTAACACTAATACAACCCTAATCCCAAACTTATCTCTAACCCTAACCCTATCCCAAATGTTAATCACAAACACAATCTCCAACACCAACCCTAACCCTATTCCTAACTCTAACTATAACTGTAACCCTATTCCCAATGCTAACTCCAACCGCAAACCTTAACCTAACCTTATTCCTAAGTCTAACCATAACCCTAATCCTATTCCTAATGTTAACACCAATCATAACACTAAACCTAACCCTAATGCTTATTTTAACCCTAACCCTAATTTTCACCCTAACCCTAATAATTTTGTCTTCCATGTTTCGTTGTGATTGCTACTAGCATATATATATATTATTTATTTATAATATATATAAAAAAACCAAGAGATATCCTTCTCAAGGCATTTATTTATTAATCAATTACTCACATAAAAATGCAATAGACAGTCAATTATTAATATACACAGTCAAATATTTTAAATTTCAAATAATTAATAAATGCACTGAAATATTTTGAATTTCAGTTGATTAATAAATGTGATTAAATGTGTAGTCTATGTTGGATAGATAATATGATTGGAGTGGATCTTTCACCTCTTTCTTTTATATATGGTTGGATAATTTTGTAGTTAAGTTTGTCGCTTTCAATCTTAGATTGTAATAGGGGAGAGGACCTAGTACTTGAGCATGTTTCGATAGTTGTGATAGTAGTTGTTTATAAAATGCCCAATATTTTTATCAATATTGGACCAATAGTTGTGACTTTAAAGTTGTTAGTGTTGATGATGACTACCCATATTTAAACAAAATGTATTCCTTTGATCTAAAAAGAAATCAATCATGTGATTCCACATCAGCGCTGAATAAAATATGTTGTGAATGCAAAGTATTGGTCTCACTTTTTTTTTGGGCCTTTTTGGACACCTTGACAAAAAGCATGCTGATGTGGCATCATATTTGATGATGTGGCCCTGAAACCTTAGTTATAAGTAGGGGACTTTCCAAGTAAGCTGCTGTAAAAAATTGGGAGTGATTTGAAATTTCCATGTAGGATAATTAGAAGCACGAAGTTAGGGTGTACAACTACTGAGTCCTCTCCCCTAGTACATACTAGAAGTGACCATTTATGGTGGAAGTTTGCAAAGCCTGTCAAATGTGCTTGACCATTTTATTTCACCTATTATAACTATGGTGGCATTTTCCTTCACCCATTTAAGTAGGACAAATCCTCTTACTAAGTACATAGACTAGAAAGTTTTTGTCTAACGAGGATGTCCCTTCTCTTTTTTATGGTTAGAGAATTCTTTGGGTTGGCAATGCCACTTATTTAGATTAATTATTATGGTAATACTATCTATGGTGGTAATGCCAAAAGCTTGATGTATACTCATATTAGGAGTGATAATTCGTAGTGACACTTCCAAAATTCTATCTCATGGTTGAAGTTTAAAAATTGACGCATGTAAAAATGGTTGCATATTGTGACACATAATAAGAGGGCCATTGTGATGAAAACTTTAAATATATATCTTGCAAACAAGGTTCAAACCTAGATGTATTTATAAATAGGTCCAAGTGTTTGAGCCTAGAGCATCACCTACTCAAAATTTAATTTAAACTTTTGCTAGTAATGTGAAGTTTCACTAATGGCATTTTACTTGGGGTAGAAATAATTTCTTAGGAGGGTAGAGGAAGGGGTGAACATAGTACACCACTTTAGACATTTTATCCTCTATCCTCTTTTTCTATGGGAATTTTTTTTAAGTATATAGTTGTGACAATAGTATTTTCATACCCTTATCATGTATTTGTCACCATTTTAGCCTTGTTAGCCATTATGTCTTTTCACATTTTTAGCATTTTTCCCTAGTCAATGTTGTCTCCAAGCCATGTCATTTCCCCTTTCCCATGATGTCTTACCCCTTGTTGTGTGTCCTAAATGGTACAAGTTTAATTTAATTATTAGTCCCACCAACATGTTTTAACCTATCCCTTTGCATTTCTTAGGCTATTGGCCCTTTTTTCCCATGTTTTCCTCTTTAGTTTGGCAATTCTAGTTAACTTTCCCATGTGAACCCCACATTTCTCCTTCCCAAAACATAATTAAATGATCAAATTTTCTAGGGAAAAATAATGACTTTTGAATGCACGCTTGTTCACAAGTGATTCCATGAAACAATGGACCTTAACCTTATTGTAGGCCATCGTCTCTATTAGAACTCCCAACTAGGAAACCTTGATTTTTTAGGATCTCAAGAAATCATTGGAGAAAATACTAATTAATTCCACATCTACCAATAGCCAACAAGCCTCTACTAATTTTTCTGTAAAATTCCTATAAATATCCTATCCATTTTGCTATTTTAATACAGGAGCAACATAATTTTGCATAGGTCAATAAGAATTTTTATTTATAGCAAGAGTTCAATTGAGTAAAAATATTTTAGAAACTTCTTGAGTGAGTCAAAATTAGACTACAATTGACTGAATATTCATATCAAGCCTAAGTAATTTACTCACTCCATTTATTTGTAAGTAGGTCCTAATTTTCCATGTTTCTATTAGGTTAAGTGATATTTACCTTGCAAAACTTGTTAGAGTAATCATGCATCAACTAATAATTAATTAATATTTAATTGATTATTAGTCTAATTCATTTCATGCACTTAAGCTAAACATAGGAGTGTGTTTTTATGTTAACTGAAGTGAGCTATTATTAGATCATGTTATGTCTCATCACATGTGATATTGACACTTGTCATGATCTAATCCCTTTATCATTTAGGGTTGCTCTTATATAGCACTCAACCCTCATTGTATTATATATCTAGATATTTTGTAAGTATTTTCTTGTTAAGGAATATCAAATTTCTGTTTTGAAAATCTCTTGCATGGAAGGTGTCTTTGTTCATTGTTTGATCCTAAACCTTGTGTTTATTCACAATCCTAACATGATATCAGAGTGTGGATTCAACAAACCCCTTCTAAATTTATGAGGATTTTCTTCAACTAGGGTTACAAGCTTCAGATATGGAATCTCCATTATTTTTTGCAATTTTTGGAGGTGGGAAATTTTTAGGTGTATTTTGGCATAAAAAGGACCTCACTGTTGTGTTCAGGAGGTTGATTTGATAAATTTTGACTATAAATTTGCTTATAATCAACTTCAGGAGCTTCTGAGGTAATTTTTTTTTGCATAGGGGCTCATAAGGCCCTTGTACAACCCTATTCACGAAAATAAATAAAATTTAAAGCAAAAAAAAAAAGTTCTGTGTTTGGTTTTTAAATTTCTTTTTTTAGAATTTTTATAAATAAAAACTTATTAAAAAAGTAGGTTTTTTAAATTTGTGGGGGGCAGATTTATTATACTCGTAGGGTACCTACGCATGGAAATTCCATGTAGGCCCCATATAACAAAGGGACATCGACAGATCTTTAAACTATCGCCATTGGTAGCTGTGCCTGCCATCCGACAGTTAGGTCTACCTCCCGGTGACCATAAAAAAATTGGCACCATTTTTATTTTTCTGGCACTGCATAGTTTTTTTGGATTTCTCAGAACCATAACTAAATATTTCAAGATTCTAATGTATATTCCCCCTTTGCATATTTCAACCACTTTTTTTGGAAAGTTGACCCGACAAGCAAAATATTATGTCTATTCTTTGGCATATTCCATTGATGGGCTCTTTTATCGGTGGTCTAATTTTTTTGGCAAGGGGAATATTATGTGGCACATTTTGTTGACATCAATATGGCATCATGCTAACGTTAACTGTGCAACTACAAGGCAGGTGTTGGAAATTCAAGGCACTTGAAACTTGTAGTAATAGAACTTAATAAAGTGATTTGCAAATCTAAAATTATTTTTACAAGATTACCAATTATGTATTATGTGATTAGCAATTCCAAACATGTAAGAAAACCAACAATACCACAACTTGACATCCATAAGTGACACAAGATATACATGGAGAAACCCTTGTGGGAAAAAACTTCATGCCCAAGGAGATCCAATGATTGTATTAAACTTTAAATGAGATACACCAACAACACTCCTCTTTGAATTTCAATAGCACTTCGTTACTTTGACAACCTACAAACAACTCTACAAGCCACCATCTCAATGCTCCAATATATAGAAGTTTATGGGAGAGAATGCCACAAATAGTATCTCAAAACAACAAGCAAAACCACTTGGAATAACCCATGCCCCCCTTAGTGGGCAGCCAAGAAACATGGTGAAATTTATTAAATGATCACATGGCCTTCACATGGCTCCCTAACCCATAGCCAACCAAAATTGGTCAGTACCAAGTGCTCCATAACTCTATGAGGGCTTTGACGACTTCATGCAAGAACATGCACCAACATGCAAACTTGGGTGCCCCACCATGCAAAACATGCAAATAATATACAAGGACATGCATCACAAAGTGGTCTCTACTAGAAGTTGGATGCCCAAAGGGAATATGCTCCCAAGATGCTTTATAACCGTCACCTTAGTGGGTCCACTCTTTGAATGCAACTACAATTTTATCATAGGAAAATAAATAATAAATATTTTGACCCTCATGTCCTCTAGAACACTTTCTAAAGAACGTGGAGACACACAATTATAAACTTAGTATAGTAATTATTATGTCACCTATCCTAACATTCTCCCACTTGAAATTATACATTGCAATTACATACATGAGATACAAATAAAGTATAATCAAGTATAGTGATCAAGGCCCATGGCTTTCCTGCACCAAGAGAACTTATCTGTGGTCACTGGCTTTGTGAGAGAATCTACAACATTATCCAATGTGTCAACCTTCTCAATCAATACCTTACCATTCTCAACCATCTCTCACACAAAGTGATATTGAACATCAACATGCTTAGTATGAGCATGATACATAGAATTTTTAGCTAAACATATGGCACTCTAACTGTCACATCCAATCCTTACTGTATTGCAATCAAAACCAATACCATTACCAAGTCTCTGTAACCAAACCACCTCCTTAGAGCCATGTGTAGTAGCCATATACTCTGCTTCAATGGTGGATAATGCAACTGTAAGCTGCCTCTTACTCATCCAACTCACTACACCTCCAAACAAAGTAAAAACATAACCACTAGTGGACCTTCGACTGTCCAAGTTACCTACCTAATCTGCATTAACAAAACCCTGTATGTCTAATGAATTAACCACATCATCAGTACCATGATAAACCAAACAATAATCTAAAGTACCACACAAATATCTAAACACTCTCTTAACAAAATTCCAATGCTCTCTACCATGTTTATACATAAATCTGCTCAAAACTCCCACTGCTTGGGCTATATCTGGTCTAGTGCAGACCATTGCATACATCAAACTACCAACGACACTAGCATAAGGAACATTAGACATCTCTTCAAAATCATCATCAAAATTATGGCACATGTCTAAAATCAACTTAGTACCAACCAGAAATGGAATATTAATTGGTTTATAGTCATGCATACCAAACCTCTGCAAAATAGTATCAACATACTTACTCTGAATTAACCAAAGCTTTCTTTGAACCAAATCCCTACTAATCTCCATCCGAAGGACATATTTTTCGGCCCCCAAATACTTCATATCAAATGTGCTAAAAGTTGAGTCAAGGTCCCTAATCATCACATTGTTGTTGCCCATAAACAACATGTCATCAACATACAAGATAATGATTAGTATCTGATCATCAATAACCTTAATGTAAACACAATGATCCTCCTCACTCCTAACAAAACACAACTTTAATGTAAAAGCATACAAAACTTGGCACCACATCCTGGGTGAATGTTTCAAACCATATAAAAATCTCTTTAACCTACAAACCAAGTGTTCTTTTCCTTTCACAACAAAACCACTAGGTTGTCGCATATAAATTTCTTCCTCAAGATCCCCATGAAAGAAAAAAAATTTAACATCCATTTTCTCTATTTCAAAATCACAATTAGTAGAAATAGATAATAGGAATCTAATAGAAGTTAACTTAGCGACAAGAGAGAAAATTTCACTGAAATCAACTCCCTCTCTCTGGGAACCCTTGGCCACCAATCTGGCCTTGTACCACTCTAATTGACCATCTGCACCAAATTTATTTTTAAATGCCCACTTTAAACCAATGGGCTTCCTTCCTTTGGGAAAATTCACAAGATCCTAGGTATCACAACTATCCAAAGCCATCATCTCCTCCTACATGGCCTGCATCCAAGAATCACTTTCTTCTAAAGAAAGAGTCTCCTTGTATGATCTAGGTTCATCATTAATACTCAACAAAGAAAATATACAATTTTTTTTGGATGGGATATACATTTCAACAAGATTTTTTTGTCTTATGGATCTTCTCAAAGTAGGAGTAAGTGGTTCTTGTTGCTCTTCTTCTTCTGCATGCTCATCCTACACATCATCTGAACTCTTTGAATCCTCTTCTTCTTCTTTGTCTTATAATCCATATAGTTGTTCTTCCACATGTGCATCTTCCTGATTTTCTATCTTTGTCTCGAAGTGCATTGTTTTTTTATTTTCTTTCTCCTTTGGTTTTTCTTCACATGAGTAAGCTATAAACTCCCTAAAAATCACATCTCTAGAGAAAACCATTTTGCGGGTTAGAGGATTCCAAAGCTTATAACCTTTTACATTCTCACTGTAACCAACAAAGATGCATTTATGTGCTTTTAGATCTAATTTATAAAAATTATCTTGAGGCATATGAACAAAATCCTCACATCCAAAGATCCTTAAATGTGAAATAGAAGGCGTTCTACCTATCTGCACTTCATATGGAGTTTTATCAACAAGAGCTTAACAAGGGGATCTATTAATCAAATAACACGTAGTACTTACAACTTATGCCCAAAAGAATCTATCAAGCTTAGCACCACCCAAAATTATCCTATCTCGTTCCATAAAGGTTTGGTTCATTATTTCTTCTACTCCATTTTATTGGGGAGTATAAGGAGTAGTCTTTTGCCAAACAATACCTACATGCTCATAGAACTCATCAAATTCCCTAGAAAAATATTCACCCCCATTTTCAGATCTCAACACCCTTATATTATAATCATTTTCTTCTCAACTAAGGCTTTAAATTCCTTAAAATTACCGAAAACTTCATATTTTGCATGCATAAAATAAATCTAGGTGTATCTTGACACATCATCAATGAAAGTAACATAATAACAAGATTTTCCAAAAGAGTCAACATCCACTGTTCCAAACACATTTGAATGAATAATCTCTAATCATATCATAGCTTTATAAGTCCCATTAGGAAATAATGATCTTGCAAATGAAGATTTTGAAACAATCTCTATTTGACACTTGCCCTCCTAGGATGTTTCACCTAGAAGGGAAGGAATAGGGTTAAAAATCTTTGTAAACATTCAAGGATAAGGGTAATGTGTAATGGGGGGATGAAATGTGTTTAATTAAGATGTACAAACACACTAATCTGAAAATGGGATGATTTAATGATGCAAAACTATGAAAATGCAAAATGTTGGAAAACACATTGTGATATGCAAACATGAACTAAATGACTTAGAAATGCAAACAAAACTAAATAGAAAGTTATGAAACAAAATGTGTGCACCCAGAGACTAAAAATAGATGGCATGAAGGTTTGAAATTCTGATAAAACTGATGCAAAAGTCAACTGGGATGTTAGGCCAGTTTGGGCAACTTAGTCCTAATTTCTGCCAAATGGGTAGCCGGATCTACAAAAATCACTGAAAGTCGGGTTTAGTGGGACTAAGTCACCCAAAGTGGTGACTTAGTCCACTTCTGAATCTCTAAAAATTTAGAAGTGGAAACAGATGCCCTAGGTATGCACTCTGGTTTCCCATAGGTGTCTGCTTCTAAAGCTCTGATTTTTGAACCTGAAAATGAGTTTTAAGTGATACTTTGACTTTTTGAATGAAGAGAAGACTTGATCAACCCTACAACTTGATCTCTAATGATTTCCAAGCTTTCAAGAGTCCTGAATCTGCAAACACACAAGAAGAGAAGAAGAAATGCTGAATGTTAGGGCATGGGGGTTTGCCTTGGTCAAACCCCCTTTAGGTAATTAAACCAAATGAAGAAAGAAAGTAATGAAGCATGAAACAATGGAATTAATACCTTGCCATGATGTTTGATCTTGAATTTATACAAAAAAACATGAATAATTTTCCCTTGAATGTCCTAGGAAGCTATCTTGATGTCTTGCAAAGATAAAACCCTAGTTTGCTTGAGAATAATGAGTGATTGAGAAGATTGATTGCAAGATTGAATGAATTAGGAGATAAGAGATATGAGAGATGTGAATTAGGGTTAAAAGACTTATATTTATAGGCATTTCACCTATTTTACTCATTAATACCTCATCACAGGCCGACCTTAGGTCTTAAAGAATAGATACCTGAAAGAAATTTAAATTAATTTTGATTTTTGTGCCACATGGGACTAAGTTGCCCAAGGTGGCGACTTAGTCCACCTGGGAAATTTTGAGTGGATTTTGGATATTAAGATGTATTAAATGTTGTTTATTGGGTTCTTCTTCAACAAGACACTTAATTACAGCCTATAAGTGTATAAAGGGTCCATTTAAAGCATAAGAAAGGTGTAAATATTGATGACAAGCCTAGGAAAGTGTGAAATTTTTTACAAGACTTTACAACAATTTGAAATAGGTCTTGGTAAAGTTATTTAGGTGAATTATAACATTATGGTCCTAGAAAAGTGTGAAGATGCATTACAACACCTTACAACACTCTTGCAAGATATCAATAAATGTATTTTATTCAATTTGTAAGGGCTCAAGACCTAGTGTGGATGTGTAAAACACCTCACAACACTAATCAAGGCCTCATTAAGTACAATTTATCATTAATTATTCCTATATCAAGCAAAGCATACACTTTTTGGCAACCCATTAATCCCCCACTTTAGTGAGAGGATGAACTTGCTTCAAACTCTTGCTAAAGTAGCCATTCAAGAAGAGTCCAATTGTACCAATGTGGATGACAAAGAATGACAAAGATCAAAGGAGGTTGCACAAGCCCCCAAGATCCAAGATCCTAAGTCAAGCCAACATAAGCATGAAATGACACACATGTAGCGAAACAAGATACAATGGCAAGAACTAGAAGAGCAAAAATAAAAAGGTGGATCAAACTTCGACCGTATGTCTAACTAGTTGTGGATCAAATCTAAGTTGTTTTTCCAAAAAAATAAAATGCATACTCACTCTGGGGCGACGAAATTCATGGTGGTCTGCCGGGTGAGAAAACCCAAAAAGGTGAAGTACATATGCTAGTTGGTATGTACTCACAAACACATAGGTGGCTATGGGGAAAGTCGTGCCTTGGAATGGGCTTCCTGCTAAACCATACCAAAGTTATACCTCCTGATAACTTTGATAAGGTGCCACAAAAATGTTTTTTGAGCTCTATGAGGTAAGCAAAACTTTGTATGCTTGACACTCATAGACATTGTCAATGTAAGAAGTGTCAGGAATGTTCAAAGGGATTTTGCTTAGTTCGTGCAAGGTCTCTTCTTAGGGAACATCATGCCTAATGTTTCCAAGAGAGGACAAGTGAAAGAAATATCACGCTCTTGGAGGAAATCAAGCCCAATGACTTCACCAAGAAAAGGACGCATCACAAGAAGAAAGAAATCGCACAATGCAATGTGAGTGTCGATGTATGCCTCCACTTTAAAGCAGTTGCTAACATCATTACTATGAGCAATTACTTTAAAGTAGAAGAAATAAGAACATGAGAGCTTACTTGGAAATCCCTATGCCAAGTGATATATTTCCAATAAGTTGTGTCATGAAAAAGGGAAGTATGTCACATGCGAGCTAACTTAAGGCACGTCGACCACATCCCAAGCTTGTTCCTATATGTTCATGAAAGGTTAACGACTAGTCAAAAGAGGCAACGACAAGTGACATACGAGGACAAGGCTACATAACCCCTTGCCCCCACTGAGTGCAGGACAAAGGTGAGCCAAATATGATGAAAGGAGATATCAAGTAGAGGAATTAGGTGCTTCAACATAAGGAAGAGCACCATTCTCCTTGAGATATTGAATTTGGTGGGGCAAAGTTTTGGATGAAAGTGAAGATGATGGAGATACACGTAAGTTATTATGGGAAGAGTATGATATATCAGTGTGAATTATATGTGCAGTGCATTGATGTGTAGGAGAGAGAGTGGATCTAGTATAAATATCCAAGTGAGATGAAGAGGACTTATGTGTTAGAGAAGGATTGGTTTCTTAGAAAGAACACAAATCCCTTTTAATGTTACTTTTTATTTCCTTATGAGGGATGGGAGTGATGTTTCCCCCATCACTAGCATAGTTCAATGTCCTAAATGTTGAACCAAAGTGAGGGTATAAAACACCATGTTGTTTAGGGTGTTATATTGCACATTTTCCACAAGTACTACCAAGACATGTGCTTGAAGATGAGTTGTTTGTAGATGACTCTTTGGACCATGAGGGAGAAATTGTCGAAATTCTATTGAAAGGGGGTGTAGATTCGAACGAATCCCTATTATCACAAAAGAGTGTTGTTGTAGGTGAAGAATTAGCCTCAATCGGTAGAGGTTCAAGTTTTGTTTTAGTAGGATTAGAGGAGTTGGAAATGGTGTGATTAGGTGATTGATAGTTGTATTCATTGGCATCAACTATGTATATCTTGTTATTGTATTCAAATTTCATTGTACGGTGAAGGGTAGATGGAACTCCTTTCATAGCATGAATCCATGGTCTCCCTAAGATAATGTTGTATGTAAGGGGTTCTTTCATAATATGGATAGGGGTAGGCAACACTACAGGCCCGACCTCAATTAAAGTATCGTTAATGATCACCTTTAAAGTATCGTTAATGATCACCTTTATCATCAAGGGATCATTTTGGTTTTGAATTGCAAGTGAGGGAATTTCATATGTAGGGAATGTGATGTCTGAATGGGTAACTTGCATGGGAGAAGGGGAGGATATTACACGTTGTGATTCTAAGTAAGACTGTGTCTCCTCCTTTTGTATCTCCAACATTTCATTAAATAGATATTTAATTGTAGGTGATAGTTTGAGTTCCCAGACATAAATATTGGTAGGAGTCTTTTTAAGGTCCTCAATAGTAGGCACATGGTGTGGGAGAAAAGGTAATGAAGTAGGAGTATTGTTTGATCTTGAAGATGTTTGAGTCACTAAGTTACAACTTAGTGGCTACAAAACATTATCATGATTGGATTGCAACATGGATTTCAAGATAACTCTGAATTTTTTGTGTGATTCACTAATGGAAGGTGACTTAGGAAGCTCACTACTTAAAGGAGATCTTACTTGTGTCGTTAGAACCTCAAGAATCATATGTTTATGTGTAGGAGGTGTTGGTGAAGGGGATGTTAATGCCACTTGATTATAGTCATCGAGGGAAGGTTTAGTGTTGAAAGGATGTGTGTCAAGGTGCATATTTTTGTTTACCATGATATTTTCCCTAGGAGGAAAGTGTTGATAAGCCAAATGTTCGTGACAGGAAAAGTGTGGGCCATGTAAAAGAATTTCATCATGAGTGGGAGAATGATCAATGAGCGAAGTGTCCTAATCCATAAGGGTTTCCTAAGAGAAGGGGGACAATTAAGATCTTCATGACCATCATCAATTATGTTTTCTAACAACAAAGTATCTTCTTCACAACTATGAGATATACTAGGAGAAGAAAAAATATTAGTGTCATGATTACCGATGGTTGTAGTGTCTTGTTTAGCATTGTTATGTCCACTAAAAGAGGTAAGAGGAGAGGAACAACTAGGATTCTCAAAAATATCATTGATTGGTTATTCTCCCAAAATATCTTTGTCACTAATAAGAGAGATATTAGGAGAGGAACAAATATGATCGTTAGGAATGTCCAAGGTTGTTGTCTCTTTCACTCTAACACTCTCATAGGGAGGGGATAGGAAATGTTTCTTAACATGTCAACATATGTAAGGTATTAGGATTGTTTGAATAAGAATGAAAAGCACATGTAACCATTTCATGCAATGTTTCAACAATATGGACAATGTATATGCAAAGATACAAAACACTCTTATCCAATGTATGCAACACCTTAAGAATGTAAACAATGTATATGCAAGAATGAAAAACAATTTTATCAAACTTATGAAAAGTTTTAGGAATAGAAACATTGTATATGCAAAAGTGAAAAGTACTTTTATCACTGTTATGCAAAATTGCAAAAATGAAAGCATTTTCAGATCTAATGATGCTGGCAATTGAGATGATTGTAACAATGACCACTCTATTTTGATGTTTTTGAGCTAGATACATACAAAAAAGGATACTGAAACTATCTAGACTTATAATATATGATACTAGGAGGCTTAGGAAGCACAAAAATGAGGTTTCAGATGTTGTAATAGACAGTGAAAAATTAGGGCAGGGACTAAGTCGCCTAGACTAGCGACTTATTCCCAATAAGGAATTTTTTAAGAATTTTTATGAATTTCTAATGGATTTTGAGGATTTATGTACTATATGATGTAGACCTAACATGAAAATATAATTTTTCAATTATATACAATGATTGGAGATGCAAAAATGCAACCTAAATGCACTTTTACTAATGCCAAAATTTGAAACCCTAGATGCAAAGTAAGCAATGCAAATCTTAATGAAAGGCTAAAATGAGCTAGATATAGGATTATGAAGGACTAAAAAATAGAAAAGAAGGTATTCTAAAATTAGGTTCACCAAAATGTAAGCGAATATTTTGAAACAATCTCTATTTGACACTTGCCCTCCTAGGATGTTTCACCTAGAAGGGAAGGAATAGGATTAAAAATCTTTGTAAACGTTCAAGGATAAGGGTAATGTGTAATGGGGGGATGAAATGTGTATAATTAAGATGTAAAAATGCACTAATATTAAAATGGAATGATTTAATGATGCAAAACTATGAAAATGCAAAATATTGGAAAACACATTGTGATATGCAAACATGAACTAAATGACTTAGAAATACAAACAAAACTAAATAAAAAGTTAAGAAACAGAATGTGTGCACCTGGAGACTAAAAATGGATGGCATGAAGGTCTGAAATTCTGATAAAACTGATGCAGAAATCAACTGGGACACTTAGGCCAATCTGGGCGACTTAGTCCCAATTTCGGGAAAATTTGCCAAAACCAGTTTCTGCCAAATGGGTATCCGGATCTACAAAAATCATTGAAAGCCAGGTTTAGTGGGACTAATCCACCCAATATCATGACTTAGTCCACTTCTGAATCTCTAAAAAATTCAGAAGTGGAAACAGATGCCCAAGGTCTGTACTCTGGTTTCCCACAGGTGTCCGCTTCTGAAGCTTTGATTTCTGAACCTAAAAGTGAATTTTAAGTGATACTTTGACTTTTTGAATTAAGAGAAGACTTGAGCAACCTTGCAACTTTATCTCTAATGATTCCCAAGCTTTCAAGAGTCCTGAATCTGCAAACACACAAGAAGAGAAGAAGAAATGTTGAATGTTAGGGCATGGGGGTTTGCCTTGGTCAAACCCCTTTTAGGTAATTAAACCAAATGAAGAAAGAAAGTAATGAAGCATGAAACAATGGAATTAATACCTTACCATGATGTTTGATCTTGAATGTCTGCAAAAAAACATGAATAATCTGCCCTTGAATTTCCTAGGAAGCTATCTTGATGTCTTGCAAAGATAAAACCCTAGTTTGCTTGAGAATAATGAGTGATTGAGAAGATTGATTGAAATATTGAATGAATTAGGAGATAAGAGATATGAGAGATGTTAATTAGGGTTAAAAGACTTATATTTATAAGAATTTCACCTATTTTACCCGTTAATACCTCATCACAGGCCAACCTTAGGTCTTAAAGAATAGAAACCCGAAGGAAATTTAAATTAATTTTGATTTTTGTGCCACATGGGACTAAGTCGCCCAAGGTGGTGACTTAGTCCACCTAGGAAATTTTGAGTGGATGTCAGATATTAAGATGTATTAAATGTTTTTTATCAGGTTCTTCTTCAACAAGACACTTAATTATGGCCTATAAGTGTATAAAGGGTCCATTTAAAGCATAAGAAAGGTGTAAATATTGATGACAAGCCTAGGAAAGTGTGAAAGTTGTTACAAGACTTTACAAGACTTTGAAATAGGTCTTGGTAAGGTTATTTAGGTGAATTATAACATTATGGTCCTAGAAAAGTGTGAATATGCATTACAACACCTTATAACACTCTTACAATATATCAATAAATGTATTTTATTCAATCTGCAAGGGCTTAAGACCTAGTGTGAATGTGTAAAACATATCACAACACTAATCAAGGCCTCATTAAGTCTAATTTATCATTAATTATTCCTATATCAAGCAAAGTAGACACTTTTTGGCAACACAAATCTATTTTATTTACCAAACACAAATTCCCACAAAAATCATTTCTGCCAACAGAATAATCAAAAATACCGTCAACCAACTTTTTATTCAAAATGGTCTTAAGAACCTTTTCACTTATGTGACCCAATCTATGGTGCCACAACATACATGCATTTTCAATGCCAATTACATTGGTAGAGTTACAAAAAGTGGAGGCATTAAGCCTAAACAAAGTCCCTATCCAAGATCCTTTAGCAATCACCAAACTCCATATTACCAACTTGCAACCAAACTTGTCAAATGTCACATGCATTCCAAAATCATTCAACTTGGATACTGAATGTAAATTTCTCGCAAGTCTTGGAATATGTAAAACATGATCAAGGGTTTTAACCCTTCGATCATTGAAACAAAACTTTACCTTTCCCTTACCAACAATCTTCTTCGTGTTGTTATCACCAAGGAAATATTCTCTCCCATCATAAGTTGAATATATGAAGTAAACCACTCCTTGTAAGGAGTCATATGGTAGGTTCAACTTGAATCAATAAGCCAAGAATCATTACTGACAGTGTTAGGAGAAAAAAACAAAGCATTAGAATCACCATCTTTTAAGGAATTTTTTGTGGAGGTATCTGAACTCTTTTTTGTGTTTCTACACTCCTTCACATGTCCTCTCTTACCAAAATTCTAACACTTTACTTTGCTCTTCCCAGGGGTTTTAGAATGTCCTTTAGACTTGTCTCTCTTTTTGTCCCCTTTAGGCCCTCCTTTTTCTTTAACCTTCCTAGCACATGCAAGGCATCTTGGGAGCCCACATTCATGGACTTTCTCCTCATCTATTCTAAAAGAAGTATTGTAATGAGACTATTCATCTTTAGTTCTATACCACCACCACTTATGGTAACATTTATATTTTCCCAAGATTTAGGTAAAGAACAAAGCAATAAAATTATTTTATCTTATTCTTCTATCTTAACATCTATAGATGTAAGCCGACTTATAATAATATTAAAATCATTTAAATGTTCTACAATAGAATCACCATCTTTCATTTTTAAAGAATACAAACATCTTTTGAGATATTTTTTAGACTTTTAGTTTGATAGATTTCACCTATCCTCCTCCATAACTTGAATGCGATAGATTCTTCTAAAACATTCAGGAGGACAAAATTTCCAAGACACAACTGAATGGTTCCTCATGCCTTGTCTATTTTCTCCCAATCTTCATCAGACGATGATTCTAGTTTCTTTTCACTTGAAACTTCCAACCACTGATCTCTCTCTTCAAGGAGATCCTCCATCTTCAACTTCTACATCTCATAACCAGTGCCATTGAACTTCTCAATATTTAGACAAGAGGTAGAAGCCATGGTTTTCAATCTTCACAAATTTTCAAAACCCATAATGCACAAGGTCCCACTACAACCGAAAAACCTTCAACACTTAAGAGAAAGGTGTCCCACTCTCAACAAAATTGATAGCTCTAATACCAAATGTTGGGAATTCAAGGTGAAACTTGCAACAATAGAACTTAATAAAGTGATTTGTAAATCTAAAATTATGTTTATAAGATTATCAATTATGTATTATGTGATTAAAAATTCCAAACATGAAATGAAAATAGAAATACCACAAGTTGACATCCACAAGTGACACAAGATATGCATGAAGAAACCCTTGTGAGAATAAACTCCACACCCAAAGAGATCCAATGTTTGTATTAATCTTCAAATAAGATACACCAATACAACACCCCTCTCTGAATTCTGACAGTACTTCGTTACTCTGACAACCTACAAAAAAAATCTACAAACCGCCATCTCAGTGCTCCAATATATAGAAGTTTGTGGTAGAGAATACCACAAATGGTATCCCAAAACAATAAGAAAAACTACCTGGAAAAACCCATGCCCTCTTAGTGGAATATGGTGAAATTTATTAAATGATCACATTGCCTTCACATGGATGCCTAACCCATAGCCAATCAAAATTGGTCAACACCAGGTGCTCCATAACTCTTTGACGACTCCAACGGCTTCATGCAAGAACATGCACCAACATGCAAACTTGGGCATCCCACCATGTAGAACATGTGAATAACATGCAAGGACATGCATTGCAAAGTGGTCCCCACCCAAAATTTGGATTCCCAAAGGGAATATGCTCTCAGGATGCTATGTAATTGTCACCATAGTGGGTCCACCTCTTTGAACGCAATTAAAATTTGTCATAGGAAAATAAATAATAAATATTTTACCCCTCATGTCATCTAGAACACTTTCCAAAGAACGTGGAGACACACCATTATCAACTTAGGATAGTAATTATAATGTCACCTATCTTAATAGCAGGGCGCCCTTCAATCCCTCTTTGGCCCTAAAGGAGGTGTTTTTTCTTTTGACCATAATTTGGGCGTACGATATCGAAATTGGATGAACAAGATATTGTTGGAAAGCTAGTTCCGTCAAATTTCCAGTGGTGTGGGTATTTTCACCATTTTTTGTTGTTGGTACATTCTACAGCTTGTTGAAGTTAGAGGTGTTGTTTTCACTCCCGAGCTCATAAATTTTGACTTATTTCTCCGTTTTTCATGATTCTAGCAGTGTTGGGACAATCTTTTAGAGATCTTCACATCCATCCATGCACTTCTTCCAGATTTATCTCTAGGTACATTTTATTCATTTTTTGTGTTTTCACATTCTAGTGAATTACTTGGACATCTTAGCTCCTGGAAACTTTTCATTTGCATGGGATGACTCATTTTTGGCTGTTCTATATATATTTCCAATAGTTTATCCTATTTGGACATTATAAATATCTTTTGCATGCAATTTATCTTTTATAGACACATTGAAATAAAGTGACATTTTGGTGTATACATTTTGGGGATTTCGCACATTCTATTGTGCCTTATGTACTTACACTATGATATAAATTTCCATGGGGGTTTATTGTGTGAGCCTCGTATTTGTAATCACAACCTTGTTTACCTTCAAGTGTGTATATCTTGGTTTGCACACCCTTTTATTTGTAGGTATTCTTTCAGTTGCACGTTCAAATGTTCTTTGTTCTCCTACATGCACTTCTTGGTTTCAAATAGTTTCGATATACTTGTCTTGGCTCTCCCTTTCCACATTATGGGGGGGTGGGGTTCTACTGTTGGTGCTAATGCTTCCTTTTTTTCATTTTTGAGTGATCTATGTATCTAGTTCTTGTTGCTATGTACTAGGTAGATGCAGTGGCTACATTTCAATGAGATGGAGCATTTACCATATGAACATTCTTCAATTCCTATTTTGGAGGCGACCTTCTATTTTCATTTGATCAGTGTTCTTCAGACTATTGGTACCTATAATGTTGTTTGTATTTTTGAGTTCCAGATGTTTTTACTTTGTTTTCCATCTGATTCGAGTAGTGTCGTTGTGGGCACTCATGCAAATTATTGTCTTCTTGATCCTGATCATCATCTATTTTTAGAGGATGTTATTCATTTCAACACTATATCAATCATCTTTCAATAGTTGTCTACAACTTCTTTGTGCTTCAACGATGTTCTTCACGTTCCTCTTTCTTGGAACATTGTTTTGGTTGGAGGCTTATTAGTCCTTCACAATGGTTTGGAGGATTTTCAGTTCTTCATTCACATTTCTCTCTTTTGGAGAGGAGTTTTTCCCATGTGGTTTTCTCCTTTTTCTCCAGTTGTGAGAGATTAGATTTTTTGTACATGAGTACCTTATTAGGCCTTATTTGTTAGGACCCATCATGAACTCTTTTTTAGGGTTTTTAGCTACTCCCTAAGTTCATCTTAAGGGGGTGTTAGAGTAATCATGCATTTTCTAATAATTAATTAATCTTTAATTAATTATTAGTCTAATTCATTTCATGCACTTAAGTTAAACTTAGGAGTGTTGTTTTATGTTGACTAAGTGCTTTTTATGTTAATTGAAGTGAGTTATTATTAGATCATTTTTTTCATCACATGTGATGCTGACACTTTTCATGATCTAATCCATTTATCATTTAGGGTTTCTCTTATATATTACTCAACCCTCATTGTATTATCTATTTGTATATTTTGTAAGTATTTTCTTGTTGATGAATAGAAAATATTCGTTTTACAGATCTCTTGTGTGGAATGTGTATTTTTTCATTGTTTGATCCTAAGTCTTGTGTTTATTCACAATTCTAACAAACCCATATCAGTTTTATATCTCCATGTTTTTTGGAAAGTGTTATAGGGGACATGTGAGAAATATATTTAGTTTTGGAAATATTGTAATTATATTTTTAAGAGGAAATTTAATGTTGGTGGAGGTTACATGTCACCAGAGGATACAATCATCCCTCCTAGGAATTCACATTGGGAATGTGAAGGGTCTTGAGTGGGGCACCAATTTTGGAGGGAAACAATGTTCATTGGTTCTCCATTTGGAAGTTGAATAGTCACCGAAGCATCCTGAATGTTATAAGTTGAAGGGGCTATGACTTATGCACCCATGTTGAATCCTTGTGTACATTAATTAATTTATTATCATAAATCTTAGTTTTCCAAGGAAGGAGTGTGGGTTTGTGCATGTGGATTTGGCACCTCTTGTTTCGGTTTACCAATGTGGTTTTTCCTCCCACAAGTTCTATAAATTGGAGCCTTGAGATGGTAGTTGCATCTTGTGTTATTTGCAAGTGTATGGAAGCATATGGGTTGTAGGAGATCAACAAGGAAGTGTAGTGTGGTCTATCTCTCTTGTGAAGATATATAATATATTTTCCCCTTTTCTTGTGTGGATTTTTTCCTAAAATGGTTTCTCCACATAAATATGGTGTCATATTTGTTTGCTGATTTTTTTATGATGTTAAATGTACAATTGTATACATATAATCAAATTTGGTAATATTACTTTCATATTTGAATACACATACAAGTTAATATTGCAACTTAGTTCCACCTTGTTTTCAACATTTGGTATTAGACTAATAGTTTTGTTTAGAAGGGGACTCCTTTCTCTTAAATGTTGGAGATTTTTTGGATATAGTGGGAGCTTTTGTTTTTGTGGTATATTGTATATTTGTGAAGAAGATTGTATACCATGGCTTCTACCTTCCTACCAAGATATTGAGAAGTTCAATGGAACAGGCTACGACATGTGGAAATTAAAGATATCTTAGAAGAGAGAGATTAGTGGTTGTTACCAAGAAAGTAAACTAGAGCTGCAATGAGTGATGAAGATTGGAAAAAGTTAGACAAGAAGGCACGAGGAACCATTTGGTTGTGGATTATGGATTCCATCTTTTTTTTCACATCTCCATTGAAGACATCACATACAATTTATAGAAAAGGATACGTGATGTATATCAAACTAAATTTTTTTCTAACAATTTATATCTCAAAAGAAGATTATATTCTTTAAAAATGAAAGATCGTGAATCTATAGCATATCATTTAAATATTTTTAATCTGATTATAAGTCATCTTACATCCATAGATGTTAAAATAGAAGATGAAGATAAATGTATCTTGTTTGTTTTTTCTTTTCCTGAATCTTGGGAAAACTTAATTATTTCCATAGGTAGTGGTAATGCAGAACCAAAGATGGAATCCATGATATCCATACTTCTTTCATAGGAGATGAGGAGAAATTCCATGAATGTTGGCTCCCAAGATGCCTTGCATGTGTGGGGTAGGTCCAAAGAGAAAGGTCATAAAGGAGACAATAAGAGGGATAAGTCTAAAGGATGTTCTAAAACCCCCGAAAAGAGTAAAGTGTTGAAATTGTGGTAAAAGAGGGAATGTGAAAATAAGAAAAATAATTTTTATTCCTTCATGGAAAATTCTTTCGATGATGATTTTGATTTTATTTATTTCGGCTAACACTATTAGCGACGATGCTTGAATTATTGATTTGGGTTGCTCCTACCATATGACTCCTCATAAGGAGTGGTTTACTAGTTGCAAAAACTATGATGGAGGAGAATTTTTCCTTGGTGATAACAAAACAAAGCAAATTGTTGGTAAGGGAAAGGTAAAGTTGTGTTTCAGTGATGGGAGGATTAAAAATCTTGATAATATTTTGCATATTCCAAGACTTGCAAGAAATTTATGTTCAACGTCCAAGTTAAATGATTCTAGAATAGATGTGATATTCAATAATTTTGGTTGCAAGTTGGTAAGAAGGAATTTGATAGTAGCTAAAGGATCTTAGATAGGGACTTTGTTTAGGCTAAACGCCTCTACTTTAAGTAACTCTACCAATGTAACTAATACTAAAAATACATGTATGTTGTGACACCATAGATTGGGTCACACAGATGAAAAAGGGCTTAGGACTATCCTAAAAAAATAATTGGTTGATGGTATTTTTGATTATTCTATTGGTAAAAATTATTTTTGTGAACGTTGTGTGTTTGGTAAACAAAATAGCTTATCATTTTCTGGTGGAACTAATAAGGAAAAGAGATTATTAGAGATTATTCCTTTAGATGTATGTGGACCAATGGATAGTGACTCTTTAGGTAAATCTTGATATTATGTTTCTTTCATTGATGATGTCTCAAGATACACTTGGATTTATTTTATGCATTCAAAATTTGAAGGTTTCACTAAGTTTAAGGAATTTAAGGCCTTAGTTAAAAAGCAAATAGATTATAAGGTAAAAGTGTTGAGCTCTGATAATGGAGGTGAATGTTGTTCCAAATAATTTGATGAATGTAAGCATACATGTATTGTTTGGGGAAAGACAACTCCTCATACTCCCCAAAAAAATGGGGTAGCAAAAGGAATGAACCAAACCATAATGGAAAGAGCTAGGAGTATGTTGGGTAGTGATAATCTTGATAAATATTTTTGGGAAGAAGTGGTTGGTATTGCTCATTATTTGACTAATAAATCTCCTTGTTTAGCTCTTATTGATAAATCTCTTTATCAAGTGTGGATAGGTAGAAATCCTTTTGTTTCACACTTAGGGTCTTTGGTTGTGAGGATTTTGTTCATGTGCTTCAAGAGAAGTGATCTAAATTGGATAAAAAAGAATAGAAATGCATATTTGTTGGTTATGGTGAGAATGTAAGACTTCATAAGCTTTGGAATCCTCTAACCTAAAAATATTTTTGTCCAAAGATGTGATTTTTAGGGAATTTAGAGCTTATTCGGGAGAAGAACAACCCAAGGAGAAAGATAAGACAAAGACAATGCACTTTGAGACAAAGATTGAGAAACAAGAAGATGCACATGTGGAAGAACAATCAGATGGATCTGAGGATGGAGAAGAAGATGAGGGTTCAGATAGTTTAGAGGATGTGTAGGATGAGAAATTAGAAGAAGAATAGGTAGAGCCCATTATTCCTACCTTGAGGAGGTCCACAATGAAATGGAATTCAATTGATAGGTATAGCCCATCAGGTTACTATTGTGTATTTGCTTTGTTGAGTACTGATGATGAACCTAGATATTTTAGGGAGGCTCTCTCTTCGGAGGAAATTGAGTCTTGTTTGCAAGCCATGCAGGAGGAGATGATGGCTTTGGGTAGTTGTGACACTTGGGATCTTGTTAGTTTTCCCAAAGGAAGGAATCCCGTTGGTTACAAGTGGGTAGTTAAAAATAAATTTGGTGTAGACGGTTGGTTAGAGTGGTAGAAGGTCTGATTAGTGGCTAAGGGCTACTCCTAGAGAGAGGGATTTGATTAGGGAAAACTTTAAGAAACCTCCCCTTGGCAAAGGTGTAAAATCCTGGCGAATCTTGTATACTTCCCGATAAAAATATTAATTTTAGTGGCAATTGTTTTTGGTTTTTGTGAAAAGAAAAAATGTCCATTGGCGAATCTTTTATAATCACTAGAAGTCTGTGGAAAATCTTGGCGAAATGCAATTTTTTTAAAACCACTAAATTTTTTCCATTGGTGATTAAAATCTATTTTCAAACCAATAAAATATTTCGATTGGCAAATTAAACCTGTTTTCAAACCAGAAAAAATAAAATTCATTGGCGAATTAAACCTATTTTCAAATGATTAAGAAAAAACATTGGAAAATTAAACAAATATGAAACTAATAAAAAAATGCAGTGGCAAAGTGTTGGTGCAAATTTTCCTAACCTTAGTTGCAAGTATTTCTTGGTCATCTTTGTAGTCTGTGGGTCGGAGGTTTCAAAAACTTGAAAACTTCAGACTTTGGCTCTAAGGTTCCAAGTTTCAGCCACCACACGACATTATGGACCATGACCGTTCGATGAATTTTTGATGGACGGTTGTAGTTGCAAAGTATATCTCTCAAGCACTATTGCGAATTGAAACCTGCAGATTACACTAGAACGTTAGATTTCTAGAAATCAATGGTTGAGATTTTATTAATTATTTAGGTCTGTCGGTCATCCTGCTCTTGTTTACCATTTAATATTGCCTAAGTTAGACCAAAATATTTTATGAAAAAGCCTTAAATCTTAACTCTTTAATCCTAAGGGTCGAGTCTCGACAACCTAGCGATGTCCCCATTTTAAATTATGCACGTGCATAAAGTTTGTTTTAAAAGAGGGATCGTTCAATGAATTTTCGATGGACGACTATAGTTGCATTCCAGAAGTATATCTCTCAAGCACTAGAATTGCGAATTGAAACCTGCAAAATTACACTAGAACCGTTAGATTTCCAGAAATCAATGGTTGAGATTTTATTAATTATTTAGGTCTGTCAGTCATCCTGCTCTTGTTTATAGTTTAATATTGCCTAAGTCAGACCAAAATATTTTATGAAAAAGCCTTAAATCTTATCTCTTTAATCCTGAGGGTTGAGTCTCGTCAACCTAGCGATGTCCCCATTTTAAATTATGCACGTGCATAAAGTTTGTTTTAAAAGAGGGACCGTTAGATGAATTTTCGATGGACGGCTATAGATGCATTCCAGAAGTAAATCCTTGAAGCACTAGACTTGCGAACTGAAACCTTCAGAATAACACTAGAACCGTTAGATTTTCAAAAATTAGTGGTTGAGACATTTAATTCTCTCTTTTCAATGCATCGAAGTACTCTACCTTTCATTTATTCTATTGAAATTCTCAATTTGGCTGTGGTACTAGGCGGCGGCATGGATTAATACCATATGAATAGCCAAAAAAAAACATTGGCGAATTAAACATTGTTTAGTAAGTGAAGGAGGCGTGGAAGTTTTAGTAGAAAGTGAACTAGAGAAACAATGGAGACTAGTTTTACCTTGAAATCATGCAAGAAGCTAGACCCTTTTGTTGGAAAAGCATCTGTGAAGTGGCTACAGGGTTTATTTCTCTTCAAGGATGTGTAGGTGGTGCAAGCAGTTCAATTTATTTTGGGTAATGGCTTTGAAAAATTACAGCATAGATACAGGACCAAAATAGATATTTATTTGTTGGTCATGGCTTGGGGTCTGGACTTAGAAGAACTGGTGGATGTAGTGAGGAAAGTCATGAAAACTCTAGTTCAAATTTTTTTTTTAGAGGATATGGAAGGAATTCTAGAATGGGTGATACCAGGAGTGGGGCTTGTTAAGGTTGAAGGCATGGATGGTGGAGGCCTGGAGCTCGCAGATTTAAATCATCTCTTTATCAGGTGGCCAAAAAGATGTACCAAAGATCTATGGCGAGAAGGTGAGGAGCACGGGTGGCAAGCACTCAAAATCTGTGTCGAGCTAATGGAGGTCAAGGAGGTCATAGAGAATCTCAAAGACATCACTAGAGCAGAGATGTGTGAAAAGAAGGGTATGTGTCCGAGGAAGAAGATGAAGACGGGTAATTGATCGAAGGCGTCTAAGTAGTACAAGTTTTAAAAAAAAATTAGATTACTATACTAAATCTTGTTTGTGATTTTATTTTTTGGGGGTTATGCCTGGATTTCAGGCAGGTAGATTAGGTATAATTTGATATGTTGGAAATGGAAACTGTGCTAGTTAATCACCTTTTTTGGTAGTTGATGGATGAACATAAATCTAAAGTATATTTTATATCTGTTACCAATTTTTCGCTACAACTAAATTGGTGGAGCTGATTAAATACTGTTATATCTAAAAGTGAAAAATACAGTTATTTCTGCATATGCTTGAGTGATGTGTGCACTATATTTCTCATTTATTAAGTGATAGTTATGCATTGCTTGGAGAAAAATGAGTTTCAAGAGTTGCTATTTAGTGCTTTACAAGTCAAATGAAGTACAAAACTAAATATACAAATGATTAAGTATATCAACTGCTTTCATTTATTTCATGATGCTATTCATATTTACAAAATTTCATTTGATTGCAAGAATTCAAATGATGGTACAACATTGCATTTTGATGCATTTTCTTTTCAAAATGAAAAGTAGAAAGATAAATTAAATATCCACACAAGTTGTGGATGTAACCATTACAATGTATCATAAGCAGCATAGTACACTATGGAAGATGCATGAAAAGGAAAAATCACATAAAGTATGGACACAATCATCATTGCCTATTGTTGATGACTAATGCAGAAGTGGTGCACCATCTATCTTCTTCAAGCTCTGATTGACCTATATGAAGGAAAAGAGGGTTGTTAGAGCTCCGACTATGAACATACCTACATGAACCATCAACGATAATGTAGAATGCTACTGATCATACACTGAAACAATCAAGGAAGGAACAAAAACATGAACTAAAAAGGGAAACATCATCATTACATGTTTTTATGCTAACATTGTTTGTTTCCATGTGCAGGTATAGGCAAAGTCATGTAGCTGATTATCATTTGAAGACCAAGCATGTGGAGAAAAATGGGCTCCCACAAGGGTAGAGCTCGACATGCTGCCCCACATACATTATAGGTGGGGCTAAGTAGAGAGGTACTATACAACTGAAGGAGTAAAGGAGAGTTCATTTTTCAAGCCATCAATCCAACTGTTCACTAATAGCAATCAAAAATGTTTTCTGAAAGCTACAGGTGGACAATTAATTTAAATGAGCTCAATCAATTCAACTGAGTACATTCATCTCAAACATTGTTGTATGGTTTATATTCTTCTTCCATAGTATTATTTGTTCATCATGTTCATGATATTATGCAAAATTCAACAGTGTTCATGCTCATGATGGTGATAATGAACATGCATACATAATGCCTCATTACAAGAAGTACTATTCAATAAAGGAGAACATGTAATAAGTTTTAGATTTTCATTTGAGAGAGGAATGAGTGCATGAAACAGTTTCCACATAATGAAGCATAAAGAATACATGAAGATGTTTCAAATTCCCATTCAAATAAAGGATTACAAGAATCAATACAATATACAATAGCTAGTTGTTTAATAAAGTGAAACAAATGATTCAGCAAGCAACCAGTTTCATTTTGAATGAGAATGGAAGGAAACAATATAAAAGATATACTATTTTGGAGACTTGTTTTGCCATTCAAGGTGTATTTTCAAAGTATTATTTGCATGAGTCAGGCAAAAATTTCTAGATTAAACAATCTTTTTAAAGATTTAAGTGAAAGACACAGATGAACAAGCAAACAACTGTAAGGTGTCTGTCAAAAGAGTTTCTGTGGGGATTATGAAATATTCACCGGATTTTGGAACATATTTAGGAATTCCATTGAAACAATTAAATTGCTCTCTAAACCAAATGTAGCAGCCATTCATGCACAAATTCAAGCTTATAAAAGCTTCTTTTGCTAGAAAGAAATAATTACACTGCTGCTATAAGATGCCATGGAAGGATTTCTAAACAAAATGCAGTTTTCCTCATTACTTTTAGCATACCCACATTGGGGTTTTTAATCAAATATACAGATTCTTGATCATTTTTCATAATACCCACATTAGGGTTTTGAATTTAAGACAGACATTACAATTTTCAGAGATACCCATGTGAGGGTTTATTGAGAAAATGCAGAGGGAAGTATAAATGCCATCATGGGTTGAGCCCAAAAGTATTCATAAAGCTCTTGACAAGTATGCTCATGTCACGGCCTGGAGGCAACCCTTGGCTCACAAATCATTATGAATTCATAGAATAATCAACTCTTGTTAATTTTCTTTGAATGAAAACAACATGGAAAGCAAGTAGGAACAAAGGGCTTACCATTGTTTTCCTGTTGAAGATAAAGAAGCCGTGGCCAGAACTCCACAAAGCTTTCAAAAATTAGAGTTTGAGCTCATATATGGTGGCCAGTGGGTACAAGAAACATAGAAATAACAAAAGCAAGCATAGGAAATGAGTAAATGCATCAGACAGACTTGCTACAGCCGCGACCAGAGAGGCCTTTATTCTCAGCAAGAGCTCAAAGAATGAAGTAGGAACAATCAATGACACTTACCTACGAAGCTAAGAGGAAACCCTCATTCTTGTCCATTGCAAAATCAAGCAAAAAATGCCCAGTTTGAGTTCATATATTGGCAGCTAGTGAGTAGAAAAGTACAGAGATATAAAATGCATTAGAAATATGTTACAGCCGTGAGCTATGTGGCTTTTTTATCATCAAAAGGAGCCAAGAAAACAAATAAACGACAGTCAAAAGCTTACCATGCGTAGCAGAGGCTAAATGTGACTAGAATCAAAGAGAGAGGAAGCTGGAATGGAGTCCCAAACCAGAACCCTAACCCTCTCATGGTGGTGGCTACAGAGCATTTCTTTTCCAAGTCTTCACTTGAAAATGATGCGAAATAATTGGGATCTCTTAGTTTTGTCTTAGGGTTTCCCAAATACTTAAGTCATCGAAGGAGTTTTTTCCCCTTATGTTTTAAAATATTCAAGACTAAGTTAATACCATG
Organism: Sequoia sempervirens; assembly: GCA_007258455.2. Classification (NCBI taxonomy): domain Eukaryota; kingdom Viridiplantae; phylum Streptophyta; class Pinopsida; order Cupressales; family Cupressaceae; genus Sequoia; species Sequoia sempervirens. Next base: position 40,405,168 of record VDFB02072274.1, on the reverse strand, counting down.
GGGTCAATCACTTTATGTCTAAGTCCCAACTCATAGTGAAGGCTATTTCAATGACATGCATTTTGAAATATTGTGTCCAAAGCCCAACAAATATGGTGGCCGATAAAAGCTTTGGCTTTTGTTTTGCATTTGAATTCCATTTTATTGATTTTAAAGAAATCAATTTAATATTCATACCTATTATTTGTTTTGGTTGAGTTTTTAGAAATCAACTATAGATTAGGGAATTGTTTTCAAAGGAAAGGAGATATGGATAAGAGATATTCATCATATTTTTATGATTTTTATAGAAAATCAATATTGTAGATGGAGAGATAAGCTATTAATTGTTTTGAAAAAGATTTTCTAAATCTTTAATTGCAAAAATAAATCTAATTGTGAGAATATTAAATCTGCAAACCATGTAAAGCATGATTAAAGTGATATTTTATAAATTACTTTAATCTTCGCTATTTTTAGCAGATTTTTTGAGAGATATTGTCTTGGTCGGATTTGAGATTCCTGCTGGAGAGATAGGATGTTTCTTTTGCTTTAAAAGCAGATTTAGCCTATTTTTAGAGGTTTGACAGTATGGGCATACAAAAAGTGTGTTTTTTTTGCCTTTGTGCAAGCTTATTGGGTAGTTTTGATACCTTTTCTTGAGCTTTTCTTCTTGAGCTTAGATTAGGGTTTTGGAGCTATTTATCTTGAAGGAAAACTTAGTTTTTCTTCTTCTTAGTTCAGATGATAGTTTCTTGCTCTTAACATTTTTGAGCTTGTAAACTTATTTTGTACTTAGTTTGACAGGTTCACTCTTTTAGTTTTAATAAAGCAGTAGAGTTCTCCTTCCCACTTTTCTTATCTCAGTTTTGTACTGAAAATATGATTTCTTTGTGTTTCAAACTTGAATCCTTATATGTCTTGCTATTGTAAATCTTTGTTCAGAATTACATGGTTTCAGGTTGTATGTTGTATTTAGTTCTTTCAAATCTTCATGCAAATCACTGATGAAAACATGTGCTAATGAGATTGTGAGGGCTATTGTGATAGAGAAACTGTTATGAGTGATTAAGTCCAAATTTTCATAAGTCTAGTGAATCATCTATTAGTCATAGGTTTTAATTTCAGTCATCTTTCTAACTCTTTCCCTTAGAAAATCTTTTAGAGTAGAATATATCATTCAGAGAACTAACTCACTTTGGAGATTCCTTCTTCGTTTAGATCACCCACATCTGAAGAAGGTTTCCATGTGTCATTAGATTGTTGAATTTCATTTCAACAGGGTGCAAATCTAATTGATAACAATTTTTAGCACACCCGGTGGGACTCTAAAAATCAATTTCAGAGAAGTTTTAATGTTTTAAAATTGCTGTTTGGTGTATGTAGCAAGTTATTCTTCCTTTTGGAGGCTCATTTCAATATACCTGGCGACTCTGGTTCTATTTTTACATACAAACTTAGTGCAGCTTGCACATGAAAAAGGTTCAGACTAGATCAAGTTCTGCACCCTTTGAATATCAATAGTTTTCCCCACCGCGAAGAAGAGGTAGAACAACAAGGAAGCTATTTGAAACTCCTGTAAGGTTGAAATCAACACCTCTTATTTTTAGCTCTTTGGTTTTATCACCAGGAATCCCGGTTCCAGTATCACAAGCACCGCCAATGGAAGCACCTATTTGTGCCTTTTAATGGAAGCAGTCCATTAGACATCACTCAACATGACGACATCCTAGTTGCAGCCCTTAGTAGTCTGCCATACTTCACCGTGGAGGATCTCACTACACCGGTTGAGCATATTCATGACGTAGCTACCTTATGCTTGGTTCACAACATCACGCAAGAGAACATCATGTTAAGGCTCTTGGTTGCATCACTCAAAGGGAAGGCATTGCAATGGTTCAGAGGCCTTGCAACCAATTCAATCGCGGCATGGGATGCAGTAGGCAATGGTCTGTATCAATATTTTACTAATAAATCTGACAATTTGTCTTTGTTAGAGCAATTGACCACCATTCAGAGGGTGCCACAGGAGCACTTGGCTGATTTCAACTACCAATTTCAGAGAACATAGGACATAATTCCTGCAACGGTAAAACCTTTACCAGCTCATGCTTTTCTATTTTACTTAAAGGCCTTAAATAGTAAGATTTCAGTTATGACCCAATCTATGGGTGGGCATACACTCCCTAACACTTATGACATCGCCATTAGGGCCAAAAATTGCCTCATCCAAGCTGGAGATATAACTCCTAGACCTCCTATGCCTTTGTTTCTAGAAATACAACCACCTACCCCTATTGCTATACCTCCTTTAGCTATTGTCCCGCTTGTTCCAGCAATAGGTTATCATAACGCAACCCAAGAAATTGTTGCTCCGGCCCAAAACCAAGAGATTCAAGAGATTAAAAGCTTACTCAAGACCTTCGGGAATGATCTTGTGACCATTAAAAAGCAAGTTGGTCAAGAACATAAGCCTTATCAGGCCACTTATCAACAAAACCTGCCAAATAGGCCTACTTTTCAGAATGATTATCAAGGCCAAAGGAAGACTTTTAACCCTAGGCCATTCCAGCCATACAACCCAAACACAACTAGTTCGTCAAAGGAACTTGTGCCCCAAAATAATATCGCCCAGGATTGCGATTGGTGTTATCCATGCAATCAACCCCATAACAAATCAATGTGTGCTAATGGTATGAGAAATAAGGCTTTAATGGTCCAAAACAACTATGCTGGTTCAGAAAATATTGTCGATCAGAATCAAGAACAAGATAACGTGGAGGTAGCCTTGCTAAACTAGTAGAGTTTTAAATTCTGTGGCGTGAATGGTCAAGATCAACAAAATTCTTCCATTTCGGCCAATACCAAATAAAAAAAGAGAGCTATGGATTTGGGGCAACAAGCTGGAAATTCACAACAGCAGCCTACAAACAATAAGCAACCCATTTCGTCATCAAATGTTAATGCTGCAACACAGCCTAAAGTGCAGATTCTGCAAAGAGGCCAAGAGATACGTAGCAAGGAACAGTCAAAGATGCATTTGTAGCATTTGTAGATGCAAAATGATGTTGCTGTCACAACAAAATAGTAGATGGTAAATCCTACTTCATTTAATATTGTTGAGCATCTCAGAAAAGCTATTGTCAGTATGTCTGTATTAGATGCTTTGCATATCCCAGGTCAAAAAAATTTGTTGCAAGATGCCTTAGCTGAGCTGTCTATTTATGATGATACTAATCAAGGGGTTGCTAAAGTCATGCTTGCTAATGATCTAGATGTTAAGAATGACTAGAAGAATAAAGAGGTAAAGCCTCCCCCATTTTACTTAAGTATGATTATTGGTGATAAGATTGTTCATAACTGTATGGTCAATTCTGGTGCCAGTAGTTCAGTCATGCCTAAGAGTTTAGCCGATAAGTTAGATCTTGTTTATGAGCCTAACCCCCAGAAAGGCATAGTGCAATTAGATAGGTTTGTTGTTAAAACCACTGGTATAATTTGGAACTTGGCACTTACCTTGCATGCATCCCCCAAATTTGCTATTCATCATGATATACATGTTATCGATTTGCCACCGCACTTTGCCATTTGTCTCTGGAGAGATTTTACAACCAAGCTGGGTGGATTTTTATCCTCTGATTGGTCTCATTTGTTTTTTAGAACAAGGTATGGTATGAAAGTGACTATAAAGTTTGAGCCTCTAGCCAAAGACCATATCGAACCATATTCGCCGAATCCTATAAACGCCAACCTCTACGCCACCCCTGTATTGGAGGAGCAAATCATGACCTCAAACTGCAACACCCATACATAAAATATGAATCTAGATGAATGGGAAGCTGAAGATCACGAGCTTGATCCTTTCCAACACATAGATGAGATAGGATTAGGAGTCCATATGATTCGTGAACCTAATTTTGATATGCCTAATCTTTGCAAAGAGGAGGAACAGTCTATAGAAATAGAAAATAAGCTTTGGAAGCTTTACTTCAATGGTTCGAGAAGCAGTGTAGGTGCCGGAGGTGGAGCTATGCTGATTTCACCAGAGGGTGATAAATATTTTGCAGCTTGCAAATTTTCTTTTAGCTATTCAAATAACACAGTTGAGTACAAAGCGTTGGTGCATGGCCTCGAATGGGCTTAGAAGAGAGGTATCAAATGCTTGCAAGTTTATGGTGATTTAGAGTTAATAGTAAATCAGGTCAAAATTTTAAATGCTACAAAAAATTGACTTGGTTAAGAAATATAAGCATCATGTATGGGATTTAATGGAAGATTTTGATGCTTTTAACATTGTTTCGGTTCCTAGAAATTAAAATAAGCATGCTAATAGGCTCGCTGCCATAGGATCCCAATTTGATATTCCAAATGAAATTGACAAAGTAGAGGCATGCCAATATGTAAAAATAGTGGTCAGACCTTTCGTGCCTGACAATAATGTGAGTTGGCAAGTTTTTGACAACGATGAGCAAATTATAAATTTTTTAATTACTGAAGCTGAGTTTGTAGATGGAAACCAACAAAAGTGGCAACAGTAGTATGACAACTAGATTGTGCAGTTGAAGACCAACAAGCTACCAAAAGGTTTGGTGACCTTGGAATCTGTGTTAAACTCAGATGACCAAGTACGGAAAGACAAGTGTAGCCTGATTGTTAAAGAAGAACACTATGAAGTGATTGAAATCTTTAAAGGCAAGCTTCTCAACCTGGGAAAAGTATGTAGTAAAGAAGAACAACAAGCATTTATTTTGTTATGCCAGAAATTTAGTGATGTTTTTGCTTGGGAGTACAAGGATTTGAAAGTTTTTGATCCCGAACTAGCCCAACATACTATTGAACTAGAACCTGATGCAAAACTAGTAAGGCAAAAACAAAGACCTCTTAATCCCAAATTAGAACACCTTATGAAGGCTGAACTAAATAAATTAGTTGAGAGTGGTATTATTTTCCCTATCAAGCATACTTATTGGGTGTCAAACTTCGTTCTGGTTAGGAAGAAAAGTGGGGAAATCAGATTGTGTGTCAATTTTCGAGATTTAAATAAAGCATCACTGAAAGATCACTATCCACTCCCTTCCATGGAGAAAATTCTGCAGGTAGTTTCTGGTTCTGACATATTTTCTTTGCTAGATGGTTACTCAAGTTACAACCAGATTCTGGTAAAGTAAGAGGATCAGTTCAAACAACATTTATGACTAAGTGGGGCATGATGGCCTACAAAAAAATGCCTTTCATCTTATCCAACACTGGAGCAACTTTTCAGCGAGCGATGGACATGGATTTTCACGGCCTCATGAATAGGTTTGTTCTAGTATATTTAGATGACATTACTATTTTTTCCAGAAATGCTAATGAGCATCTTGATCGTTTAGAATAGATTTTTCAAAGATGCAGAGAGTTCGGGGTGTGCCTCAACTCGAAGAAGTGTATATTTTCTGTACACGAGGGTAAACTCCTCGAACATATTGTTTCAAAACAAGGTATTTCTATTGACTCTGAAAGAGTCTCTGCAATTCTTGAATTACCTTTACCAGCTCACAAGAAAGGATTGCAAAGCTTTCTTGGAAGAATAAATTTTGTAAGGAGGTTCATACCAAACATTGCAACCTTGCAACAACCTCTCACTTCTATGCTTAAGAAGAATATGCCCTTCAGCTGGACTAAGGAGGGTAAGAGAAGTTTTGAGCAGATTAAGGAAGCCCTTGCAGCTTCCCCTACCCTCATTAATCCAAATTATGATAGAGATTTCATTCTTTATGTATTTGGAGGAGTTGATACTATTTCTGCTATGCTTTTCCAGCAAAACGATGAAGGTTTGGAGCAACTTGTGGCATTTTTCAGCCATGTATTACATGATTATGAGGTGAAGTACTCTTTTGTTGAGAAGCATGTTTTTGTTGTTGTAAGAAGCCTAAAAAATTTTAGGCATATGTTGTCCAATAGCAAAATTCACTTGTTGGTTGCTCATTCAATTGTCAAGGATTTCTTACTTAACAAAGATATTAATGATAAATGTGCTGGTTGGATTACCAAAGTAATGGAATTTGATGTTGATATTAAGGTAACTAAGCTTGTTAGAGGTAAGGGTTTGTGTGAAAAAATTACTGGGAATGAGCACAACAGTTTAAAAGAAGTTGAAAATGTTGACAAAGTTCTAAACAATGATGATGCAGTTGCTGTTTTGGTTTCTGCTACTTGGTTACAACAAATGATACACTATTTACAAACTGGTGAGTGCCCCGAAGGCTTAGACAGAGCAAAAAGAAGGTATTACAGATTACAAGCCATTCCTTATGCAATTATTGATGACATTCTTTATAGGAGAGATTTTCAAGGTGTTTTATTGAGATGTATTCAGCTTGACCAAGTTGACAAGCTTTTAGCATAATTTCATGATAGGCTTTCAGGAGGTCACTTTGCTGCCAAAACAACAACTCTAAAAATTATGCGAGCTGGTTATTACTGGCCAGATCTGTTTAATGATGCTATTGCTTGGGTCAAAAAATGTGGAAAATGTGCTTTGTTTTCAGGGAAACAGAGGCTTGCAGCTTTGCCTCTGCATCCGATTCAAGTGAAACAACCCTTTGCCAAGTGGGGCTTAGACTTTATTGGGCCAATCAACCCGCCTTCAAGCACGGGCCATACGTGGATTCTTACTACCATAGATTACTTTACCAAGTGGATTGAAGTTGTTTTAAAAGAAGCAAACGAGACTTCTGTGCTTAACTTTTATCAAGATCTCATGTCAAGATTTGGTGTTCTAGATTCAATAATCTTTGATAATGGTTTAGATTTTATCGATTTAAGGATTTTTGATTGGTCAATTAGAAATAACATCTATTTGAACACATCTTCTAATTATTATCCATAGGGCAATGGTCAAGCAAAATCTACAAATAAGAATCTGATTTGGATAATCAAGAAGACTGTTGAGGACAATCAACGAACATGGCATGAAAAGTTGAAGTTAGCTCTTTGGGCTGACAGGGTGACTCCTAAAAGGGCCACTGGCTATTCTCCTTATGTACTTGCTTATGGAAAAGAGGCTAAGTTGCATGTTTCTATTGAATTGCACACTTTGAGTTTTGTTAAGGAGCTATACTTGCTAAAGGAACAACCTCTTGAGGTAAGGTTTGCACAACTGGTAGAGCTCAAAGAAACTAGAAGGGAAGAATTAAGACAACTTGAGATACATCAAGCTCAAATGAGGAGCTCTTTTGATAAAAGGGAAAGACTGCAAAAATTCATTATTGGTGATCTGGTCTTCAAGTGGAATGAATATAAGAGCAGACCTGGATGACATTCCAAATTTGATGCAATTTGGGATAGGCCTTATGTGATCACAGAGAGCAAGGAGCACAACGCTTTCCAACTTTCTAAGTTGATTGGAGAGGTGTTGTCTATCCCAGTTAATGGGATCCACCTCAAGCATTGCCTCTGAGATAAGTTATATCTTGTAAATAAGTAAAATAGTATTGCAAATAAGTGCATTACACACATTTATTTTTAGTAGTTTTCTTTTCCCTAAGCGCTGTTGCGCATGTTCTGTTGGCCATCAGGGCTTGTTAGTTTGCTTTTTGCATTGTTTCGTTTTGTTTTGCTACTTTTTGGAGTGTTGCTATTCAAAGTTTTGGTTTCATTAAGGGGAAAATTTGACTCCACGCCCAATGAAGTTTCAAAGGCAACTGATCTAATGCTTAGCTAGCAAGCATTCAATGGAAATCGCCAAAATGTTACCAATTTTTCGCTACAGCTAAATTGGTGGAGCTGATTAAATACTGTTATATCTAAAAGTGAAAAATACAGTTATTTCTGCATATGCTTGAGTGCTGTGTGCACTATATTTCTCATTTATTAAGTGGAAGTTATGCATTGCTTGGAGAAAAATGAGTTTCAAGAGTTGCTATTCAGTGCTTTACAAGTCAAATGAAGTACAAAACTGAATATACAAATGATTAAGCATATCAACTGCTTTCATTTATTTCGCGATGCTATTCATATTTACAAAATTTCATTTGATTGCAAGAATTCAAATGATGGTGCAACATTGCATTTTGATGCATTTTCTTTTCAAAATGAAAAGCAGAAAGAGAAATTAAATATCCACACAAGTCATGGATGTAACTGTTACAATGTATTATAAGCAGCATAGTACACTATGGAAGATGCATGAAAATGAAAAATCACATAAGTATGGACATAATCATCATTTCCTATTGTTGATGACCGATGCAGAAGTGGTGCACCATCTATCTTCTTCACGCTCCGATTGACCTATATGAAGGAAAAGAGGGTTGTTAGAGCTCCGACTATGAACATACCTACATGAACCATCAACGATAATGTAGAATGATAATGATCATACACTGAAACAATAAAGAAAGGAATAGAAACATTAACTAAAAAGGGAAACATCATCATTACATATTGTTTTTATGCTAACATTGTTTGTTTCCAGGTGCAGGTATAGGAAAAGTCATGTAGCTGATTATCATTTGAAGACCAAGCATGTGGAGAAAAATGGGCTCCCACAAGGGTAGAGCTCGGCATGCTGCCCCACATACATTACAGGTGGGGCTAAGTAGAGAGGTACTATACAACTGAAGGAGTAAAGGAGAGTTCAATTTTCAAGCCATCAAGCCAACTGTTCATTCATAGCAATCAAAAATGTTTTTTGAAAGCTACAGGTGGACAACTAATTTAAATGAGCTCAATCAATTCAACTGAGTACATTCATCTCAAACATTGTTGTATGGTTTATATTCTTCTTCCATCGTATTATTTGCTCATCATGTTCATGATATTATGCAAAGTTCAACAATGTTCATGCTCATGACGGTGATAATGAACATGCATACATAATGCCTCATTACAATAAGTATTGTTCGATAAAGGAGAACATGTAATACGTTTCAGATTTTCATTTGAGAGAGGAACAAGTGCATGAAATAGTTTCCACATAACAAAGCATAAATAATACATGAAGATGTTTCAGATTCCCATTAGAATAAAGGATTACAAGAATCAATACAGTATACAATAGCCAGTTGTTTAATAAAGTGAAACAAATGATTCAACAAGCAGCCAGTTTCATTTTGAATGAGAATGGAAGGAAACAATATAAAAGATATACTGTTTTGGAGACTTGTTTTGCCATTAAAGGTGTATTTTCAAAGTATTATTTGCATGAGTCAGGTAGACATTTCTAGATTAAACAAAGCTTTTTAAAGATTTAAGTGAAAGAAACAGATGAACAAGCAAACAAATTTAAGGTGTCTGTCAAAAGAGTTTCTGTGGGGATTATGAAATATTCACCGAATTTTGGAACAAATTTAGGAATTCCGTTGAAACAATTAAATTTCCTCTCTAAACCAAATGTAGCAGCCATTCATGCACAAAGTCAAGCTTATAAAAACTTCTTTTGCCAGAAAGAAACAATTACAGTGCTGCTATAAGATGCCATGGAAGGATTTCTAAACAAAATGTAGTTTTCCTCATTACTTTCAGCATACCCACATTGGGGTTTTTATTCAAATATACAATTTCTTGATCATTTTTCAGAATACCCACATTGGGGTTTTGAATTTAAGACAAATATTACAATTTTCAGAGATACCCATGTGAGGGTTTAGTGAGAAAATGTAGAGGGAAGTATAAATTCCATCATGGGTCGAGCCCAAAAGTATTTAGAAAGCTCTTGACAAGTATGTTCATGGCATGGTCTGGAGGGAGCCCTTGGCTCACAAATCACTATGAATTCATAGAATAATCAACTCTTGTTAATTTTCTTTGAATGAAAACAAGATGGAAAGAAAGTAGGAACAAAGGGCTTACCATTGTTTTCTGTTGAAGATAAAGAAGCAGCAGCCAGAGCTCCACAAAGCTTTCAAAAATCAGATTTCGAGCTCATATATGGTGGCCAGTGGGTACAAGAAACACAAAAGTAACAAAAGTAAGCACATGAAATGAGTAAATGCATCATACAGACTTGCTACAGCCATGGCCAAAGATGCCTTTATTCTCAGCAAGAGCTCAAAGAATGAAGTAGGAACAATCAGTGACACTTACCTACAAAGCTGAGAGGAAACCCGCATTGTTGTCCATTGCAAAATCAAGCAAAAAATGCCCAGTTCGAGTTCATATATTGGCGGCCAGTGAGTAGAAAATTATAGAGATATAAAATGCATTAGAAATATGTTACAACCATGAGCTATGTGGCTTTTTTATCATCAAAAGGAGCCAAGAAAACAAATAAACGACAATCAAAAGCTTACCATGCATAGCAGAGGCTAAATGTGACCAAAATCAAAGAGAGAGGAAGCTAGAATGGAGTCCCAAACCAGAACCCTAACCCTCTCATGGCGGTAGATGCAGAGCATTTCTTTTCCAAGTCTTCACTTCAAAATGATGCGAAATAATTGGGATCTGTTAGTTTTGTCTTAGGGTTTCCCAATGACTTAAGTTGGCCAAGGATTTTTTCCCCTTATGTTTTAAAATATTCAAGACTGGGTCGATCACTTTATATCTAAGTCCCAACTCATAGTGAAGGCCGTTTCAATGACTTATGCATTATTAAATATTGTGTTCAAAGCCCAACAAATATGGTGGCCGATAAAAGCTTTGGCTTTTGTTTTGCATTTGAATTCCATTTTATTGATTTTAAAGAAATCAATTTAATATTCACACCTATTATTTGTTTTGGTTGATTTTTTAGAAATCAATGTTTTCAAAGGAAAGGAGATATGGATAAGGGATATTCATCATATTTTTATGATTTTTATAGAAAAACAATATTGTAGATGGAGAGATAAGCTATTAATTGTTTTGCAAAAGATTTTCTAAATCTTTAATTGCAAAAATAAATCTAATTGTGAGAATATTAAATCTGCAAACCATGTAAAGCAGGATTAAAGTGATATTTTATAAATTGCTTTAATCTTTGCTATTTTTAGCAGATTTTTTGAGAGATATTGTCTTGGTCGGATTTGAGATTCCTACAGGAGAGATAGGATGTTTTTTTTGCTTTAAAAGCAGATTTAGCCTGTTTTTAGAGGTTTGACAGTATGGGCATACAAAAAGTGTGTTTTTTCCGCTTTTGTGTAAGCTTATTGGGCAATTTTGATACCTTTTCTTGAGCTTTTCTTCTTGAGCTTGGATTAGGGTTTTGGAGCTATTTATCTTGAAGGAAAACTTAGTTTTTCTTCTTCTTAGTTCAGATGATAGTTTCTTGCTCTTAACATTTTTTGAGCTTGTAAGCTTATTTTGTACTCAATTTGATAGGTTCACTCTTTCAGTTTTAATAAAGCAGTAGAGTTCTCCTTCCCACTTTTCTTGTCTTAGTTTTGTAATGGAAATCTGATGTCTTTGTGTTTCAAACTTGAATCCTTATATGTCTTGCTATTGTAAATCTTTGTTTAGAATTACATGGTTTCAGGTTGCATGTTGTATTTAGTTCTTTCAGATCTTCATGCAAATCATTGATGAAAACATGTGCTAATGAGATTGTGAGGGCTATTATGATAGAGAAACTGTTATGAGTGATTAAGTCCAAATTTTCATAAGTCTAGTGAATCATCTGTTAGTCATAGGTTTTAATTTCAGTCATCTTTCTAACTCTTTCCCTTAGAAAATCTTTTAGAGTAGAATATATCATTCAGAGAACCAACTCACTGTGGAGATTCCTTCTTCGTTTAGATCACCCACATCTGAAAAAGGTTTCCATGTGTCATTAGATTGTTGAATTTCGTATTGAACAGGGTACAAATCTAATTGATAACAATAGCATTAGTTTAAAATTAGAATATTTTTTGGTAGTTGATGGATGAAGATAAATGTAAAGTATATAATAGCATTTTTTTACAGTGATTCTCAACTTTTATTTTTTTCAAGATAATATAGGATTTGGTAACTTGGTTTTATTGGTGAGCATGTTGAAATTTTATTTGCCTTTTACAAATAATTTATGTTTTTAGATAGATGAATTTAAGGATTAAACTATAAAAAATTTCAACAACATTTATTTTATAACATTTATTTAATATGTATGATTAATAAAATCAATAATATTTTAATATAAAAGATTTTATATAAAAAATATAAATTAAATATTTTTTGACAGTTAAATTTTTTCATAAAACGTAAAGTGACAGGCATGTAAATAAATAAAAACTTCACAAAATTTTCATATGACAGGTAGGGGTGGCCGTCAAATTCCAGGCTTGGCCGAGAGATAATAATTTTCCAAACTCCACACATACCGATCTTAATTACCCATTGATCCTCCAGTCATGTCCACTTGCTAAAATCTTCCTACGATCTTCACTTCATAAATGCACCATCCTTGCCACCTTTCCTATCTTAATTCACCAAAGTCAAGGTGTTGTTGCTTTTCCTAACCTTAGTTGCAAGTCTTTCTTGGTCATCTGTGTAGTTGGTGTGATGGTGGGTCAGAAGTTTTGACAACTTCATAACTTCAGACTTTGGTTCTAAGGTTCTAAGTTTCAGTGACCACGCGACATTATGGACCACTACCGTTCGATGAATTTTCAATGGATGACTATAGTTGCATTCTGGAAGTATATCTCTCAAGCAGTAGATTTTCAATTCTCAATCTTTTAGTTTTGAACATCCGAAGCGATTGATTGGACAACTCATAGCTTTAATGAAACAAGATTTGTAATGATTTCATATCATTTGAGTGGCACTGGTAGTGCTTACTAGAGTCTGGTGATTTTGACAACTTGTTAGATTGAGGTACAATTTGCATGTAGCCAAATGTCAATCAAATTAAACATTTTAATTTTTAATTGTACATGTAATGCTTAAGATACACGAATTGACTAAGTTGGTTTTTTGGTTTGTGCGAATCAAGCTGGTAGCGGCACTAGTGGCCCATAATTTATTAAATAGGGTAGGTAATAGTTATAGTAATAATGTGACAATGCAATTCAGTTGTAATAAAATAAATGGTTATAAATTTACAGTAAATAGTTATTCAAATCATTTTTTTTTCCTTTGAGAAATTAAGTATTAATTGCATGCAAAGGTGGAGTAAGTAGCCATTTATCACATTCCATTTGCAAAATTCGAAGTAGTGGTAGAAAATTCCAGAAAGGTGAGTTGTGGGCAAAGAGTAAAATGGAAAGCTTGCATTGGACATAGAGAAGCAACAGGCCTTTAGAGAAATAACCGATAGACTGGGGCTGATGAATTCAACCCATCTACTCATTCTCTAGGCAACCAAGTAGGTGGCTGGGCCAGAATTCTGAAGGCTTATCATAGAGCCAGAGAAAATATAGAGATTCCGACAATGTTCTTAGCAGTCCTTTTTCATATGGGAGTCTCGAAAGAGATAAGCAAAAAATTGACCCAAATGGTCTTCGTGCACACATTGTTGGGCAACATTGACGCGACGCTAGATATTGTGGATGAGAATAGGAAAATACCCATGCCACATAACTACTACATGATGCAGATGAGAGGGAGAGAGGTAATGATGTTTCCTTTGGTTCGAACTGTCGACCCAAAAGGATTTGAAAAATTGTGGGCAGAAAGGGACTATAGCATTTTCTTTCTCCTCAAGGCAGTAAAGTTGATGACCAATCTCCCATGTGGGTGGGAAATGAGATACACAGATGAAGAAGGTCTAGCAGAGGAAATTGTAGCGGGTGATGATGATGATTGGGACTTTAGAGATGGGGAAGAATGGCTTGCGAATAATCCCAGGGACCCAGAGGAAAATGCCAAAAGCCCAGCACACCAGAAATGTGGAGCAAACTGCCTGGTAATTGCAAATTGCAAGGCGTACCTGAAACACATAGAGTCAGAAGATGATGATGATGATTAAGAGGATAATGATGAATGATAAAGTCTGGTCGGGTATGATTTCAAATTTTTGTTGTTGAATAGAAATAGTAATAGTATTAGGGTAATTGAGTCAGTCCCGAGTCCTGGAGTGCCTGCACTTAAATTTAGGCCAATTTTGTAATGAATTCTGTAATGCATGAAAATATGGGTGGGCTAGTTGATTAGGGAAGGTCACTTGATAGAAAAGGCCTTCAGGGTGGTTTTTTGAAAAACAGATACTAATGTAATCCTTTTTTGATAATCAATACAGGGTGTTGCCCCTAGCAGTGTTTTACCTAGCAAAATAATAATAATTGCATGCAGATTTAATAAAGTAAATGGTTGTGCTATTAATTTGACATTGTAATTCCTTTTATTAAGTCCTTTGCAACATTAAGTGTTACTATGTTATTAATGGTTGTGCTATTAATGTGACACTGTAATTCTTTTATTAAGTCATTTGCAATTGCAATGCTAAGTGTTACTGTGCTTAGTACTATTAATGGTTAAAAGTAAAAAAACTTTAAAACACATGTTTATTATTTATATCATAAATTACTCAACTGTTTGATAGAACATTTGATGTATCGTTGTAGACTCAAGGGAGCAAAGCAAGCGTAGTCACTAGGCCTCTGAGTTTTATAACCATTTGACATGTCGCATTGTCGCGGAGTTCTAAATTTTCATAACTAACTGATTCCCCAACTTGTTTCACTTTGTTGAGTAACTTAAGTTCATGCATACATAACCTTTGAGTTACAGTGTGTGGATTTAGTCAAATTCGATGGCTCGAAGGTTTCAAAAACATTGAAACTTCAAACTTTGGTTTTGAGGTTCCAAGTTTCAACGACCACACGACATGATGGACTTATCTTTCCTTTCAAAGGGGAATTGGCTATGCAACCCACAAAATGGGCTTGACTTGACAATTTGATGGAATTTATTAATTAATTAAAAATGTGCTCTTTATTTTTAATTAATTAATAAATACCATCAAATTGTCAAATCAAACCTATTTTGTGGGCTGCATAGACATTGCCTTTCAAAGGCACCGTCATCTGACATCTCATTGAACGCTATGTACATAATGAACTTGAGTTGTATTTTCAGCAATTTCCAAAAGCATATAGGTTTAAAGGCTATCTTTTCGAGGTATGAAATTGAATGCCGCATTTAAAGCACGTCCTATCAATAATAACGACATACGTGGGTGGTGTAGTTTTTCTTAGAGATTTAGCTTGCATTCTCATTTTACTCCACATTGATTGCACGTCTTGTCATTTTATATGGCTTGAAGGTGTCGTATTTTTTCTTAGACATTGCCTTTCAAAGGCACCATCATCTGACATCTCATTGAACACTATGTACGGAATGAACTTGAGTTATCTTTTCAGGAATTTCCAAAAGCATATAGGTTTAAAGGCTATCTTTTTGAGGTATGAAATTGAATGCCACATTTAAAGCATGTCCTATCAACAATAATGGCATACGTGGGTGGCGTAGTTTTTCTCAGACATTCAAGCATACCTATTGCTGTTATTTCTTTAGTAATTCAAGCATCTCATTAGGCATAGTGAGCTCATGCAGTCTAAAATTGAAAATTGTTGGCTCGGTGTGAGGGATATGGAGCTAGGACTTTTTAAATTGGAAGAATATTGGGAACATCTGGATAGTAAAGAAAAATATGCTCTAGATGTGAAGGTGTTCGAAAGTGGACTAGCTCAAGCCAGAGGTTTTCCAGAAGCAGTGTTGAGTGTTGACCTAATTGCTGCATGTGTGAGAAGGTACATTCCTGAAACCCGAGAAATCAAGGCCGTAGACGGAACCATTGTAGCTAAAATTTTTCCCGAGGTCGTTTCTCAAGCATTGGGAATTCTAGAGAAGGCACCCTTAAAGGAGATGTCTGTTGTAACAGCTAACGAATATTTTAGGACTAATGAAACCTGGTGTAAAAATTCTATGGCGAAAGGGTGGTTAAAATCAGAGAAGAAAGGTAAGTCTCAATTTCCCAATAAACTTAAGAGGACACATTTTAAAGCAGAAATTGCTGATGTTATTGCTTTACTTCATCGTATCGTCGGGAATGCACAAGTTGAATTATTTGAAGACTGGATGTGTCAGTTAATTTTAGTTATCTGTGATGATAATGTGTTTAGCGATTGGGCTGGGATAATTTTCTTTCACTTGCATGAGCAATTAGTTAACTTTCAGAAGACTGCTACCTTTCATCTGTGTTCTTATTTGATATATATCATTGCTAGTTAAAGAGCTTATTGGCCAGTGTTGAAACCACAAGTACCACCAAGTCCTGGCATGCCCGCGTATAAGAGTTATGCACAATTTACTAGGCAGGTTGGGATGGGAGAATATTGTCTCGTTCATGATGCCTTTTTAATGGAAGCTACGAGAAAGTTGGATGGAAAACTTGAAATGTGTTTTTCCCCTAAATCAAAATCTCTGGTGTTGAAGTTTGGAAGTTTTTATATCCAGTTTGATATTTTTTCTTATTTGAGAGTTGGAGGTTACAAGAAGGCTCCACTTAAATTGCTTAAGTACCCTGAGGATTTACTGGTATTTTTGGAGGTCTGCAGACAAATGACCATAGTAAATATAAAATACTTGAAAATGGGAAAGCGAGGGTATACCTTCCCGTTAGTTACTCATTCTTTCTCTTGCAAAAGTAATCAGATGGCTAGGAATGTTGAAAGGATTCTCAAAGAATACATTCTCTAGTACTTTTTTGTAAGAACTAATTTTGACAGCAAGGGCTTTGTGAGAAAAAATCTATATGCCTCCGGCTCGTATCAACACCAACCTTCAATCAAAGATATATGGGAAGATTGTGCTGATGAAAATGAAATTTTTAGAAGGGACCATATGAGGTTAACCCTTGAGCAAATACAAATTTTTAGTCTCTCTTTCCAAATTCCTAAAAATGTGTCTAAAGATTTGATGGTTCTTGATCCTGAATACTAGAATTTGCCTGATGAATCACATCCCAGAGTTGATTGGGATAAAGATGAAGTTTTATATATGAGTAAATGGGCCGAACCAGTACTCAAAAGGACTCAAAATTGGTTGGAGGGAAAATGGTGTAGGGTTGCTGGTTCTGTTCATGAACCAAAATCATCCCAAAAAAATGAGCAAGGATCTAGCCAAGTAGTCCCTAGAGGTACATCATCGGCGAGGATAGTCATCAAGTCTTCTAGTGCCAATTCACAATCTGGGGGTGATGGTGAGAAGCCAGAGAAATCAATTAAATCAAAACCAATATATGAACAAGACAACCCATCCACCCCTGCTCTTAAAAAGAAAAATTTCCAAACAAAACCTGTGTCAGAAGATTTAGAGAGCATCTTTAAGCATATTTTCCAAGATAGTACTTTCCCGCCCTTGTTTGAAGAATCTTCTCCTCTTATAGAAAACATATCAATTATTCCTAGCGAGTCTAGAGAGGTTGTTCAAAGTGATAAAGCCCCAGTCTAATAGAAAAATCTCCAGTATGGTTGAGGAAAGTGGTAGAAAAGAAGAGGAAATACACTCCTACGACATCTGCTGGGGCTAGAGTAGATACAGTGACAAAATTACTCCAATCTTCCTCAGGGCCCAAGAAATCCCAAAAAGTGTCAAGAATTCTGAATGATGTTGTCTCTGGTAATTAGGTGTTAGAAATTGCAAAACCTTTAAAAGATGTAGATGATGATAAGATAACCACAGATGATTATAAAATCATACATGTTGACATGGGTCCCCAGACACTTGAAGGTGATGTATCTCATTCCAATTACTCAGTCAATGCTTTAGCCAAGCGGGTAAAAGAAGAAAGGAAAGAAAGGGTAAAATTGCAATCTCAAATTTTGGATTTCAAAAAATTTATCTCTTCCATTGTTTCTCCCTTTTTGTATACTGAGGCTTCTAGTTCCCAAGAAAGAGTTATTGATGAGTCTACGATGCAGTTGATTAAGAAAAATCTAAATTATTCCAAGGCTGCTAGTGAGTGGATTGAAGAATTGTCTTAGGAAGCTATATTTTTTATTAGTAAATTTGTCATTTCCTACACTGACATTGTTGATAAAAGAAAAGGATTAATAGTAGATCTGTAGCAGGTCAGAAATGATCAAACCAAGCTGTATGTAGTTTTAGAATAAATGAAAGAGTTAATTTCCATGGATCAATTGAAGTTGGTAAATGAACAGATTGTTAGTGATCCAAAGGAATTAGATCCTTCATGGCTTGATTCACTTAAATGGAAACATATATGATGACCTAGTAAAGGAAATCATAGGAGTGCTGGAGAAGTGTTTGGATATGTTAGGAGAAATCAAGGGGAACTTTCATGATCTGCAGGTGAAGATAACATATGATTTTGATGAGAAAATTCTGGACACAAAAGAAATCTGCTCAAATTTTAGAGAAGTCTTCAACAGAGAAGTAGCACATCCTGCTACGATGACTAAAGACTCTTTCTCAAAGCTTGAGAGGCTGGAGCTTCATCTCAAAATTTTTAAAGCTGAAGCAGAAAGGAGGTCTGACACACTGAATGCGTCTGAAGTTGCTCTCAAAAAATGGAGAATTGGGCTTCAGATCACATTGACACCAGGCAGCAGGGAGATTTTTGCAATCATTACCAGGTACATGGAATATAAAGCCAAAATAAAGATGCAGGAGAATTTGTTACGAAAAGGAGAGAATGAGGAGCCGAAATCTGATGAAGTTGAAGTGGCTGGGAATGATGCATAATTTATTTTTAGCATTTTCATATACTTTCTTTAAAGTTGGCACTTTTAAGTTAATGACTTCTTTTAATTTTTGGTACGGTTACTTTCAAGAAACCGTTACCAAAGACATTGGCTATGTTTAAATATTGGTTCGACTAATGTGATTAGGCTCTTTTGAGAAAACTTTGATTTACTCATTAGGGCAAACTATGTTATTTTGGCTATTATTTTTTATTTTGATATAGAAGACATTGGTGGAGTTTATGCATGCATAGTCTTTGAGTTATGGTTTATAGATTTATTTTGTTTATACTGAATGTTTGCTAGTGTGATATCTATTATTTGGATGACAAATGATATAATTTTGCTATATTGCTGTGGTGTTATTATCTGTGAATAAAATTTCTGCAGAGTAAGGGCCTTTCAATCTGTGAATAATTTAGGTGATTTGGTAGTTTAAGCTTTTATTATTTAAGTTGGGTGGACACTGGATGCCTTTATAAGTTATTTATGTTGAACTGTTAGCTTCTATTAGCTTATAACTTATAAGTTATGGATGTTGAACTATTAGCTTCTGTTCAAGGAATGGATTAATAATATTCCTTTTAGTTATTTATCAAAGATTGTGTGAATGGCAATGCAATAGGAATTTATAAGTAGTGTGATAAGTGTTGTTCTTTAAAAATGATGCAGAATCACATATCAAATTCAATACCATGGAATACAATATAATTTTTTTGGCTTTTCCTAACCTTAGTCGCTAGTCCTCAGAGTTTTATAACCTTGTCGTGGAGTTCTAAATTTTCATAACTTATCGATTCTATGACTTTTTTGATGGTTCACTTTGTTGAGTTGCAAGTCTTTCCTGGTCATCTTTCTACTTGGTGGGTCAAAGGTTTTGAAACTTCAGAGTTTGGTTCTAAGGTTCACTTTGTTGAAGCAGGAATGGAAAAGAGATAAAGAAAACTTATTATTATAACTAATAACACTATGAAGAAATGATCACTCACCTTTTCTACTTGGTGGGTCAGAGGTTTCGAAAACTTTGAAACTTTAGAGTTTGGTTCTAAGGTTCACTTTGTTGAAGCAAGAGTGGAAAAGAGATAAAGAAAACGTATTATTATAACTAATAACACTATGAAGAAATGATCACTTACCTTTTAAGTCTACGTTTCCGACTTCACAATTCACTGACTTCCAATTCCGAATGGAGAAGTAGAACCTCAGGACTGAACAAAATGTGTAAGAATAAATGGCACTTTCGATTGTATTTATATCAATCCATGATTCCATATTTGGCGAATTTCACGAGATTTTTAAATGGTATATTAAATATTTGGCGAATCCCGCTTGCTTATACAATGATACATTGTAATTTTCAAGGTGAAATGCATCCTCAAATGTAATTATTTGTTAATGTTATTGGTGAAATAGGTCCTCATGAGCAACTATTTATAAATTTTAATTGGCGAAATGGGTCTTCACAAGCAACTATTTGTAAATTTTAATTCGCGAAATGGGTCCTAATAGAATGTTGTTTTAATAGTATTGTTAAATATGTAGGTGTTTTATTAAATGCTTTCCGGATTCTAGGCAAAAATATTAGTCAGTCCAATTGAAATGCGTAGTTTGACAATGGTGAATTTGTTGCTTAAATATGCCTCATAAAAAAACTCATTGGCGAATGGACATGCATTGGACCTATACTTCGTAAAATATGGGTGATTTGGACACCCTGTTGGGAGTGAGAATTCGCCAATTTTGACTTGGCCAATTCCTAGAATTCACCAATTGGAAAAGATTTGCCACTAAAGTTTTCCCTGGATTTGATTTTGGTGAAATTTTCTCTCTTGTTACAAAATTAAATTATATTATATTCCTATTGTCTATTGTTGTTTCTTGTGATTTTGAGATAGATCAAATGGATGTTAATATTGCTTTCTTGCATAGAGATATTAAGGAGAAAATTTATATGCAACAACTTGATGGTTTTGTAGTGAAAGGAAAAGAACAATTGGTTTGTAGGTTGAAGAGATCTATGTATAGTTTGAAACAATCATCCAAGATGTGGTACCAAAAGTTTGATACTTTTGTATTGAAGTTGGGTTTTCTTAGGAGCAAGGAGGATCATTTTATTTATATTAAAGTTATTGATGATCATATTATAATCATTGTCTTGTATGTTGGTGATATGTTGTTCATGGGTAAAGGTAAGGTGATGATTAGGGAGCTCAAGACACAAATTTTTGGTATATTTGATATGAAGTAATTGGGAGCTATAAAATATATTCTTGGGATAAAAGTTTGTTAGAGAGGGGGACCAACTATGTCAAGGCTCTAGGTCACGAAGAGTCGAGAGCAAAGGGCTGCCCTAACTTACCTCACTCTAAAGGGGTGCTTCAAATAGGGGTCAAGAATGATGAGGACTATAATGTACTTTGATCACTCTTCAGATACGAAATCCCAATTTAGGCTAGGCGAGTTGGTTTTTAGAGTCAATATTATACCTCAGACAATTTTCTGTATGAGGACATCGACACAATTCTGGGACGCTAGCACACACCGCACTGATGTCTCAGACGCATTGGCATCGGTATGGCTAGAGGAAAAGGAAGTACAATATAAACTACCAAAAAAAAACTAACAACCTAGATGGTTAATATTAAATGAACAAAACAGAATAATAAGGTACGAGAGATACAAACGAAGATGATAAAGTAGATAGATAAAAGCTAGGGTGATAAAGACAATCTCACAAAAGTGCCTATTCGCCAACTAGATCCAAATGCACGTTCACCTACACACAAGAAAAAGGGGAAAATTGTTGGGGCTGTTTAGGGGCCTTCCTCAGCCAGACCCTCGTTTTGGTGTTTCCACCTGCACGAACATCCATAAAGTAATGAAGTAGAAATATGCGATAAAGAAGTAAAGAAATTAGAAGTTGCAATAAACACTATAAGACAATATAATGTTACTCAACCAAATCACAAAGGAGAGGAGTGAAACGTTACCACCTCCACCCGAAAGCTCACTAGCTAATGGAGGAGAATGCAGACTTGACAAGGTCACCACAGCCATAACTATGATGAAGGAAGGTCTCGCAAGACCCCAAGCCCACACTGCTATGGCTTGCTTCAAACTTGCTATGTGGATTTGATGGAGTATTGTTGCTACTATAATGGAGTGTTGAAGTGTTGCTAAAGAGTGAAGTGAATGTTGGAAGTGCTAAGAGAATTCCAATTTGTTGCTTAGAGGATGAAATGAGATGAAGATGGATGAATTTGAAAGAGAAGTGGGAAGAATATACTATTTTTCAGGGTCGGTTGGTCAAAGAGGGACTTTACAAATTGATCCTAATCGAAAGTGTAATGCCTCTTCCAACTTTAGACATGGGAATCCGTCAGGGATGATAGCGTGCCGCATAGATGTCTGTGAGCCTTGCATGTGCTCCCAAAAAATATTCTCTCATTGACACAACAAACAGAAGCCAAGTGGAAGGAAGGCAGTTGGTGATGTGAAATTTTGCCTTTGGATTTTATTTTCTAAGGTGAGGGTGTGTAAAAGGGGAATTTGCGTAAGGGGTGCAAATTCACTCTTATACATTTTTCCCCCACTTTAGTGAGCACGGATATTGATGAGTGCTTCAGTCAAGTAGATTGAAGAGTTAGTAGAGTTAGAAATTTATACTTGAACCATCAAGGAAGCAGACAACGATTTAGCGAGCTCAAAAGCGTAGGGTAAGCAAAGGACTCCGCACGTACTCTCCATGAGGAGTTTTGGATAAAAGAATTCATAGCCCCACAAAACTATGAAGTTGCACAAAGTACACTGAAGGCCCTCAAACCAATAATGGACAAATCTTGCAGGATGAAAGTGTCTCACAAGCTCGCAAAACTACAAGGAGGCAACCCCCAAGATCTCTCACATGAAGGAAGCCTTAAGAAGTAAGCATCTTACAGGCTCATAGACCTATAAGGAGGTATCCCCCAAGATCCCTCACATGAAGGAAACCTAAATGAAAGCACCTTATAGGCCCGTAGACCTGTAAGGGAGCAACCCACAAGATATCTCACATGGAGGAAGCCTAGAGGTGCAAGCGCCTTATAGGCCCACAAACTTGCAAGGAGGTAACACCCAAGATCTCTCACATGAGGGAAACCTAGATGAAAGCACCCTACAGGCCCACAAACCTGCAAGGAGGTATCCCCCAAGATCTCTCACATGAAGGAAACCTAGAGAACGAGACTTCGTAGAGTCGGAAAGCGGCTTCACAGGCGCACCTACAAAGCGACATGTTTACCCGTAGATAAAGTATGTCCAAAAATAAAGTGGCCACATAGGAAAATAAGCAAATTGTCAGGAAAACCATCAATAAGTTAGAAGGATTTCAAAGGGGTCCCTCGGGAACCCGACACGAAGAAGGGTCCACTTGAAGGACGCACTATTTGAAAGTGCAAAAGAAATGTTTTTTCTCAAATTGATTTATCATCAAGGAATCCTTTTGAAAGATGTTCTATTCATCAAGGAATTCGAAAGGAAGAAGATGCCCCCTTGTGAGGGGAAGGAAAAATTTGCTCCCACCTCAAAGGAAAATTCTCAAGTTCTTTCTTTGCGGACCCATGATGAAGGAGACACATTCTGTTAGGTCCAATTCAAGAATGTGATTCTTGAAAAAGCTTGCAAATATTCTCGAGAAAATATTTGTTGGAAATGAATATATTTTCTAAAAATCAAAGTATAATAGAAATGTCATTGCCACACATGAAAGGGACAACTCAAGCAAAGAAGAGAGAAAGATAAGAGAAGAGCAAAAGAGAAACAATCACAAAAAGAGGATGCAGGGGTGATCTAATATTTTGGGGTCAGAGCTACTCATAAATATATAAGTATAACAATAGTATATAAATGAATTATCATCAACCCCCTACTATATCAGATCATGTGAAGAATGCATGAGAAAACAAAGTGAAAATAAAAAATTGGGTCAACATGGAAGGGAAGCCTAAATTCCCCCAACACTTTGCATTATCCCCAATTTTTTGAAAATCAAACACAAACATGGAAGAATGATGATACAGATAGAAGAAGGTTTATGACACAAAATCACTCCTATATCCAAGCACCAACAAGGGTGAAAAGGGTCATCTAGGAGCACATAAAACAAGCATGGGGGAACACATCACAACACGCATATCTAATCTAAAGTTAAAGAAGAGGCCTCCCCCTAACACTCATCGACCAAGAGGTCATCCGCTTCCCAATCTAGATCATTATAAGGAGAAGGCGGACGAGCTTGCAATGGTGGAGTATTAAGGGGAGGAGCTTCTGACCCTCTCGCAATAAGGGATAAGGAAGGAGGCCCCATAAGGTCTCCTCCACTAGGCTCTTATGGAGCTATGGTCAGTGATTTCATGATCACTGACAAGGCCGAAACTTCATTCAGAGAGTTAAACATGCACTTCATTGGAGTGCCATGTTGTACCTAAACAGATGGAGAGGGTTGCGCCCGAGATTCACCACTTGGCTCACCGAGTGACTCTGGAGTAGTGACAAACTCAAGGGAAACCAAGATTGGTTTCATCACTAGGATGGAACAAGCCAGTGTAGGACCACCCTTTGGAGAAGGTGGACTCCTCTTACACACTCCATTGCTGGAAGGGCCATCCTCTACCTTTTGCTTTGTTAGGGGATGTGAAATCCCCATAGATGAGGCAAGAGGCATGAAGGAAGAGGAGGAGGAGAAAACCACAACAAATACCACTAAAGTATTCAACATATCCATGGGCTTAGGGAATGGCAAGATGTCCAGAAGGAAAATCAACAAGGGCAACTCAACCGAAGGAGTGATAAACACCTATACCTTTTTGGGGTCGGACGCATTCATACTCGCATCAAGAGCCAGAAGTGAGACTAAATTAGATTGAACAAAAGTAGAGAGGAGGAGAGAGGAGGATGCATTAGGAGGCCCTAAAGTAGGGGTGGTTGAATCCTCTTCCTTCTTTTGCAAAGTGGTTTTCTTAGCTGCAAGAGCCTGTCGTCGATGCTTGCGCTCACATGTAAGGAAGTTTCTTTGACTCTTTGAGCTAGAGATCGGGGGTTGCAAAGGTACAAAAGGCTCCTGCTCAACCATGGGAGTTTCCACCATAGCTGTTTCCAATGGAGGGATAGGCTCTTGAATGGGAGCAGGAGGAGCAGGTTGAGAAATAGCAGGGGGAGTCAGCTCTAGTGCCTTAGCAGTGGTCCTCTTCCCATTTACTACTTTTGGAACATAAGTGGTGGGAGGCCATGAAGGTTGAGACATAGAGGATTCCCCATGGGGACCCTTTCTTCTACCATATCGAACAGACCTAGGCTCCGTGGGAAAAACAAGAAGCTCGAATGCGGGACGCTTGGGATTTTTCCAAGCGAGCACCATAGGATTCTCTCACAGACATGAAACAAAATATAATGGTGCTACAACAGGGAAAGAGGAAGCATCAGACTAAATAGTGGAAGAGGGATCTTCAGATCACTTCTCTTCTTCCCTTCTATGAGCCTTAGCAACATCACTATCAGTTTTCAAACAAGCCCTATGTGAAATAACATAAGGTGATGGAGGGTATCTCACTCTAGGCGTCAAGCATCCCTTCTTGTACATTTGATATGTTTGGTATAAGAGGTCCTTTCTAGGTGGGAGAGGACCAACAGGTGTAGGCCAAAAGTGATCTAAAGAGTAACTATCATGTGCAACAGGCGATTTATAACCAGTGTCATGAATCACATGCACAAAACCCTCATGAATAAATTTTAAACATTTGTGCACTATTGAGGGAACTACGTTCATAGCTACTAACCAGGGGATACCCAACTTCACTCTGAAGTTTTCGAACCTCAGGATTATGTCAAACAACAAGTTTACAGATTTAGGTCTGATAAGGACTGACAAGAAAATACTACCAAGGGGAGGTATGAAAAGTCCATTATGCATATGGATGGTGCTCACAGGTTCATCGTACCCATCTTTATGTAGGAAGTTAATTAACATAATCTCCTTGGTTATAATGTTCACCTGAGACGTCAGGTAAAAAATAACACTTGCTACAGTGTTCCCATTGATTCATATAGGGATAGAAAGAGGAGATGGTTCCTTATTAAAACCCATCGGTAGATCCTGTGAGGTGAAGGTTATACCTGTACTACTACTCGCATGCTGCACATATGGGATAGGTAGATGCAGAAAAGAGGCCATCACGCACACTAAATGATAATCTCACAAAGCCCCCCAAATGATGTAAAATAGGACAACAACCTAATTAAGGTTTTTTTGCGCAACACTTATGGAACCTTCCAACTATGCCTACTAGGGGTCGTAGGTTGGGTTGTAAGGCGAAGGGCCCCACAACGCTCACACCTACAACACTCCTAAAACACAAGGAAATGAGCTTTTAGTATTGCTAAACAGAACCAAAATGGTTCACGTTGGGTTCACCAAAAATGTAAGAGAGGGGGACCAACCACGTCAATGCTCCAGGTCAGAGAGAGCTGAGAGGGAAGGGATTCCCTAACTTACCTCACTCTAAAGGGGTGTTTCAAATAAGGGTCAAGAATGCTGAGGACTATAATGTACTTGGATCACTCTTTAGACCTGAAATCCTAGTTTAGGCTAGGTGATTTGGTTTTCAAATTCAATACTATACCTCAAACAACTCTCTGTCTGAGGACAATTGAGTAGTTCTGGGACTTTAGCGTGACGCGTTGGTGTCTCTTGGGGGCACTAGCATCCATATGAATAGAGGATAGGAAGTACAATATAAATTACCAAAAAGAAAACCAACAGCCTTGTTGGTTAATCTTAAATGAACAAAATAGAATAATAAGGTACAAGAGACAAACGAAGATGATAAAGTAGATAGATAAAAGCTAGGGTGATAAAGAAAATCTCACAAAAGTGCCTATTTTCCAACTAGCTCCAAATGCACGTTCACCTACACACAAGAAAGAGGGGAAAATTGTTGGGGCTGTATAGGGGCTTGCCTCAATTAGACCCCTATTTTGGTGTTTCCACCTCCACGGATAACCATAAAGCAATGAAGTAGAAATATGTGATAAAGAAGCAAAGAAAGTAGAAGTTACAATAAACACTACAAGACAATATAATGCTACTCAACCAAATCACAAATGAGAGGAGTGAAACTTTACCACTTCCACTCAAAATCTCACTAGACAATGGAGGAGAATGTGAACTTGGAAAGGTTACCACAACCACAACTGTGATGAAGGAAGGTCTCGCAAGACCCCAACCCCACACTGCTATGGCTTGCTTCACACTTGCTATGTGGAGTTGATGGATTATTGTTGCTGCTGTAATGGAGTGTTGAAGTAATGCTAAAGAGTGACGTGAATGCTAGAAGTTCTAAGATAATGCCAATCTATTGCTTAGAGGATGAAATGAGATGAAGATGGATGAATTCGAAGGAGAAGTGGGAAAAATCTTCCATTTTCACGATCGATTGGTCAAAGAGGGATGTTACAAATTGACCTCAATCGAAAGTGCTTTGCCAACTTCAGACGCATAAATCCATCAGGGACGTCTATGCACCACATGCACGACCCCAACAAATATTATCTCATGGACACAATAGACAGGTGCCAAGTGGAAGGAAGGAAGTTGGGTGATGTGGAATTTCACCTTCAGATTTTTATTTTCTAAGGTGAGGGTGTGTAAAAGGGGAATTTGTGTAAGGGGTGAAAATTCACCCCTATACATTTTTTCCCCACTTTAGCAAGCATAAATACTGATGAGTCATTTGCTAAAGTAGATTGAAGAGTTAGTAGGGTTAGAAATTTATACCTAAACCATCAAGGAAGCAGACTACGATCTGGTGAGCTCGAAAGCATAGGGTAGGCAAAAGACTCCAAAGGTACTCTCCCTGAGGAGTTTCAGACAAAAATCTCCATAGACCCGTAGAAATATGAAGTTGCACAAAGTACACCGAAGGCCCTTAGACCAATGATGGATAGATCCTGCAGGATGAAAGTGTCTCACAGGCCAGTAGACCTACAAAGAGGCAACCCCCAAGATCTCTCACATGAAGGAACCCTTGAGAAGTAAGCGTCTTACAGGCCCGCAACTCTACAAGGAGGTATCCCCCAATATCTCTCACATGAAGGAAACCTAAATGAAAGTGCCTTACATGCCCACAGACCTTCAAGGGAGAAACCCCCAAGATCTCTCACATGGAGGAAGCCCAAAGGTGTAAGCGCCTTAAAGGCTCGCAGACCTACAAGGAGGTAACTCCCAAGATCTCTCACATGAGGGAAACCTAGATGAAAGTGCCTTACAGGCCCGTAGACCTACAAGGAGGTATCCCCCAAGATCTCTCACATGAAGGAAACCTAGAGAAGGAGATTCCACAGAGTCAGAAAGTGGCTTCATAGGTGCACCTGCAAAGTGACATGTTTACCCATAGATAAAGCATGTCCGAAAACAAAGTTTCCACATAGGAAAATAAGCGGATAGTCACACAAACCATCAATAAGTTGGAAGGATTTCAAAGGGGTCCCTCGAGAACCCAGTGCGAAGAAGGGTCCACTCAAAGGACACATCGTTTGAAAGTGCAAAAGAAACATTTTTTCTCAAATTGATTCATCATCAAGGAATCATTTCAAAAGATGTTCTCTTCATCAAGGAATTAAAAAGGAAAAAGATGCTCCCTCACGAGGGGAAGGAAAAGGTTGCTCCCACCTCGAAGGAAAATTCTCAAGTTCTTTCTTTGCGAACCCATGATGAAGGAAACACGCTATGTTAGTTCCAAGTCGAGAATGTGATTCTTGAAAAAAGCTTGCAAAGATTCTCAAGAAAATATTTGTTGGCAACGAATATGTGTTCTAAAAATTAAAGTATCATAGAAATGGTGTTGTCATACATTAAAGGGACAACTCAAGAAAAGAAGAGAGAAAGATAAGAGAAGAGTAAAAGAGAAATAATCACAAAAGGAGGACACACGGGTGATATGATATTTCGGGGTCAGAGCTGCTCATAAATATATATAAGTTTAATAATAGTATATAAATGAACTATCATCAACCCCCTACTATATTAAACCATGTGAAGAATGCATGAGAAAACAAAGTGAAAATAAAAAAATTGGGTCAACATGGAAGGGAAGCCTAAATTCCCCCAACACTTTGCATCATCCCCAATTTTTTGAAAATCAAAGACAAACATGGAAGAATGATGATGTAGATAGAAGAAGGTTTACGACACAAAATCACTCCTATATCCAAGCACCAACAATGGTGGAAAGGGTCATCTAGGAACACATAACACAAGCAAGGGGGAACACATCACAACACACATATCTAATCTAAAGATAAAGAAGAGGCCTCCCCCTAACACCACTAGTAGAATTCGGCAAATAAATGACTATGTGACTAAAAATTTTAGTCAGGTGACTAACACTATTAGTATTTGGCAAATAAATGACTAATTTGGTCATGGGGTAAAATCACAACTAAATGATTAAATAAATGACTAATATCAGACAAAAAAAAATGACTAATATCAGAAAAAAAAAATGACTAAATAAATGACTAAATATATGGCTAAATTAATGACTAAATAAATGACTATTACTCTATTCTTTTTTGTTTTGAATTTGATCATAATCCATAAAGCTTAAGCCCCCATCATGGGAACCCTACCTAAGCAGGCCATTTGGCCGCCTAGGTTGCTTGGTGCACCAAAAATACCTATTGCATGGAAGGCATTGCTTCTTGGTGCAGTCTTAAGGCCTTCACATATTTTATAAGTTTTTTTACAAACATTTACATTCTTTAACTTTTATTACTCATTATGTTAGTGAATCATTAATGTTTTTAACTATGATTTGAAGCCAGTTGGATTTTCCTATTGTGTTAGCATGTCAAATGTATCAAAGAGCAATTGTGGTCAATTTCACTAATAAAATATGATTTAAACAATTCAATTGCAATAAAAATGAAGATTGATTCACTTCTATCTTCGCTTGCTGATATACTCGAACATCTTAATAATGCGAAATAGAAATAACAATGATCGCTTTTGGTATGTGAAAATTTTCTCTTTCAGGCTTTATATTGTTAATTATTTTTTAAAAATAGAATTATTTTATAATCTATGAAATCAATTGTGTGTTGATCATTTTTATAGATGTTATTTTTTATACAAGTTTGAACTCTAGTAATTTTAGGAGCACATCATGCTTATCTTAATTTTCACAACCTATATTAAAATGACAATATAGATAGATGAATTTTTTCCCCTAAAAATGAAGATTTATTTTCGTATGCCTTCCATGCAATAGTTTTTTTTGGTGCATTTTAGCAATAGGTATTTTTGGTAGATTAAAAAAAAAAAAAGGTATTTTTGGTGCCTTGGTCGATCAGGTCGTGTATGCATTTGGAGGGAATCTTAGGTAGTTGATTTTTGGCATAAAACATTGTGATTGCACGTTGGAGGGAAGTTTCAAAGTTTAATCAACAATTTGGTATTTCATCTCCCACGCGTGTTTTAAGGTTTTCCATAATAGAAGATATCAAGCCAAAGCTTCGGTCTGAGAGTACATTGCAAGTCTGACGAAGGAAACAACTATTGAATGCAAAGAGTGGTGGTTTCCATTTTTGTAATGCTAGAGCTTGTTGAGTAGCGTTTTCTAAGTTGCAACACCAATATCATTCAAGAAAGTGTAGGACATTAAACAAGATTACAATCTAAAGGTAAGTGGAAATATTGAATCCTAAAACCTCATGTTGATATTCATCCTTTATGACAATGATCCTAATGTTGCATATACTGTTCTTTCTTTCCATTGCTTCATTGCTATTACAATCTTGTGCTTTCACTAATATAATGATAATGCTCTTTGACATTAAATGAATCTCATTGACTTTGACCCCTTTTCACTTTATTCCATGGTCTTTTACATCTTCTTTGTTTATGATATCGCATCACATGGCATTCATAACAACTGCTATTATCTCCTTCATTTTGCTATGATCCTCTGACACTCATATGCTTTGATATAATAGTGATCATTTACAACTATTTTCCCTCTATATATTATCTTTCATTCCTATCCTTTGCATGCCTTGGACTACTATTATCATGCATTGAAAACTAGAACTATTTATTCACTGTATCGATAAATCATTGACACTGCCATTTTTTGTATTCACTGCTATCTTATGATGATTGTTCATAGTCAATCCTTAAAATCATTGTTCTGATAAAAACATAATTTTTCTCTTTTGTTTTTTACATTATGATCTCATTTCTTTGAACCTTGTGCTTTGTGATTATCACATCTTTGTTACAATCTCTTCAAGGACTAACTTTCTTTCTCTATTGACTACAAAAGACCCCTTTGATCTTACAACCCCAAGCCTTTTAAATAAAACTTAGAATCAATTGGCAACAGTGAACAAAAAACCATCATAGTTAATTTTATTTCTTTTCCAAGAGCATTCAATGAAAATATAGTGGAAAAAACACATCACTCTGTGGGGTAGTATTTATTTGATTTGAAAACCTACCTTCAACATCCAAGTCAAAAAGTCAGCCTACCAAGTCTGTGTCGAGTCCTCCAAGTCTTAAGTAAAAAATCAGCCTGCTAAGACTATTTTATGTACAACTCTTGTATCTATGATACAACTATGATAAGTGTTTGAAAATATTGTACACAATTGTATGATACAATGCATAAATTTGTATGCTTTCTCATTATATCAAAAACTTCAAAATACAACTCACAAAAAATAGAAATGAGTTATAAAAAAACTTATTCTCAAGTACAATTTGCTCCAAATCAAAATTGCATTATCCAATTTACATAATTTTATGTTTAATTGATTTTTGTGGGCAAAAAACACTTACTGTACAAAGTAAAGCAAGAGTTTATTTCCAAGATTTCAAAGGATTACTATTCACAAGGCCAATAAGATCATTATTGACCATAGCAGAAACCACCTACACTAATAGTGTTAAGTCTGAAAATATTCCACATAAAGAAATATATTTTAGATAAATAGAGCTAGTTAGCCTTCTAAAATCTAGATAGCTGAATACAAGGAGGGTAAAACATAAAACATTAAAAGACTTTAAGACATTGAAAATGCCATGTAATTAGTCTAGAAGCATAACATTAAGATAAGAACAATTCTTTTTCTTAAATATTCATCATGAGTTTTCTCCCATAAAGAACCCCCTCGACATGAGCAATGAGAAGTGCATCTGCCATCTTGTTTGTTGATAGGAATTGCATGACCACTCCCTTATAATCACCAACAACTAAAGAACTTTGAATGGATTCATCGCATTATGAGTATTCAGTCGAATCTTTAGTAGCTTCATGTTGCACCTCTTCTCCATTGCCTAGGGTATCCTTCCCAACAACAAAATCATTTTCAGTGAGAGGAAGTGAGGAATCTTCTTTCAGACTGTGCAAATTATCAAAAAAATCATCACCATTGTCTCTGGGGGATGTAACATCTTGTCCACCTTTTGACTGAACTAATGGATCTAATTGTGTTGTATCATCAAGAGTGACATTGTTGATTATTTCACTGCTAGTATCATCAATGTTGGCAGATTGAGCTTCTTGTAAGTCTTGATTCTTTGTTGATTGTACTTGAAATCCAAGGTGCTCAAGTAGCTTTGTCCTAGCATTTCCTTCATCTTCAAGCACGACTCTTAGGAAATTCCATGTCTCCCTCTCTTCTTCCAAACTAAATCAATGCAGAAACCAAAAATTTGCAAGTGAAACAATACAAATGAATGTAAATTGTTATTAATCCCATTCAAAAAGTATCCACAAATAACTAACCGAGAATCCTAAGACTTCTTCTCGCACAAAGCTCTCAATGATGATTTTTTACCATCTACTATTGCAGCTTCAAACTTTGTTGAATGAAGCACTAGATTGTCCTCGATAACGAGATTGTGTATATATACCTATGAAAATAGTAGAAAAATAAGACCATATATCATCTTAATGACATGTACCAAATAATAAATTGTACTCTACCTTAGAAGAGCCAATAGCACTCTATGACGTTGTACCAAGACAAAATGTATCAAGCTTTCCTCCAAATCGAAAACAAACACCAACTAGTCTCTTCAACCACTTAGGAGCTTTCAAGAGTGCACCTGAAAAGGGAAAAATGAAAAGATAGAAATCACGTATTTTCATACAGGATCCCAATTCATTGGGGGATGTAACATCTTGTCCACCTTTTGACCGAACTAATGGATCTAATTATGTTGTATCATCAAGAGTGACATTGTTGATTATTTCATTGCTAATATCATCAATGTTGGAAGATTGAGCTTCCTGCAAGTCTTGATTCTCTGTTGACTGCACTTGAAATCTAAGGTGCTCAAGTAGCTTTGTCCTAGCATTGCCTTCATCTTCAAACATGACTATTAGGAAATTCCATGTCTTCCTCTCTTCTTGCAAACTAAATCAATGCAAAAACCAAAAATTTGCAAGTGAAATAATACAAATCAATGTAAATTGTTATTAATCCCATTTAAAAAGTATCCACAAATAACTAATTGAGAACCCTGAGACTTCTTATTGCACAAAGCTCACAATGATGATTTCTCACCATCTTCTATTACAACTTCAAACTCTGTTGAACGAAGCACTAGACTATCCTCGGTAACAAGATTGTGTATATATACCTATGAAAATAGCAGAAAAATAAGACCATATATCATCTTGATGACATGTACCAAATAATAAATTATACTCTACCTCAGAAGAACCAACATCACTTTATGACGCTGTACCGGGCCGAAATGAAGCAAGCTTTCCTCCAAATCCAAAACTGACACCAACTGATCTCTTCAACCACTTAGGAGCTTTCAAGAGTGCACCTAAAAAGGGAAAAAAAAAGAGATAGGCATCATACATTTGTATACAGGATCCCAATTCATTGAGAAAATCTTATAAGTGAGATTCCCATTTCTTAACTAAGTCATGTATGGTTATCACATAAAGCAACACTTACCACCCACTTTATGTTTGAAAGCAAAGCACTATACTTGGGTTATTCATAGAGAGTCATTAGTCAAGTACTATAGGAAACAAATCATGGGAATATCAAACTAGTAGAGCATAGATAGCAATAGTGATCATGCATAAATATCATGAACATATTTGCTTCAATTAAGGTAGACATATTTTGACAATGAAAAAAATCTAGATGAAATAGACCTACCTTCCTAACACTTTCACTTTTGCCTATGATTTCATTAACACTGAAGGTATATGTAGATTGGGTAGGTACCGTTGGGCTCTAAAGGCCCCTTATTGTGTGATTAAACAATACAAACAATTGGGGAAATGTCATTATATGTAATGACATAAGTTGAGGTTGAAGGTATTGTTTGATGCCAATTCAAACAATAGAGGCTCTTGTTGAAATCTACCTCTACCTTCTCATCATGGCAAGGACAGTGAGATGTAGTTAAACCATGGAATTCATGTATATATTTTGATGAAAAATGAGCCTGGGCCATCATCACTAGCACAATGAAAAATAATATGCATAGATCATACAAAAAAATAAGAGAGAATAAGAATCAGTAATGGATAACTGAATAAAGCTTATTGTCTCCAAGAAGAAAAATACCACATATATATGGTGTTCATTACCTAGCTTGACCAGATCAATGTTAATCCTTTAATTTATAATATTCTTTACAATATCCCCATGTTACTACAGTTCTACCAAAGAATTATGACAAGACGAATGCTAGTTCTTCAATAATGAAGATACCATTTCAAGCTAGTTGCAAATTTGAAATGGTTGAAAAAAATCTTTGTTAGAGAGACAAATGAATCTCCTAACATTTTCCATGATTGAATAGGCTATGCTACACTTGAAACTACTAATGCATGCATATCTAGCCAGTCGAATTGTCCATAATACTTTTGCAGGAACCAACTAAGTTTTTTTTGGACAACATATACATCGCATTCACTGAGCACACCTCCCACACCCTCTTATAACCACATTTTTTAGGGGATTTCTCATGGTAATTTGGAAGTAAATTATGGAGACACTCTTATAAAGAAAGCATGACTTCTTCATAGAGTTGTGTAAACATTTAACATCCTTATCCCCAGAGTCACTCTACCAAATAGAATAAAATTATAAAAAAATAAGGATATATTTTCCAATTAAAGAATTACTCCAAAATATTACCTGATGAGCCTCCACCAAACACAACCTCTCTAGAATCCATTTGACTGCAGGCCTGAAATGGATGCACATCAAAAGTGACAAATCCACATTAATTACAAAGATGTTCCTTATGAACAAAAAGGAACACAACTAACTCACCAAGGAAAAAACATAGTAGCATCTGGCATGTAATTCTAAGTTAGGTGAACCTAGAGATAAGCTTGTCAAGAAATACTTGTAGCATGTTGAAATACTTGTAGA
Source organism: Sequoia sempervirens (assembly GCA_007258455.2). Taxonomy (NCBI): domain Eukaryota; kingdom Viridiplantae; phylum Streptophyta; class Pinopsida; order Cupressales; family Cupressaceae; genus Sequoia; species Sequoia sempervirens. The sequence goes on along the minus strand of VDFB02072274.1, from coordinate 40,370,156 downwards.
AGATATACATATCATGTAATTCTAAGAGATGATTTTGAACATAAACACTTGTGATCCAAAATCAATTATGAGTGTATGGCTATGTTAAGTTTGTCCTCTTTGACAATCAAACAAAATAATTTATACTAAAATACAATGAAACAAAAATCAACCATAAATGTTAAATTTTTTAAAACAAGAGTGTTTGAGATAAATGAAAGACTCTTCAATAAACCCATGAAGGATAATTGACATGATGACATGACTTTTCAAATTTGATAATCCTTCTAATTCTCTAAATAAAGTACAAATGACTCTTGGCCTTCAACTCACTTATATATAATAAATCCTTATGTCACATTTACATTAATTGATTAACACCATATGACTATTAATGGTATATTAAATATTTTGTATCACCTCCACTCATTCATGACCCACAATGAACATTACATTCTAGAACTCTCCATAATGTTATCTATGGATCAATCCACTTTCAAGGCTCAATCATGTTTTGTATTTAAGTATTTGGAATTTGCAAGATCCAGATCAATCTAGATAAACATCTGGACTTATATATTATCACCCGACTTTCCTCACATTGCTGCAATTCACAAAGACAATATCAATCATTTGAAATAAATTCTTAGTTGTTGCTCCTTCTGTTGTTATAGAAATATTTCAATGCAGTAGCTTATTAAAACCTCCCAACCAACTAATACAAAGTTATGAGTAGGAATTCAAATGCATATGTCATTTTCTTTCCATTTGCCAATATCAAAATTATGAAAACAAGCTCAAATCCTTAAGAAACAAAGATAGGTCTAATCAATTATCGAATGTGGAGTTTTAGACACTCAACCAATCAACTAATTTAAGATATGTTTTTTGGATGACCATGTCAATGAACCCTCATCAATTAGAGAAGTAAGTAAATAAGGCTAATATCCAACTAGATTGGGCAGCAAAATGATAAACAAAGGTCATCAAGGATTACCTTGAACAACTCCACATAGGCTTGCAAATTCATTCAACATAATTGAACTTCCAGTGTAGTTTGTATCATTAAATGTCAAAGTCAGATCATTCAATCAAAAGGGTGAATCCCTTAAATAATAAAACATCAGATATGATTGAGAACTCAAAGCACATATAAACTGATAAAGGATCAACACAATAAGAAGAGACAAAATCTACAATGTCTAAGTCTCATAAATATTCAAATTTGGTAAGGTTACCTTGCAAAACCCATTTGTTTGTACCAATCTATAGAGCATTCAATCATTTGTATTTTCCCAAGCTTTCATCCTTATTTCTGATCTAGTTTTACTTCTTCAAAACCTAATCTCAGTTTTTGATGTTTTCAACAAAATCAAATAAAAACTAAGTTAAAGTCTGAAGCACAAGTATAAAAAATTTGGGTACTCCAATTATCTTACAAAAACAAAGTACCTAGCCTCAATGTTGTGGTAAACCCAAACCTTTTGACTTAATTCACACTTAAAGTTGTGATTTTTATATTTTTACAATTCATTTTCTGCCTTGAAATTTTAGACTCACAAATCACCTAAGATTGTATCCTGGACATGCCATAAACTTCAATTTTTACCTGGATAGTTTTTTACTCATAATCCAATAACTTTTTTTTTGTTAACAGGCACTTTATAAATGTAACCAATCATGGTGAGGAAATATTTAAAAAATTATTTAATATTCAATTCATAATTTGTATTTCTGACTTGATCTTAATTGGTATGGATTTCCCCACCTCTTAATGTACATGAATTTAAAGAGATCATATTTGCAATCCTTATCCATCACTCATCCTGATGTTGTGTCAAAAGAGTGGTTCAAAACATTAATTAAATCTTCTTCCATAACTATATTGAAACACATCTCAACCTTCATATTTTTGATTTTGATTTTAAGACTCAAATATAAATGAAACAACTAAAGAATCAAAGAGAAAACCTTTCACATGAGAACACCTAATCCTTAGATGCAACTCAACCTCCATACATGTTTGTTTTGATTTTAAGACTCAAAAGTCAAATATCACAAAAATAAGTAAACAACTAAAGACTCAAATCTTATCAGCAAGGGCACTTTCAAGTTTTACTTTCATAACACAACCAATGCAGAAGAAAGAAATACATAAAGCAACTCAAAGGGATATGAAAGTAAAATTTACATGAATAACAACCATGAAAACAAACCAAAAAAATAGCTGTATAAGCTGAACTAAAAAATAGATTATAAGTCAGAGACGACAAACCTTTAAATGCTATTTATCTAGTGGTTTGCTTTACTTGTCTATATTTATAAGTCAAACAACTTGTAAAATGTATAATTGTTGGCATGGGAATAAAATTGGAATTTTGTTGATGTTTTTTATTCTCATGGATAGGTATTGAAGCACTTGCATGGGCGATAAAGTTTGTTTGGATAAGACTTGGAGAATTTTGAAAAGGCGGGCAAGGAATTTAGAGTTTTCTACAACGAATTTGAAGTCAGTGAGGCCCTCTGTAGTGAATTCAGAGGTAATTTGAAACCCTCATTGTCGAAAGTAAGCTGATAGGAAACACAGGCATATTCCATTCTTAGAAGGTAAACTTCAAATGAATGTAAGATATATCTCAGAACAATGACTCATTATTTCCTCTTCTTTCTGTTATGGATTGTACTAAAAGTGACTACTTTCAACAATATTTTGGCATCTTTGTTTTGAGATTTATGTTTTTTTCTTTAAATTAGAAAATAAATTAATACGAGAATGCACAATATTATAGATGGATTAGCATCAAAGGTTGACTATGGATCAATATCATGCATATGATGAGAGAGTAGCTGATGAGAGGGACATTGACAAATATCCATGTCCATGTAAAAATTGTCTTGGTGGAAAGGTGAAAAAAATAAATATGATTTATCGACATATGATAAGATATGGGCATAGTGGTATAAGCCCTTGGGCTTACAATTATTATGAAGATATGATAGAATAGCAGACTGTGAGAGATGAAGAGGCAACAAACATAGATGAAGTGGTACCAAACATAGATGAAGAGGCAGAAATGTTTGATGAAGGGTTTGAAGTTGATAGAATGTTGAATGAGGGTATAAACGATGATTGGGCCAAGTCAATGGATGATGCTTTAAAGCCTGTGTATGCTAATTGCAAGTTAAGTCATTTGAAAACAATCCTTCAAATTATTAACTTGCAAGTGGTGCATGGTTGGACAAATGAGAGTGTAGATCAGTTATTGGCATTATTAAGTTCATTGTTACAAGTTGACTCCATATTGCCAACAAAACAAAGTCAATGTAAAAAGAAAATTAGTAAGCTCAGCTTGGGGTATGAAAACATCCACACATGTGTGAATGGTTGTGTATTATTTCACAAAAATCTTGCAAATGAGAGTGAATGTCCGAAATGTCATGAATCGAGGTATAGATAAGGGTTGAAATCAGTTGTGGTTCCTAGAAAGGTTCTTCACCACTTTCTAATAATCACATGATTACTCTGAATGTATGGGTGCAGAGACATTGCTGAACTTATGCAGTGGCATGCCCAAAATAAGAGCACTAATGGCAAACAATGACATGTGCCTGATTCTAAGACGTGAATGTAATTTGATAACAAATGGCACAATTTTTCTCAAGATCCTCATAATATAAGGTTGGATTTTGCTCTAGATGGGTGAACCCATTCTCAGATCAAAGTACTAAATGGTCAACTTGGCTAGTGTTTCTAATAAATTATAACTTTCCTCCATGGTTAGCAACTAAACCATTTTTCTTAATATTATCATTGATTATACCAGGAAAGAAAAGTGTGACTTTAGATACAATAGATGCTTATCTAGAGCCATTATATGATTAGTTAATGGAATTGTGGAAAGGAATTGAATCAATTCAATCTTTAAGGGATGGACATTCAATCAAATTCACTTTAAGAGCTTCCTTATTGTTTACTATTCATGATCTTCCTGCATATGGCACATTTTCTGGTCTCTTTGTTCATGGATACCATGGATGTCCTTCTTGCAACTTTAAGGATTTTGTGAGGCACTCAAGAACTTTGTGTAAGTGTATTTATTGTGGACATTGTGCTTACCTTAAAATGGATCATCCATATTGTCGACAAAAAACATGTTTCAATGGTGAAGAAGAGAATCATGAAGCGCCACTACTAATAACAGGTGATTACATTGTTGAGAATGGACAAAAAAGAATGTCATTTATTGAAAATGATGGGATTGCTGGTAGTAGATATGATCCATGTAATGAAAGCGGTGTAAAATGGTTGTGCATATTGTATAAGTTGCCATACTTTAAGGATATAACCATTAGGCATACTGTTGACTTTATGGATACTGATAAAAATATAGCTTATGCTATTATAGAAACTCTTTTTGTTGCTTTTGATACTATTTCATCACGTGAAGGCTTTCGAGAAATAAAGATTCGTTGAAATCTTTGGGTTGAAAAATATGATAATGAAAATCATAGAAAACCTAGTGCTCCTTATGTCTGGACAAAGGAACAACGTGCACAATTCTTATAGTTGATGTCTTAGACTCCCTTTCCCACTAGATATGTAAGTAGCAACATCTTAAGCCAAAATGACATTAATAGCTTAAGAGGCCTCAAGACCCATGACTATCATGTCATAATTGAGAATATTGTGCCTATTGTGGTAAATATATCAAGTTTGGCAATTATAAGGTTGGGCCTAATATTAAAGAGAATGAGTTCACCTGTATTAGATCCTTCGAACTTTGATAGTTTGAGGGAGGAGGTTGTTGAAGTCCTTTGTATATTTTAACGAGAATTTCCACCAACAATCTTTAACATTTCTATGCATCTTTTGATACATCTAGAATATGAACTAGAGCATTGTGGCCCAGTAAGAATGAGATGGATGTATCCTATAGAATGATATATGAAGGTTTTGAAAAAAAAATTCCGTACTAGGGAAAAACCAGAAGGAAGCATGTCTGAGGGATATTAAATGCAAGAGGCCATGGGATTTTGCACAGAATATATCAAGGATTTTAAAAATGTCAACTGATGTGTATGGGATGATGATGAAGATGAGAGAGTTGCAGGTGAAGTATTAGAAGGAAATGGATGTCGATTCAAGCTATCATATCAAGAAAGAAGTGCAATACATGCCTTTATTCTTCAAAACACATCTCCGTTTGATAAGTGGCACAAGTAAAAAAAATTACACAATAATTTATTTACTCAATTGCATTTACACATTTATATTATTAATCTTACTATTTGTATGTCACTATTCTATGTAGAAAATATGAAGAAGAGAATCAAACTTGGATGCAACATCGACCTCAAAAGCGCAAATGTCATGATTTGATTAGAAGTGATTCTTTTCCAAAATTTGAAGAATTGATTGCTAATGCAATCAGTGATACAAAAGAAGACGGTCAAGATATAAAAATAGAGGAAAGTGAGCTTTCACGACCTCCACATTTATGGGCTATGCATTTTAGTGGAATGTAGGCCTATGGTAGTCATTTAAGAGTGGAAGAAAAAGACAAAGGAAAGACATTGTGATTGTGTTGTTAGTGCTGAATTTCTTCATGAAATTGAGAAGAAATTTTATGTTGGATTCATCCAAGAAATTATTCAAGTGGATTTTGGTGAAAAAAGTCCTATATTATTAAAATATAAGTGGATCCGACTATTCACAATACAATTTGATGAGTATGGATTTGTACGTGCAAATACACGACAATTTTTATTAGAGACAGATGAGCTGTATGTTTCCCCTCTTCAAATTAACCAATAATTTCTAATTGATGATGTAAGAAGCAAAGTTTGGTCACATGTCATTCAAATAGAGTCTCATTCGAGACGAAAAATTCTTGGAAGTTGTTGATATAATGCCTAAAGGGCAATATGTTAATTTACAAGAAACATTCGAAGAAGTGGATGAAGACAATGAGGGACTATTTGAAGAAGATATTTTGATTACCAATGAAGAAATTGGGAAAGAGAATGTATTACATGTCACAAATGAGGATGAGGAAGAAAATCAAGTAGATGTAGACATGAGTGATCAGGATTCTGATCTTGTTGGAAATGCAAATGATGATTGATGAGCCCCATTTTATGACCTTTTATGTAAGACTTTTATGTTGTTTTAAGACCGTTTTATGTTTTAAGGATACAGACCTTCAGACTAATACCTGTTTCAAAGCTTTAATGTTGAACAAAGTTGCTATATGAATGCAATATGAATATGTTTTCATATAAAAATGAGGATGCAATATGAATATGTTTTCATATATAAATGTTGTATGCAATATGAATGCAATATGAATATTTTTTCATATATAAACGAGGATGCAATATGAATATGAATATGAATGCAGTATGAATATGTATACCATCATTTCTTTACTTTGACAATGATCTTTTCTTGACAGCTCCTCTGGATTATTTACTGCTTTTATATATGTTCTTTATCAATGTCATTATTCTAGCATCCTTTATAAAAGGATTCATTGAATCATTGTTAAACATTGTTTCTATGTTTTCTTTTACACTTTTTAACTAAAATAGCATTGTATTCCCTACATATGACATTATCTTTAGCCCTATTTTGTAATATTATTGTATACCACTGCCTTGTGATCTGCTTTAGCATTGACTACTCACTGCCATGAAAGTATTTCTCATTGTTGTCTTCATTTCTTGGATCTTTCACCCACTGTGGCACTTGTTTCCTCACTGATATGTTCTTTTCTTCTCTATTCCTTCAATGTTTATAGCAGCATTATACAATCCTTGATGATTTATCACTATTTTTTGTCAATGCTCAAGCATCGATATAGTGATTCCCCATTGCAATAGAAGCATTTCCTCATTATATCCCCACTCTTTTGGCATTACATGTTGCTCACATCCTTTGTTGTCTTTACATTATTTTTAATAGTGATATCACTATTATCAGCATTTGTGCTTCTGACTTTATGCACTAGAAATCACTGTCTCATATGTATCTTTATATACTGTAAGGTCGTTGCTTTTTTTGCTTTGATCAAATGTTCTTCACTATTTTGCATATACCTTGAAGTTCACTGTTGTTTGACTATTTAGTCCTCAAATCATGGTGTTCCTTGCTTGTAACTCACTGTCCACTCCAACATATATGTTCTTTTTCATGAAATCTACCCCTTCATGAATGTATGTGGATGTTATGAACAAATTATTATGTAACATAACAACATAAGTAAGAATAATCAAATACCATAGACATTTCTTAGTGATGGTGCTATCACCTAAGCAAATCATTGGTTTAGTTGTACAAAATGGTTGCCATGCTACAAGTTCATGTCCAATTAAAATTTGGTAATACAATTTTTTTTATTGTACCATGAATGAAAACATTATTGCTAAAGATTTGATGGATTGATTCAAATACATTGCTAAGTTTTTTATGCAACTGGCATTTTTGCTAGGAACCATTATTTAATATCCATTGACTAAAATACCCACCACATCTAATGACTGTTGTTGTTTACAGTGCTTTAGACTTCGTATGTGTTTTAATGACTATTTATTAAAACTAAGACCTCATAAACTTGAATTTATGCAATTTATGTTAAGGTTAATTATCTTTGTATCAAGTTGCTAATTTATACATTATTATTTTTTTGGACATCAAGAAATGAAGAAAAATAATTTAAGGCACAAATTAGATGATAGTGATCACAATGCTGAAATTCCAGTGACAGATTATGAGCGCTTTCGTGAAGAACGTGTGGCCAAGAATAATGAATATTTATTGCATCTTGGTTTGAAAAATAGGCAAGTTGTAAATCCACTAAGTAGTATATTATTTGTTTAATACTGTTGAATGAAATTTTATAGGAAAGAGCTTTATGTATATAAGACATGATATGATATATTTTTTTGTTTTATAGGTAAGAAAAAGAGTGCAGAGAAAATGCAGAGAAAAAACAAAAATAAAGTAAAGATACAGTGCTGCCAGCTCGTAGAAGCCAACACTTTTGTGATTCAACAAATGTAGTTGGTCAAAAGAATAGTTGTGATGAAGTGAAATCTATGGAGACCAGTAATGATCTACCTACTCATGCCACATGTGATGTGGCCAAGGAGCATATAGTTTTGGTTAATGAAAATCATGAAGAGATTCTGCTTGCATTTGATGTGCCTGAGATTGCACCTGTCGCATCTACAACTTTTGATGGAATTAGTGGATCAACCAGAAATACTTGTAGTGGTTCAAAAAAATATGTGCTTGCTTATGTTAAAAGATAAATATTGAGTCAAGATTTATATAGATCTATAGAGAGGAATGAAAAAGAAAGAATATTAGAAGGGAAGAAGCCATTCTTGGTTGAAGTATCAAGAGATGGTGAACCCATTGGGGAAAATGCTATAGGATGGGCCTATGAGTTGGGCGTAAGATGTAAGGCCCATTTGGATATCAGCAAATCAAAATTTTCATCTAGCAAGATCCACAAAATGTGGAATATGTTATACAAAAAATGGAAAATGCCTTTGACACTGTTGGTGGAAAAATCTCTAGAAAATATTACAAGCACAAGATGAGACTTCAGATGAAAAGTTTTAGATACAATTGCAGAAAAAAATCATGTAGGGAAAAGAGACGTTAGACTCCACTCTATCTCCCAAACAATGGGTGGCATTGAAAGAAAGTATGCGTTCTGAAGAATATTTGACAAAGAGTAATAGAGGCAAGAGAGCAAGAGATAATGTGAGGACTGAATATACATTTGGCCGAGGCGGGTTGTAGGCCAAAATGGACAAATGTGGAGTAAGTGTATGGATTTTTGGTTCAATTTACATTGTGTTATTTATTTCAATTTTTTATTGAGCTAACTATATGTTGAAATTGACATTGTATTTTAGGTGGAAAACAATAATAGAGAAGCAGGTGTAGAAGATGTCAATTATATGACAACACTAGATCGTAGTAAACCTAATACTAGTATGAAGAGGAAATATAGTTCATCAACAGAGATTTCACAACCATCTATTGAATGCCTAGTAAGAGCCTCTCCAAATCATGTCAACTCAAATGAAGAGTACCGACATATAATGAGTTGCTTACATTGTCTCACTGAGAAAGTTTCACAGTTGGCTGCCTCTGTTAAGCCTATAGTTTCTACATGGAATGATCATAATTCCATGGGTTTTGATCGGGTAAGAGGCTATCCCTCAATATTTTGATTCTCAACTATATCATCTTTATATTGTATTCTAAAGATGTCTGCAAATTTCATAAATGTTTTCCACAACATGCCTTTATAAAATTACTCTCATGATCTCTAGGAAAAGTATTACGATCATATATAGAATAATGAATCTATGAAATTTTTCCTTTTGTTTCATTGAAATCCATTGTGACTGTCCTAAATGTTGTGACTATGAGTTTTATGAAAAAATAACTATGAGATCAATGAATGAACTATTAGGTCTCAAAAGTGTAGGTTTTTAAACCATAAGGGGGTGACAATCCCTTAATACACCTTTGGCCCACGAACAAGGTAAAAAAGACTAATTACCTTCTACTCTTCAGGCTCTACCAGACTTAGGCTAGTATACCTGAACAATTAGGCATATTTACAACTAGATATTGTTCCTAGATTAAGCAATCTACTTACTATGGCACACAAAGATGAAGCATATGCAAAATTTTAATGGCTATCTTCTATTGAAAGTAATTGAGAATTTAAGATTGTGAGTTGTAAGTTGTATATATTATCCTAAGGATGACCAGTGCCTACTTCTATTAGGTGGAAAAAGTGGAGGAGTGAATGATGATTTAGGAGATAGGCTTCTATAAGATGGGTAGATTTACTCTTTAGCTTAACTCGAACAGTTGGGCACTTTGAATGTTTGCACCTTGTGCAAATGTGCAAGTATGTCAGTTATTTGGACTCTTCTTAGTGATCCTAGTGATATCCCCCTTATGCTACTGTGAAGTTATGAAAGGATTTAATTCAAACGTGGAGAGAAACCAATTAAGACAACCTATTCAAAAGGACTTTAATCCAAACAAGAACCTATCAAATTTGATTTCTTAAAAGGAAATTAATTCTTTCCGTACATAAAAACCAGTCAACAACATCACACAACTACAACAAATGTGTATTGACAAATTAAATGTATTTTCACACACTTAATTTGAATAACATAAACAACCACTTCAGAGACATCCAGATAACATATAAGCATATATATCCACACAACAGTTGAACACTTGAAAGAAAAACAACAATTATGCATAACCTTCTCCATTATTTTTATCTTCGACTAATATGCATTATAACAATAGTTTCTGATGTGAGATGGATGGGCGAATTGGTGCAATCTATCTTCTTACTAATTCCTACCCTAAATGGAAAATGATGTGATGATATATTCTTCAGGTCTTGGTATCCCTTATATATATGAGAGGTAACAAGCTACAGACTCATTACAAAAAGTCATGTTGTTTGATAACTAAACATAATTAAAAATAAAATGCTGCCACAAGTGAATGCACCAATCCATTAATCTCCAAGCATAAACCTGTGACCACATAAGATCTATTCAAAGCTTCTACTTTATGATAGGGTGCTCATTCATGTTGTTGGCTGACTCCCTTCATTTTGATGGTTTTCCCATTATGTCTGGTATATCTACAGTTTGGTTAAGAAACAAATTGAATGCATAGAGGTGATGGATGTACTATTGTTCAACATAAGTGTCTATATTGGAGATCACCTCCCTCATATCATATTCCATATACATCATATTTTTGAGCTACTTGTGAGTATTTTGTAAAACCATATCCTCATCATTGATTTCTTGTAATGCAAGAGTTAGAAGCACATCAAACAATTCCTTCCAATCATCATACTCTCGAGGATTCCCCATATCATCATGAAGTGTTAGAGTCAAATTGAAGAAGTTGAGATCTTCCATGAACTTGTTATGATATCCATTGTGTGATTCTACCAATTTGTTATGTGTCTACATTATTTGTCCTTTTAAGATTTTATTATCTCAGAGCTCCTCTCTCTTTTCAATTATTCTCCTTCGTAGTTGTTCATTCTCCACTATTACTGAGTATACCTTCTTGAATTGTTTCCAATATTCATCAACACATTTCATCATTTTATTGAATCTCTCCTTGATCATTTCAGATGCAGTATTATACTTGATGGTTTTCACTTCTTTCTCTAGTTCTTTACATCTCTCCTAAGATTTCAAGTGGCAATTCTTCCAATAAGCTTTATCAGCCAATGCATCCAATACTCTCTTATCCTTTTCAATCTATGGGGAATACAAATTTGATGTGGAAGAGGAAGATGATCTTTCTCTTTGATGTGATAGTTCCTTCTTCAACCTGAAATATTCTTTAACCAGTTTATCAATCTACGCTTTGGTGAATTTTGCCACATTAACATTCAATTCTGTTGTCTCCACGGGATTGGTATCCCCTACTCTTTGGACCAAGAGGTGTCCAAAAATTTGGTTTAGATTATCAATCACAACTAGTCTTTTGTCATGGGGGTACAATGACCAAATAAGTAAGGTGGCCTCATTTGGGTTGTACCCAGATCTTGAATACATCTTGTCACTTGCTTCCTATGTCAAATTCACTGTTTTGTCCCCTCTTTCTGAAGCTATAAAATATAATTGAAAAAATAATGTCCCACCTTGGCAGAAGCAACACTCTAGCTTCTTGAAGCAACTCTCTCCCTCTCTCAAGAGTGATGGACTCCATCTCTTTATCTATTTCCTTTTTCAATTCTTCCAAAGCAGTAGCCTCTCATTCAGGAGTGATATCCTACATCTTTTGTCTCATTTTCCTACCTTTATATTCATAAACAAATGATCTAAACTCAAAAGTTTTAACAAAATCTCCATTAGAAATGAACTCCTTTCCAACCTTGACCCTAACATCATTAGATAGTTCATTTGATGCTTCAAATCTTACAAAATTATGCTCTTGAGGGGGCTCATACTTGTTATGCCTTGCAAACCACCCCATTTTATTCTATTTTGGAACAAAATGGGTCCCCCTTTTCTTTTGTTTTGGTCGCCTTTGGTTGTTTGGTTGGGTCTTTGGAGTTATTTTGTTTTGCTCCTAAGTCTCTCTTTTGTTTTGTCGGAGGCAGGTCCAGAACCAAATCTAAACATGGAACTATTTCAAGGTTTCTAGTTCAAATATAGTTTCGACTCTGACTCTGCCTTCTCTTTTGTTTTGTTGGTTGTTTTTGACTAACACTTGGGTTGGTCTATCCTCCTCTTTGTTGGTCGTTTCCTTGAGTTTTTTTTGTTTGCTTGAGCGGGATCAGAACCAGGATTGTAACTCACATGGGAAGTTTCAAGTTTCCATTTTTTTGTTCCTGTCCTGGCTCTGTCTCCTCTCTTTTTCTTCCTCGCTCTTTGTTGTTTGGGTCGGGTCCGGTGCTTGCTCTGGTCCCGCTTCCCTTGTTCTTGTATTATTATTTTCTTTTTGGTTGGGATTAGATCTGGACTTGGAATCGAACTTCAAACTTTGTGAAGTTCCATTTTGGTTTTGTCTCTGCCCCCGTCTTTGTTTGTCATTTTCGGTCGGTCTTTTTGTCAGGACCAGATCTAGGGTTGGAAATGAAATATGGAACTTTGTGTAGTTTCTCTATCTTGTTCCCAACCCGACTCCGCATCCGCCTTAACTTTTGATGTTCTGTGGACTTGACTTAACTGTCTGTTCACGTCGTTGTCTCCGTCCTTGAACTACCACATTTATGGCATTAAATGCAGCTCGTTGGCACACTCAAATTATTGATTAAAGGTTTAATTATGCTTGAACTACCTCATTGTTATTATTATACAAATTGTTTAAGCAAATCACGGCCAGGAAAGTCCCAAGAGAATTGATTTGATCGCGGGGGAAAATTGTGGAGCGAATCTTGGTGAATTTCTGGTCAATCCTAAGGAGTGTTTTGAGGTAGGTTTTGTTGTCTTTCTTTCTCCTGTTCTTCTTTTGAGTGTGTTGTTTTGGCGCATTTGCAGGAGGGATTTTTTGTTCTTTTTTTTTTCTTTTTGTTTACTTTGTTGGTTTTTGTGCTTTTCTTTCTTGTTTTGTTTGCTTGGTTCTTTCTTTTCTGTTTCATTTTGTTGGGTTTGTCTTTTGGTTTATCGTTTTTGTTTTGTTGTTTGTTCTGTTGTCACTTTCATGAAAGGTCCATTTTGTCGTGCTTTGGTTTTGACTAGGGTTTCGATTTTGAAAGGGTTTCCTTCCTTGGGTGATTAATTTCATTTTGAGACCCTGTTATGGTTTTCTCATGTTGGTTTTGGGTTGTTCGTACGGGTTTCTCGCTGTGCCCTAGTTTTTGGAAATGATGTATCAAGAGAATTAGGGTTTTGGAAATATAACCTTTTTCATAGTTTTAATGAATTTTGTATAGAGGAGCTGTAGGAGGGATAAAATTATGCTATTTCTAGTTTCCTTTGGGGCCCATGTGACCTAGGGTTTAGGGTCCATATGACCATAACCTTGTTTGAAATACTCTCCCTTTGTTGGAATTATTTTGCTCCTGTTCATTGTTATGAAGTTACTTATCTTTACTCTTGGTCGGAACCGGATCTAGAGGGGAAGTTGAACTTGGTAGCTAACTTTTTTTTCTGGTCCGGTTCCCATTCTGGTCCCACTTCTGACCTTGTTTCAGTTTTGGTCTGGTTCCTGTCCCACCTCTGACCATGTTTCGGTTCTGGTCTAGTTCCCGTGCTGCCTCTGACCCTGTGTTGGTTTTGGTCTTGCTTCTGACACTATTTCTCCTTGTCCAGTTATGATCCCGACCCTACCACATGATAAGAAACATTATCTATGCCTAATGCTTCTACGGTTCCGCGTTCGATGAAGGTATAGTTTGACCAAGTAAATATTATTTTAGAAGGATGGAGGAAGAATTATATGATTGACTAACTTAGATGCTTTGTTCATCTAATACAGGGAATTGTTGCAGGTATTAAGAAATGTCGGGAGCATCAGATGAGGCCTCTCAGAGGAGCCAGCCAGGTGAACTTCATGGCAAGGAGTTAGGTCGAAGAAGATCAAAGTGGAACAACTCCCGTATACCTTAAGGTGTAAGCATAGGGAGGTTGTCCTCACAGCTAGAAAAATTGATTATGACTGGACTTATATTAGTGACACCAATTTGGGTCCTTTTAATTATGAAGAATTGCATGAGGAGACATTCACTGAGGAGCAGGTGACGGGAAGGACAAAAAGGATTGTTCAATTTGGGCTGGACATTATAGAAGGGTTAATGATGCCTTTCTTTATGCCATTATTAACAATCTTAATGGGGATGCAGGGTATAGGCTTAGTAGGGAGGCAATGCCTTTTGTGAATGAATGGGGGCATTGGTTTATCTAGTACCCCACATTCACCTATTTCAAGTTAGTAGGCTTTGATGGTCACCCCCATTTTCTACCTAGATGTTGTGGTGATAGGATCATTTTAATGGAGTTTATTTATCAAGCCTTGGCTGTGAATTTCCAATTTAGCAACAAGCACAAGACTAGGTGTGATAAGTTTCCAATGAAGCTGCAGGCCTTTTGCTGTACACACATTTTGGTAGCTAAGACTATTTGTGATGAATTAGTTTATTTGAAGTTGGGCTTGTACACGGCCAGAAAATACTATGATCCCAAACAAAAGATGAGGGCTTTGCTTCCTAGTATCTTTGAGAAACATTTTAATCTATTGGAGGATTTTTGGGAGGACTTGCAAGATGAGTATGATCTTAGGAAGAAGAATTATGAAAGGATACATATCCCACTTGTGGTTGAGTTTTGGATAAAGGAAGACATTCCATAAGCATTGTTTGATGATGGGACTTTTTTGGATCCCGGGTATGATGCAGGCAAGATTGGTACTAAAGATCTTGATCCAATAGATTGGAATGTTGAGGAGACAATCAACATAAAGAAAATTGCATGACCGGTGCTGGACAAGAGTATTCAATGGGGGAGTTTGAGGACTAATCAGGCCGAGGCTACATCATCTAAGAAGAGGAAGGCTACAGGTACCACCCAAGGATATAAAAGGGTAAAGAGAAGGATGGCACGTAAGGAACCTTTAGAGTTTATGCCTTCTAGTGCACAAGGTGAGGAGGTGGTTCCTCAAGATCTTCCATAGGTACAAGAAGATGAAACAACTACGAAAGTGGGTGCTTCTACATCTATTGTAGGGGAGGCACCTACTCAACCCTCTGATGCACAAGAATTGGGCCAAGAATCACCAAAGGGAGCCCTCCATGATGAAGCAGAGGTCTTAAAGTGAATGGAGGATGAAGTTGAGGTACATAATATAGAAACCGATTTAGAAAAGACTCCCTCTAATAAAGGGCATCATGTATCAACATCTTTGGATGTGACAGATGATGCAAGCACTGAACATATATTGACTGAGGAAGATAAGTGGGAACTCTTTGAAGATGCAAAAAGAGAAGTTGATGCTAAGGCACAAGTTGAGGCATCAACTCAACAACAAGAGGAGGAGGCCAAGGCACAATATGAGTTGGAAGTTAAGCATAAGGAGTTGGAAGATAAGATCAAGGTTGATGAATTGGCTCAACAACAACGAAAAAAGGAGCAGGAGCTCAAGATTCAAGAGGAGAGAGATAAGTTGATAATGAAGCAGAAAATCCATCACCTTGAAGAAGAAAAGGCCCAACAAAGAAGAGAAAAAGAAGCTATAGAAGCTAATCTCAAAGCACAAGAAGAGGCTTATAGGTAAAAGGAAGAGCAAGAGCATTTGAAAAGGGAAAGAGAGGCTACTGAGATTGCTGAACATGAAAAGAAGTCCAAGGAGGCATGGGACTATGTTGAAGAATTGAAAAAGCAGTGACATGAAATGTTAGAAAAGAAGAAAATAGAAGAGGAATGCTTAAAGCAAGAGCTGGAGGCTAAAAGGGTGCAAGAGAAAAATGATAAAGAGGAAGCAAAATGGTTAGCACAGGAAAAGGAGCAAAGTGATCACCAAAATGTGCAGGAGGTTGATTCTCAACCAGGGCCTACATTGTTACAACCTTTGTCTTCCACTACTGTTGCTTCTTCTTCAGCCCAGGCAGCCACTAATCGTATTGCTTCTACTTGGCTAAAACTGGACTTGGAAAGGAAACAAGTTGTCCAACCACAACCATTGAATTGGGAAGAAATAATGAAAGAAATTGGGAAAGAGAAACCTAAAAGGAAGGCCCAGGTTCTTCACTCCACTAGGATCACTGATGCTGGGGAGATCATTGTTGAATGCGCCATACCTGTAATGGAGAAGAGCTGTGATGATATCCAAATCATTAATTATCAGTTGGGGGCAGTAAATTTGGGAAAGCCTACGAGAAACCAATAGATGAGTTTGGTTGATATTGTGGCTTATTCAACCAAAACCCGAATGATCAAGGACAAACAAAGGAAGGATGAGGTTAAGATTCAATTGGATCAGCTTCATAGGTTTTTAAAGGATGTCTCAAGTCCCATTTCCCAACAAGCTACTCTTCCTGAATCCCCAGTTTTGTTAACCAAAAGGGAAGTAGATGATTTGGTCCAAATGAAGAGAAAGGTAAGAATGATGGATAAATGGTTGGATAAGCTCAACTAGGAGGTTGATGATGTTCTTGTTAAGGGTTATAAGATTCATAAGGCTACTCTTGATTTGGCAGAAGTTCTAGACCAACAGGCTAAGGATCTGGATAAGTAGAATAATGAATACAAGGAATATGTTAAAAGGCTTGAGGATATTAGCAAAATGCCCAAGTCCACTTTGCTGGAATATTTAGTTCTTGAGCAGGGTAATGAAGATTTTGTGGAGAAAACTGTGAGCATCATAAGATATAAATCAAGATCTATGCATGGACATGAAGAAGAAATCCGAGAAATGAGTAAAGACTTGAATCAACAGATGGTCGAATTAGAGGCAATTGTGGCGATTGTAGTCAACTTGGATTCCTCAAACAAAGAAGGCCTGCCTTTAGATAAACTAAGGGAGAGATGGAGGGTTAGGTTTGAAGAAATCATGCAAAAGGGAGATGATGGCCTGGATTTGGGTACTCTTCAACAGATGTTCTCCAGTTTTGACGAGTACATTCTTGAGCATTCAGTGCAAAAGTGACTGACTCTTTTCACCATGCTCTATCTGCTCTTCTCCTCTTTTTGTGGATTTTGACATAAGTTCTACTTTGAGTCTGATCCGTGGGTTTCATTTTCTTCTTGGAGTATCAGATTTCCTTTTTTTGTACAACAGAGTGATCAACCTTGAAACAAGGGTTCTTTAGTTCACTTCTGTGTTCAATTTTGACTCCATGAATTGTGGATCTTGATTGATAATTGAGAAATTCATGCATGTGGCACCCTATATGTACTATTAGAATCTACTTTGTAAAGGTCGGCTAATTGAAGAAAGATCAACACCTGATGATAGAAGATAGAAACTAGATCTAGGATTTCAATGTTTTAGAAAGATACTTTAAAAAGTTCAGTAAAAAGGCTTGATTATTTTAGAGTTTTCATACGTTTTCATGTCATGATTTTCAAAGTTTGGTCCATTTTGATAAGGTTAATGGTACATGATCAATCCATATGCCAGTGATTTTGCTGTGCTTAATTGTTCCTTATTTGATGAAAATTAATAGAAGGAAATAGATTCAAGATCATATCATTGGATTATCTGTGAATTAAATTATTATTGTATTCATTTGATTTGTGTTTTGGATGATGAGTGGGTGATCTGTTTGAAGTAAGTTTAGTGATTATTGATTATATTTGAATTAACATTATGGATGTATGCAGTAGCATAGTTTATTCTATGGATTGCATCTTGCTATAGTTGTGGTTAGGTAGAATAAACTCTCATTATTAATATGCATGTCTAGATGTGTAAGAATTTTATTCACGCTTCTTTGATTTAAATCTCTGATTTATCTTTTTCTTTTATTTAAAACCCCCCAAACATAGACTACTTGATGTTATGCATTCTTGTTCTTTGCTACCAACAAAGGTCCCTTGAACATTACATTCATATCAACCACTGAGTGAAGTCAGCATAATTGAGAACCAATTACCTGGACCTTGGGAGTTAGATAGGTACGAGAAAGTTCTTAGATCTTCTCAGAACCCTGAACCACTTGTTGAACTCCAAACCCCTATTGGGCATAGGCCTTGGGCTTGTAGAGTCTTGATCCAACCTTTATCACCACTGCTCACCCCACCTAGGTTTCCACCAGATCCACCTACACCACCTCACCGTCCACTTTCACCCATTCCACAACCTGCTTAACTTGTATCACCGCCAAGACCTATGGCTTACTTTATTAATAACCTTTCACCATTAGGGACTATCCCTTGAGGTATACATGATATCCCAAAAAATCCAGAGAGGTTATGTCCCAAGTACATGCATGGGGAGTCAAGAAGTGTTGAGGAGCACATACATGCATTTAAAGATGCCTGTACCTGTGCTCAGGTGGCTCATCGGGACGCTGTGTGTAGGTTGTTCCCCTATTCATTGGGAGACATGGTGTACAATTGGTACTTGAACTTACCCCAAGGGTCAGTTCTAAGTTGGACAGATTTAGAGAATGCCTTTATCAATAAATTTAGGGTTTATGTAGACCCTACTATCCTTTACCACCAGTTTTCCACTATAAGAAAAGAACACCATGAACCACTACCTCTATTCAACACCAGGTTCCAAAGAATGTACCGAAGGTTGCAGGATCCTTACCTGGTGGCTGAGAACATTTCCATGTTGACATACTTAAGGGATATGGACCCTTTGATTGGATTGTTCTTGAAAAGGACATATCATGCTAATGAAACTGACTCTTTAGCTAAGGTATATCATCTCGCCATTCAGTTGCAACAATAGATTAGTCTGCAATCCAAGAGTCTAGGAGGAGTTCTCCCTCCTATAGGATACCAAATGTCCAATCCACCCCCTCTATTCAATACGGTCCCAGGGATGTCCTATTCCCAATACAGACCCATGTCTGAATTCCAAGGTTCACCTCCCTTGCCATTTTTTAATAATGGTACCCAAGATTCCTCCCAGCAAAATCAAAATTACCAAAATCAAGCTGGAGGATCAAGTTCAATTAATCAATCTTTTGTTGTGAAGAATGTAGAAAGTGAAAAGACTCTCAAAAAGACATTATCTTAGATGTCTAACGACATGGCTCAACTCAGACATAATCCCCCTCAGAACCAGAACCAAGGTTTTCAGAATCAGGGTGGTTATCCTAACCAAAATCCTAGTCAGAATTATAATACCAACCAGAACACCAATAGGAATTTCCAGAACCAGAACTCCTCTAATCAAAAATATCAAAATCAGAATAGAGGATACAATCAAAGGCCTAACAACAATAGGCCATGGAATACTGGACCCAATAATAGAGGAGTTTCCCACAATTATCAAGCGGGAGACGAGAAGCCGCACACTGCTAATGTGGCAGACCTCAAACTTACGACCAATTGGTGTAGACTACATGATACAACAGTCCATTCTGAGGTAAATTTCCTAGAAATGGAAAAAATGGTTAAGATAGCCCAAGCTGATGCTCCATTCCAGGGTGCATCCAACAAATCTGGTGGATCAACGGATACTGCCATGGCATATGATATCTTTGAGGAAGAACTTCCATTTCCTAACCAGGAAGACAATGAAGCGGTGGAAGATGTGTATGATACCCAAGCCTTCCAAACCAAGGGGGGCAATTTCCTTAGAAATCAGAATAGAGGGCCATTCATGACCTCTGCCCCTCCTAATAACATGGTCCCACCAAATCAGAATGCTGATAATAATCCACCACCACCAAAGGGGCCATTAGATTCTCAGAACAAAGGTAATTCATTTTCAATTCCTAAATATCAGGTTAGGAATGATTCAGAATTTGATTTCATTACAAAGATCTAGAGGCAGAAGACTTCAATGTCTTTCTTTGATATTTTGAAATGGTGCCCGGCTCAAAAGGAAATCTTGTTGAAAGCCTTGGGGGAAGTAGATAGGTCAAAAGGAAGAGAAAATGTGACTCCTACTAATGAGATGAATGCAACTCTCTACAAAGGTAAGACTGGTACTCCACCTTTCTTGCTAAGTTTGAGAATCTTTGGAAAGAATTTACATAACTGTCTACTGGATTCTAGGGCATCGGGGAATGCCATGCCATTTTCCATTTGTAGGAAGTTAGGTATGAGCCCACTTCAGACGAATAAAAAGGTTATCCAGTTAGATAAAACATAAGTTAATGTGGTAGGAGAGCTTAGAAATATCCATGTACAGATTGGATCTGATCCAAGGATCCAAACTTATGTGGATATCCAAGTCGCATATATCCCAGAAACCTATGGTATGCTCTTGAGAAGAGACTTGATGAAAAGTCTAGGTGGATATTTGTATTTGGATTTCTCACACATGTGGCTACCATGGAAGGGAATAGAAAGCTAGATCAGAATTGAAAGTGAGCCCAGGCTCAAACACATGATCACTGAATATGATTCCCCTAATGAGGTAGCCTATTTTGAAACTGAGATAGGAGTTTACAAGCAGGAGGAAATCATGACCTTTTCAGTACTTCATTTTGATGACTCACCCCTTTCATAGCAAAATGACCTAATGATTATTGTTAATCAGCAAGTCCTAACAAGGAAATTACAATATGATAGGCTGGTACTAGGAGAGGAGGTCGATATGTGGAGTCTCATACTTTCTAACTAGTGTAGGGTGCATTACCAAAATCATTCTGAGTTAACTTGCCAACCTTGTGTAGATATTTTAAAACATGTCTCTAGGCTAGAAGAAACTTGTGAATGTCAACCTCAAGCCTCTACTAATGAATTTCCATTTCAAGCAAAGGATGCAATCATCCTTATGAGAGTTGGCTCTGCTCAGAGGGAATCATCTTCTCAACTCGAGCAGACTCAGGTTCTGTGTTCTGAATTATCACTAGAGATTGAGCAATCTCAGTCTTTGCCAATTACACTTACCCCAGAAACACTTCCAATGCCCAGGGCATTGGTGACAAAGGTACTAAATCATGACCTAGCTCAAGGGGAGGTTTAGGAATCCCTTCCTGAACAAATTTTCAATTCAGAATAATCTTCTGATGAACTGTGTCCCCAGTTACTTTCAAGTGCTAATGATCAACACCAGTCTGAGCTACCATATACTTCCAGCAAGAAAAAGACTATAGGCTAGAAAAAGAAAGAGATCCCAGCCTTAGATCAATTATGGATTTTGAAATTTGATGGCTCTAAGTCCAAATCAGGAAGCGAAGCAGGGGTGGAATTAACCAATCCAAAGGGGAAGACTTACTTTGCTTCCTATAGGCTATAGTTTTGTTGCACAAACAATGTGGCAGAGTACGAAGCACTTGCTAGGGGCTTAATGTTTGCTCATTAGAAGAAGGTCACATCTCTTATGGTGATGGGGGACTCTAAAGTCATTAACAAACATGTTCGTAGCCAATATACTTGCCATAATAAAAGATTGGCTACTTACAAAAATAGGGTTTGGAATCTGATCGAGGACTTTGACGCTTTTAGAATTACTTTGATTCCTAGGGAACAAAATCATATTGCAGATGCTTTGGCAGTTACTGCTAGTACTTTGGAGCCTATGCAGGACTCCAAATTGAAAAGACTTTTAGTTTAGCTAGTTTCAATCCCAGCAGTCCCTGATAATGTTCAGAATTTTTAGGTCTTCGAGGATGACCAACACATACTCACCTTCTTGGCAAGTTCAGATGTCTTTGAAGGGAAGATCATAGATGAATCAGATAGAGATCAAAGAGAATGGGACCCTAAAGGTTGTGATATAGAAGGAGTAATGAACTTAAAGAGTAACACCATCCCCAAGGGGATGGTAGCCTTAGAAAGGATATTTGATTCTGATCCTTAGGCTTGAGAGAGAGTGCCCATGCAGAGTGAAGGAGGGAAGTACGAATCTATTAATCTGGCTGATTCGGGCCCCGAAAGAAATGTCCTTATAGGAAAGATCTACCCTGAGGAGATCAGAAATGAGATAATTATGGTGTTAAAAGAAGATATTGCAACAATTTCCTAGAGTTATGAAGATTTAAAGACTTTTGCACCTTTGTGATCACACACACAATACCACTGAAGCCAAAAGCCAAGCCCTTTCGTCAAAAGCAGCGCCTAGTCAATGCTTTGATCAAGCCTTTAATATAGAAGGAATTGCAAAAGCTTTTATCAGCAAGAATCATCTTCCCAGTAAGGCATTCCATGTGGGTTGCCAATGTAGTGCCAGTACGTAAGAAAAGTGGGGAAATCAGGTTGTGTGTTGATTTCAAGAATTTGAATAAAGCCTCAAAGAAGGATAACTATCCACTTCCTTCTCTTGATGAGGTATTACAAATTGTTAATGGATCCCATATGATGTCATTCTTAGATGGCTATTCTAGGTATAACCAAGTGCTTGTCAGTCATGAGGATAGGATGAAGACTGCCTTTACTACAAAATGGGGAACATTTTCCTATAGAGGTATGTCAATTGGCCTCATTAACACTGGAGCTACCTTTCAGCGTGCAATGGATGTGGCTTTTAAAGATTTGATAGGTAAGTGTATTATTATATATGTGGATGAATTGACAATATTTTCCAAGAAAATAAAGGATCATGCTACTGATTTAGCAAAGGTCCTTAAGAGATGTATCAGCTATGGAGTATCTCTAAATCCCAAGAAGTGTGTCTTTGGAGTTTCTGAAGGGAAACTTCTAGGGCATGTGATATCAGAAAAGGGAATATCCGTAGATCCCGATAGAGTTGAGGCTATTTTGAAATTGATGATGCCAGGCAGTAAAAAGGAGATGAGGTCCTTCTTTGGGAGGATTAATTTCGTAAGGAATTTCATAACAGGGTTTGCAGAAATTGTCAAACCCCTCAACGAGATGATGAAAAAAGATGCTAAAATTGAATGGAGAAATGAGGCTAAATCTGCATTTTTGCAAATAAAGCAATCAATATCTGAGGCACTGGTCTTGACTAGCCCAGATTACCTAAATCCCTTTTATATTTATTCATTTGCATCTGATCATTCATGCATATCAGTGCTAACACAATGCAGAGGTGAAGGAGATGAAAGAATAATTGCCTTCATGAGCTCGCCATTCAAGAATGCAGAAGTCAGGTACCCACCCTTGGAAAAATAGGCCTTTGCATTGGTGTGAGCAGTAAAAAAGTTCAGGCATTACATTTTGAGAAGCCAAGTTATTGCTATAGTGCCTGATCCAGTGATTAAGTCTCTCTTTATGCAAAGAGAATTGGGGGAAAGAAGAGGAAAATGGATGGCTATCCTGCAAGAGTATGATTTAGAGATCTATCCAATGAAACTTGTCCGAGGACAAGGTTTATCAAAGGCCATGAAAGATGTTGACAAGAATATTACCTGTCAGTTATATAATGTGCACTCATTTACCAAGGACCCATGGTATACTGACTTGATCTTCTTCCTTCTCAATAACAGATGCCCATAAGAGATGAATGCTACCCAGAGAAGGGCATTGAGGATGAAGAGTTATCATTACATGCTCAAAGGAGGGGCTCTATACAGAAGAAATTATGAAGGGGTGTATCTGTGATGTCTGGATCAGCAAGAAGCTAAGCATGCTATGGCTAAATTCCATGGTAGGCATGGCACATGACCTGGGTCAGTTGATTCTTTGGCTCATCAAATCCTTAGGTCAGGATATTATTGGCCCCATGTGTTCAGGGATGCACATCAACATGTCAGGACATGTCATACATATCAGACTTCTGCATCAAAGGAGCGTATTCCAACAATGCCTTTACAACTAGTATATGAGGTAAGACCATTTTTCCAATGGGCACTGGATTTTGTTGGGGTAATTAATCCTAATTCTTCTACAAGACACAAATTCATCCTAACTGCTACAGACTATTGCACCCATTGAAATAAGGCTCAACCATGCAAGAACAACACCACTGATGTGGTTAGCAAATTTCTCATTGAAAACATTGTTACCAGGTTTGGAGTGCTGTTTGCCTTGGTATGTGACAATGGCCCTATCTTTTCATCTATTGAATTTATACAATGGGCTTACGAACATAAAATTATCTTGAAATATTCCTCTAACTATTATCCTCAAGGAAATGGTTTAGCGGAATCTACTAACAAGAATCTGTTACAAGTGATAAAGAAGTTACTTGAAAGTAATCCTAGAGACTGGCATACCCAGTTAAGATTTGCCTTATGGGCAGATCAAACTCATATTAAGGTTTCTCTAGGAAGTTCCCCCTTTAAACTAGTTTATGCCCAAGATTCTGTTTTCCCCATACACTTACAGATACCTGTTCTTAAGTTCATGCAGGATTTTTATACAAGAGATGACCGGATTGAGGTGAGACTAAATAACCTTTTAAACATGGAAGAACAGAGAGATACTGCTCTACAACAGTTTTTCAAGCATTAGGTTGTTGTCAAACGTTGGTTTGACAAAAGAGCTAAGATTAAGGCATTCAGAATCTCAGATCTGGTGTTGTTGTGGGACAAGGCTAAGGAGACAAAGGGTGATCACCAAAAATTTGACAGACTCTGGCTAGGTCCGTATCAAGTAGCCGAGATCTTGGGTGAGAATGCTTTTTGTTTGAGCACTTTGATGGGAGAACCTATTCCATTGCTAGTCAATGGGTAGTTTCTTAAGCATTACTTCGGATCGTAAAGGTTTGAGTTTCTGAATTGGTCATATATATGTATTTTGTGTAATTACTGGTTCTTTGCTTCCTTTTTGTTGTTTATTTGTTTTTTCTTTCTTTCTTTTTGTTTCCTTTGTTGTTTTGTGTCTGTTTTTGGTATTCTTCTTTGGGGATTCTCTTTTCTTTCCATCTTAAAACATTGGGGTTGTTATTCAAAGAATGTTGTGGGCACTAGGAGAGAAATTGGTTTAGGCATTTTTGGGCATATACGTCGAAAGATTTTTTTCTAAAGCTCATGCCTTATGGTCATTTTAGCATGAGTCTGAAGGCTATTAGGAGTAAGGTATATTGTAGATAACCTCCTGAACTATCATTGAAATCTATCACAAAATAGATAAAACATCCGACTATAAAGTGCCTATTCATCTCAGGGTAATTATATCTTTGATTCAAGTAAAAAATCTATTTCCCCAAAACTGTCATGGGATCCACTGTAGTTCTCAACCCACATCTCAGACTAATAAAGTATTTGTATTGAGGAGGTTTTTGAAAAGAATTTTCACAAGGCCTGTAAAAGAAATAAGAAAAAGAGAAGCACTAAGATAAAAGGAAAACTCAATACTAAATGGGTAATTCAAGTATCTCTATCGGGGCTATGGACACCTGACTGGTAGTAAAGCAATGCTTTGAGAGAACTAGAGATATCTCCATCAGGGCTATTGACGCCTGACTGGCAGCAGAGCAATACCTAGGATTCCATTGCACGATACTTAAAGGACTCAACCCATGTAGCTTGGATCGTAGATATAGTTGTTTAGGTGTGGAGAAAGCTCAAATAAAGAAGGATGCACCATAAGCATGCACACACTCAAATTCAAGCAGTAGTTTATGTTGGTCCTACATTTGAGATTCCAGCTCAACTTTACTTAAATATTCTGATCACACTTAAGTTAACATGTCTCATGAACTATAAGTTTTGGGGTGATTGAATTCTTCAATATATTAAAAATGGGTAAACCATTTTTCCCAGCTGAGTTGCCATTTGTTATGCCTTGCATAACCACCCCATTTTATTCTATTTTGGAACAAAATGGGTCCCCCTTTTCTTTTGTTTTGGTTGCCTTTGGTTGTTTGGTTCTTAGGAGTTCTTTTGTTTTTCTCCTAAGTCTGTCTTTTGTTCTGTCAGAGGTGGGTCCGGAACCAAATCTAAACATGGAACTATTTCAAGGTTTCTAGTTTGGATATAGTTCCGACTCCGACTCCACCTTCTCTTTTGTTTCTCCTTTTTTTTGTTGGTTGTTTTTGACTAACACTTGGGTTGGTCCATCCTCCTATTTTTTGGTCATTTCCTTGTGTTTTGTTTGTTTGCTTGCACGGGATCGGAACCGGGATTGTAACTCACATGGGAAGTTTCAAGTTTCCATTTTTTTGTTCCCATCCTGGCTCCGTCTCTGCTCTTTTTCTTCTTCGCTCTTTGTTGTTTGGGCCGGGTCCGGTGCTCACTTTGGTCCTACTTCCCTTGTTCTTGTATTGTTCTTTGATTTTTTGTTGGGACCAGATCCGGACATGGAATCGAACTTCGAACTTTGTGAAGTTCCATTTCGGTTTTGTCTCTGCCCCATCTTTGTTTGTTGTTTTCGGTCGGTCTTTTTGTCGAGACTAGATCTGGGGTTGGAAATGAAATATGGAACTTTGTGTAGTTTCTCTATCTTGTCCCCGACCCGGCTCTGTGTCCGCCTTACCTTTTGATGTTCCATGGACTTGACTTAACTGTCTGTTCATGTCATTGTCTCCGTCCTCGAACTACTTCATTTATGGCATTAAATGCAGCCTGTCGGCAGGCATGAATTATTGAGTAAAGGTTTAATTATGCTTAAACTACCTCATTGTTATTATTATGTGAATTTTTGAAGCAAATCATGGCCAGGAAAGTCTTGAGAGAATTGATTTGATCGTGGGGGCGAATTGCGGAGTGAATCTTGGCGAATTTTTGGTCAATCCTAAGGAGTGTTTTGAGGTAGGTTTTGTTGTCTTTCTTTCTCCTATTCTTCTTTCGAGTGTTGTTTTGGCACATTCATGGGAGGGGTTTTTTGTTCTTTTTTCTTTTTCTTTTTGATTCCTTTGTTGGTGTTTGTGCTTTTCTTTCTTGTTTTGTTTGCTTGGTTCTTTCTTTTTCTGTTCTGTTATGTTTTGTTGTGTTTGTCTTTCCGTTTGTCGTTTCTATTTTGTTGTTTGTTTTGCAGTCGCTTTTGTGACAGGTTCATTTTTTCGTGCTCTAGTTTTGACTAGGGTTTTTATTTTGAAAGGGTTTCCTTGCTTGGGTGATTAATTTTTTTTGAGACCCTGTTCTGGTTTTCTCACGTTGGTTTTGGGTTGTTCGTATAGGTTTCTCGTTGTGCCTTAGTTTTTGGAAATGATGTATCAAGCAAATTAGGGTTTTGGAAATATAACCTTTTTCATGGTTTTAATGAATTTTGTACAGAGGAGCTGTAGGAGGGATAAAATTATGCTATTTCTAGTTTCCTTTGGGGCCCATGTGACCTAGGGTTTAGGGTCCATATGATCATAACCTTGTTTGAAATACTCTCCCTTTGCTGGAATTATTCCACTCCCGTTCATTGTTATGAAGTTACTTATCTTTACTCTTGGTCAGAACCAAATCCAGAGGGGAAGTTGAACTTGGTAGCTAACTTTTGTTTCTAGTCTAGTTCCTATTCCAGTCCCGCTTCCAACCCTGTTTCGGTTCTGGTCTGGTTCCCGCCACCCCTTCGACCATGTTTCGGTTCTGGTCCGGTTCCCGTGCCGCCTCCGACCCTGTGTTGGTTCTAGTTCCAGTTTTGGTCCCGCTTCTCACACTATTTCTTCTTGTCCAGTTCTGATCCTGGCCCCGCCACATGATAAGAAACATTGTCTATGCCTAATGCTTCTACGGTTTTGCCTTTGATGAAGGCATAGTTTGACCTAGTAAATATTATTTTAGGAGGATGGAGGAAAAATTATATGATTGACTAAATTATATGCTTTGTTCATCTAATATAGGGAATTGCTGCAGGTATTAAGAAATGTCGGGAGGATCGGATGAGGCCTCTCAGATGAGCTATCCAGGTGAAACTTCATGGCAAGGAGTTAAGCCGAAGAAGATCAAAGTGGAACAACTCCCATATACCTTTAGGTGTAAGCATAGGGAGGTTGTCCTCACAGCTAGAAAAATTGATTCTGACTGGATTGATATTACTGACACCAATTTGGGTCCTTTTAATTACAAAGAATTGCATGAGGAGACATTCACTGAGGAGCAGGTCATGGGAAGGACAGAAAGGATTGTTCAATTTGTGCTGGCACATGTTGCACTCTTCCCCCTATCTGTCCAATGTCCAGAGTTGATTCTTGCAGTAGCTGGAGCATATAACCCTGCTACTAGGTAGTGTGTGGATGTAAAGGGTAATGTCATTATTGACTTCATGCCTCCAATGATCAAATTCCCGTTTCATATACCTAATCCCAAGAATCCTAAGGAATTGAATGAGGCGGAAGCTTTGAAGCTTTATAGTGATAATAAGGAGAGGAATAGGTTTCACATGAATAAGACTTGGATGAGGGTGGGGAAGAAGTCTCTGACTAAGCTTCCAGACCAGCCTAAGAGGGTAGAATTTAGTAAAGAAATTGCAGATATAATCATGTTCCTTTCTAGGGTGTTTGGTAAAAGGGATGCTTCACTATTTAAAGAATGGATGTTTCCTTTCATTCAAACTATTTTGGATGGGAGGCAACAATTTTCCTGGTCAATGATAGTATCAGAAAACATTCAAAATCAGATGATAAAAGTGAGAGAAACCAAGCATTTCTTTATGACCTCCTATGTAGTTTATGCAGCTGCCCGTGTGGGGATTTTTCCTGGACTTCAAACAGTAGGTATATTGGGGGAAGCCCAAGGATAGAAGAAAGTGTGGGAGTATTATAACCAGCTCACCTTGCAGGCATCAAAGCAACATTATAGAATGGTTAATGATGCCTTTCTTTATGCCATTATTAACAAGATTAATGGGGATGCATGGTATAGGATTAGCAGGGAGGCAATGGCTTTTGTGAATGAATGGGGGCATTGGTTTATCCAGTACCCCACATTCACCTATTTCAGGTTAGCAGGCTTTGATGGTCACCCCCATTTGCTACCTAGATGTTGTGGTGATAAGATCATTTTAATGGATTTTATTTATCAAGCCTTGGCTGTGAATTTCTAGTTTAGCAACAAGCACAAGACTGGGTGCCATAAGTCTTCAATGAAGCTGAGGGCCTTTTGCTGTCCACACATTTAGAAAGCTAAGACTGTTTGTGATGAATTAGTTTATTTTAAGTTGGGCTTGTACACAGCCAGGAAATACTATGATCCCAAACACAAGATGATGGATTTTCTTCCTAGTGTCTTTGAGAAGAATTTTAATCTATTGGAGGATTTTTGGGAGGACTTGCAAGATGAGTATGATCTTAGGAAGAAGAATTATGAAAGGATACCTATCCCACTTATGGTTGAGTTTGGGATAAAGGAAGACATTCTAGAAGCATTATCTGATGATGGGATTGTTTTTGATCCTGGGTATGATGCAAGAAAGATTGGTACTAAAGATCTTGATCCAATAGATTGGAATGCTGAGGAGACAATCAACATAAAGTAGATTGCAAGACCGGTGCTGGACAAGAGTATTCAATGGGTGAGTTTGAGGACTAATCAGGCCAAGGCTACATCATCTAAGAAGAGGAAGGTTATAGGTACCACCCAAGGATATAAAAGGGTAAAGAGAAGGATGGCGCCTAAGGAAACTTTAGATTTTATGCCTTCTAGTGCACAAGGTGAGGAGGTGGTTCCTCAAGCTCTTCCAGAGGTACAGGAAGATGAAACAACTGCGGAGGTGGGTGCTTTTGCATTTGCTGTAGGGGAGGCACCTACTCAACCCTATGATGCACAAGAATTGGGCCAAGAATCACCAAAGCGAGCCCTCCATGATGAAGTAGAGGTCTTAAAGTGAATGGAGGATGAAGTTGAGGTACATAATATAGAAAATGATTCAGAAAAGACTCCCTCTGATAAAGGGCATCATGTATCAACATCTTTGGATGTGACAGATGATGCAGGCACTGAACATATATTGACTGAGGAAGATCATTGGGAACTCTTTGAAGATGCAAAAAGAGAAGTTGATGCTAAGGCACAAGTTGAGGCATCAACTAAACAATAAGAGGAGGAGGCCAAGGCACAATCTGAGTTGGCAGTTAAGCAGAAGGAGTTGGAAGATAAGGTTAAGGCTGGTGAATTGGCTCAACAACAACAACAAAAGGAGCAGGAGCTCAAGATTCAAGATTCAAGAGGTAAGTTGATAATGCAGCAAAAAATTCATGACCTTGAAGAAGAAAAGGCCCAACAAAGAAGAGAAAAAGAAGCTATTGAAGCTAAGCTCAAAGCACAAGAAGATGTTTATAGGAAAATGGAAGAGAAAGAGCATTTGAAAAGGGAAAGAGAGGTTGTTGAGATTGTTGAACATGAAAAGAAGTTCAAGGAGGCATGGGACTATGTTGAAGAATTGAAAAAGTAGCGAGATGAAATGTTAGAAAAGAAGAAAATAGAAGATGAATGCTTAAAGCAGGAGCTGGAGGCTAAAAGGGTGCAACGACAAAAGGATAAAGAGGAAGCAGAAAGGTTAGCACAAGAAAAGGAGCAAAGTGATTAGCAAAATGTGTAGGAGGTTGATTCTCAACTGGGGCCTACATTGTTAAAACCTTTTTCTTCCACTACTGTTGCTTCTTCTTCAACCCAAGCAGCCATTACTCCTATTGCTCCTACTTGGCTAAAATTGGGCTTGGAAAGGAAACAAGTTGTCCAACCATAGCCATTGAATTGGGAAGAAATGATGAAAGAAATTGGGACCTAGGTTCTTCACTCCACTAGGACCACTGATGTTGGGGAGACCATTGCTGAATGTGCCATACCTGTAATGGAGAAGAGACGTGATGATATGCAAATCACTGATTATCAGTTGGAGGCAGTAAATTTGGGAAAGCCTATGAGAAACCAACAAATGAGTTTGATTGATATTATGGCTTCTTCAACCAAAACCTGGATGATCAAGGATAAACAAATGAAGGATGAGCTTAAGACTCAATTGGATCAGCTTCATAGGTTTTTAAAGGATGTCTCAAGTCCCATTTCCCAACAAGCTGCTGTTCCTGAATCCCCATTTTTGTTAACCAAAAGGGAAGTAGATGATTTGGTCCAACTGAAGAGCAAGGTAAGAATGATGGATAAATGGTTGGATAAGCTCAACCAGGAGGTTGATGATGTTCTTTTTGAGGGTTATAAGATTCATAAGGCTACTCTTGAGTTGGCAGAAGGTCTAGACCAGCAGGCTAAGGATCTGGATAAGCAGGATAATGAATACAAGGAATATGTTAAAAGGCTTGAGGATATTAGCAAAATGCCCAAGTCCACTTTGCTGGAATATTCATTTCTTGAGTAGGGTAATGAAGATTTTGTGGAGAAAACTGTGAGCATCATAAGATATAAGTCAAGAGCTATGCATGGACATCAAGAAGAAATCCAAGAAATGAGTAAAGACTTGAACCAATAGATGGTTGAATTAGAGGCAATTGTGGCCATTGTAATCAACTTGGATTCCTCAAACAAAGAAGGCCTGTCTTTGGATAAACTAAGGGAGAGATGGAGGGGTAGGTTTGAAGAAATCATGCAAAAGGGAGATGATGGGGAGAGTTTATTGTTAGATCAGTTTATGGATATCTGGGAGGAGGTAAGAACTGCTAGAAAAGAGCTAATTAAGTTAAAGGAGATGGAAAAGTTGGTTTCTACGAAATTTGAAAGAATCAAATTTGAAGGTGACTAGTTGGATGGGCCGGATTTGGGTACTCTTCAACAAATGTTCTCCAGTTTTGATGAGTACATTCTTGAGCATTCAGTGCAAAAGTGACTAACTCTTTTCACCATGCTCTATTTGCTCTTCTCCTCTTTTTGTGGATTTTGACATAAGTTCTACTTTGAGTCTGTCCATGGGTTTCATTTTCTTCTTGGAGTATCAGATTTCCTTTTTTTTTACAATGGAGTGATCAACCTTGAAACATGGGTTCTTTAGTCCACTTTTGTGTTCAGTTCCAACTTCATGAATTGTGGATCTTGATTGATAATTGAGAATTTCATGCATGTGGCACCCTATATGTGCTATTAGAATCTACTTTGTAAAGGTCGGCTAATTGAAGAAAGATCAACCACTTGATGATAGAAGATAGAAACTAGATCTAGGATTTCAATGTTTTAGAAAGATACTTTAAAAAGTTCAGTAAAAAGGCTTAATTTTTTTACAGTTTTCATACATTTTCATGTCATGATTTTCAAAGTTTGGATCCATTTTGACAAGGTTAATGGTACATGATCAATCCATATGCCAATGATTTTGCTGTGCTTAATTGTTCCTTATTTGATGAAAGTTAATAGAAGGAACTGGATTCAAGATCATATCATTGGATTATCTGTGAATTAAATTATTATTGTATTCATTTGATTTGTGTTTTGGATGATGAGTGGGTGATCTGTTTGAAGTAAGTTTAGTGATTATTGATGGTATCTAAATTAGCATTATGGATGTATGCAGTAGCATAGTTTATTCTATGGATTGCATCTTGCTATAGTTGTGGTTAGGTGGAATAAACACTCATTATTAATATGCATGTATGTATGTGTAAGAATTTTATTCACGTTTCTTTGATTTAAAGCTCTGATTTATCTTTTTCTTTTATTTAAAACCCCTCGAACGTAGACTACTTGATGTTATGCATTCTTGTTCTTTTTTACCAACAAAATCCCCTTGAACATTACAGTCATATCAACCACTGAGTGAAGTCAGCATAATTGAGAACCAATTACCAGGACCTTGGGAGTTAGATCTCCATGTGTTATCTTTCTCTTTCAGGAGAAATAGAATAGTAATATTCTATTTAATGTTGTGTTTTTTTGATCATCAACAATACTGTGTAATTATAGGAGCACTTTTTTTTTTACTTGTTCACCCTCCTCATAACTCTCCTCTTCTTCACTTATATGAGTATCTATAGAGAAACTCACCTCAGGAGTAGGCTGTGAAGGTATGTAATCTAGGGGCTCTATGTCTTCAGCCTGTACTCCTAGATAGGTTTCATGAATCATATTTTTCCAATTGCCTCACAATTTATAAATAAGTAATTTTGTCAGGAACTACTCGTGGCAGCAATTGGGGAGTTCCTTCGAACCCATAGACCCTAATCATTGTACAATCTAGGAAAGCATACCAGTCTCCCCAATTATGGTTCACTTTATTTCTTGGGTCATTTCCCTTTGGTCTTAGGAATTTTTTTACTTCTAGGGATAAGTTATGATCACGTAGATATGCCAACAACTTGATCAATGGTTTCACAAAAAACTCTTCAAAATAAAGATAGTGAGACCTGCCAAATCGGCTATCCCACAATGAAGTCCGCATTTGTACAGGTTTGACATTTCCATTTGCATATGTATCCCTTATTCTCAATTCTTCACTCCAGACCTCTCTAAGATGTCCATGCAAAAGAAAATGCATAAATAGATAATAGTGTTTGAAATGAATATAATCACTATTGTTTTTAATATTTTCAAGCTCTTGATTTAGGGAAATGACCAAGTATCTAGCATAATTAAATGATCTGGCATCTGTGCTCTATATGTCTGCAACTAAGATCATTGGGGAAATAGACATGAGAGGTGAAACCTCTATCCCCAAAACCTGACCAGCTGAATACTAAGTGTATCAAAAATACTCCTAAATCAAATCCTCATGAAAAGGAGGGTTTTTTGCTGCTCAGAAACCTCCTGAGTTGACCTCCTTCATTCTTGGTCCTATGCAAGGGTAGCTTCCATCTTTTTTAGCTGGTATCCATATGGTGATACTCTATCAAGAGGTCTTTGACTGTGAATGGGAAGTTCATAAGACACTCCAACTGAAACACATTAGAAATTAGATCCTCATAAACAACAAGCATGTCAGCCCCATTATGTGATTGAATAACTCTCCTCTTGGGGTCGTATCTGCTAGCAAGAGATTTAACTAGTTCTACATTTGTGAACATGTTGGGAACCATGAGTCTCCCCAAGTTTAACCTCCATGGGTTGCAGACTGGTTGAAACCTAAATTTTTTTCTATAATGGTACATGAAGAGCTCATATCCACGTCGTGGTGTCCAAATATCTCCCAAGCCCTTATGTTTGTCCCATAGTCTATCCACTGAAGGAGCTATTTGAGCACTTCTCTTGGGTCTCGGCCTCGACCTAGGGCATTGATCTATCAGGTCTTGATTTAGGATTCTCTTTTTAGTTTTCTATTTTTTAGCTTTGGGTTTTTCTATGCTCTCCTCCATTGTTTGAATTCTTAAGCTTTTGAAAAATATAATTTCTGAGTTGGGATTGATGTACTTGAGTCTCATCTCCACTTGTTTTTGCTGTGTAAGAACTCCAAGATTTTCCTTTCTGCTTCTGCCCTTAGCAAAATCTTCCAGATTTTGCAAGAACTATGTGATCAACTTGTGGTGTAATTTACTTCAATTCTTGCCCATAAATGCACCTCCCTTTTTAGTCTTGTAATCGGGGGAGAACATTTATTTTAAATATCTCGATGATGCCTCAGGATGTCACATCGGTTAGTAATAATCATTATCGCCGTATCGATGAGACTATGATTCTTCTTCCACTGATAGCAACCTTCTCCACTGATGAACAACTTTCCTTAGGTCTATCGGTGGTATGCTAGATAATATCACCCCGATGCACCCCAAATCCACCGATATAAATTATGCACTTGATAATCCATGGTTATATTAGGCCATCGGGGGAATGTAAACATTTGTTCCACTGATGTTCATGTGTCACAATGATGTTCTTACTTTTGTTGACTCTGTCAGTCTATTGGGGAGAGCGCCTTAGGAGTTAGCTCGAGAGGGTATTGTTACATCAATACTAGGTTATAAGCTACTTTCATCGAGCCATCAACAAGGCTATAATGGGGGTTCCGTGAATGAGGCATTGTTTGGCCGATAGTGCTAATTTTTATTTAGGGACATGGAAAGATTTATGTAGTCTCAAAATAATTTATGGGTGTGACAATTTGGAAATGTAGGCTACAAAATGGATCTTGTCACACAAATTTCAACAATTTGTATTGATCATAAAATTAAAGTGGAAAATTTCTATGGTATGTGGAGGATAAGTGGGTGGAGGCTAGTGAAAAATGTGAGATTTTTCTAGTCCTAACATGATCTACTCTATCTTTTCATTGTTCTTCTAACTCATGACTCTCTTTAGTTCATGACTTTGCTCACTGTCACTCGGTTCATGACTTTGCAGTCTTCCATGCTAGTTGATGAAAAAAGTCTTTTGTTTCCTTTTATTGAAGTTATTGAAACAAATGCTGAAGATTTTTTCCAAGCATCCATAGCTTGTTCATGACTATTATGGTCTCATGCTTACTATTATGCTTTTGATAGATTTTTTCCAAGCATCCATAACTTGTTCGAAAGCACTTGTTTTAGGCTTTTAGCCATAACAACAAGGCAGTGAACTATATGACAAAATGCTTTGGTAGACATGTATGTAAAATATGGTAGCATAGACAAGGAAGTGAACTATTTGAAAAAATTCCTCAAAGAAATGTGGTCTCATAGAATGACATGACAAGCAAATGTAATTGGTAGCTGCTCCTAGTTATTAGCTATGCAATGTGAAGTAATTGGATAACTACTTAGGTTGAATTTGTAAAAACTATATTGTAATTGAAATTTTGTCATCTATCAACATATAATTATTAATTATGCAATGTGAAGTAATGATTTTAGTTTGAAAGATGCAATGCTTTGAGTTTGAAAGATGTGCAATGTAATGTAATCAAAGATATGAATCTAAACTAAAAATATATATTTTTTACATTTCATTAGTTAAACTCTTTATTTTATTTGCTCTCTATATCTCTAGGCTATGGAAATGCCTTTCAATTTCAAAAAAAAAAGTTTTAATCTCTTGTTCTACAATTTTTTACCTTTTTTTAAAATCCATTTTTTTCTCAATTTTTTTCTAGATTTTTTCTTGATTTTTTCAAAAAATATTATACTTTTGGTTTTCTGATTTTTTACCCAAAATATTTTTGCTGCTATCGATAAAGCAATAATAAGACTCTTGAAATTCTGTTCTTTTCTTAGAAATTTTTGATTATTTGCAGTTCCAAGCTTCTGTACTTTCCCATACAGGGTTTCCTTGTTCTCTTTTGCATTGAATTAGGTGGCTAGGTGAGTTAACTTCAATTTTTTTATGATTTGGTGGATTCTTGAAGAGTTTTGTGCATTTTGTAGTCAAATTGTTGAAACGAGTATGTAAAGACAGAGTTGAGGGTTTGTGAGTCTACAAAAATGGATTTTCACCCATTCCACCTATTGTAATCACTATAACTTGGTGGAATGGATGGGTAGCAAGTAGGAATAAGGTGTCCAAGTGGTTTCAGGGGTGAGGGAGGTTGTTTGAGGCTTTGGGCATGATGCCCTAGAGGTGAAAAAGTGTGGTTTTGAGTGAAATTGAGAGGTTTGAGTATGGTAATGGTTGTGAAAATTGGGGGAAGCAATTTTTGATGTTAGAATAAGTTTGTGTAGGATTTATTAGAGGTGTTTGAGGAGTTTTTGGAGTGTGGGAAGGTTGGGAAACTAGATTTTCATTAAAACCCCCTTAGAATGACTAAAAATGAGGGTTTCATGAATAAGAGACTTGGAGGCTGTGTCTCAATGTAAGAGTTGGGAAATTTGAGGTTTTGTTGCCTGGTTAAGAGTTCCCAATTGAGTTTTTGGTTTGAGAGGAAGATTAAAGAGGTGTTGCTTTGCAAAACATGCCTAATTGGCTAAGGAGGACAACGTTGAAGTCCAATTTTGATGTTGTTGGTCCAAAGATCCCATGGGGGAATTGGTGCCAATTTGATGTGAAAATTGGCCCTTTCCCAACTCCTATGATGCAAGATTGATGTGTGATGAAGAGTGATCCACTTTGTTGATGCTTGATGAGTGATCCAATAGAAAAATATGCATAACCTAGCTATGAACTCAATGATAATGGATGAAAACTGCTAATGATTTGAGCATAGTAAGTTTACTCAAATTGTGGATGTTGAAATGAGGAGATTAGCCTCTTATTTATAGAATGAGAAGATAGATGAATGCCCAAAATAGAGCAATGTGGGACTAAGAATTATCCAATGGCAAAGTGTCACTTGTTAACCTATGAGTGGATGGAGGATGCGCAAGTTTTGAGGATTGTGCCAATAAATACATATATTTGAATTTTGAAATTGTTGAAATGACATGCAAGAGGGAAGGAAGAATGCATTGAATGCCACTTGGCTCAAGGAAAAATGACATGTAAGAGAGAGTAAATGCCTTGTTGGAAGGACAAAGTCCACTTGGATTTTGAATTCAAACTTGGGGAATATTCCTTAAAAGATACCTTGTTGAGGAAAATAGAGATTTAATAAATCAAATAAGTCTATTTTCATGTGCAAGTGGTAAAAGCCAGAGGATGGGACATGAGAGGAGATTAAATTAATCAAAGTTAATTAATTTAAGGAAGGGGTTAAATAATGTGACCTATTTGACTTAAATTTGTGGATTTATTTAAATCAAATATGGGAAGATTGTGATAAGGGATTAATTAAATAAGGATTTTGATTTATTTAATTAAAAGCGATGATGTTAGATTAAACTAAATAATGTTTTAATGTATTTAATTTAATAGATAGACTTTAGAGATTTAATCAAATAAAATTAATTATTTAATTAAATAGGATAATTAGATCAAAATGGTTAATTTAATTATCGAGAAAAGGTGACTTAATTAGATAACTGATTTATTTAATTAAGAGAGGAATATTGATGAATTTAATCAGATAAGGGTATTTGATTAAATGATTAGACCGAAGGATGATTCAGGATGAAACGATGTTAGTGGTTAGGATCAGATGCACAATGTCAATTAGTACATTTTACGTGTCTACATTTTTCCCCTCTTTGAAGCAATGCACTCGTTGCGTTGGTTCAAAGAATAAATAGTCTCGATTGAAGCCAAATTTTTTTATTTTTAAAATATTTCCCCACTGCTGCCCAGTGAGAGAAAACATGCCAATATATTTCCCCTTGAGAGATTGGACAAAATTTTTGATTTTTGGGTGATCTCGCGAAAAAAGAGGACAAGGTGCCCGACAGGTCCAAAAAGGCTCCAGGAGGCCAAAAACGTGTCTAAATGCAATAAACCGATGTAAAACAGGCCTCAACTAGACAAAAATGGGTTTAAGGGTCCAAAACCCCAGTAGGCTAGCCAATTAGGGTGAAAAAACCCTAATTTTCAAGCTTAAAAAGGCCCCGAGGGGTCACTTTCAATTCATTTTCACACATAGCCCTCTAGCAACTTTGAGATTTGAGGTCTAACCTCCTGACGATATGGCGCAACGACAACTCTTGATGCACATTTTCGACTGAGTCCATACATACCAGCGGCCACTTGGCATTGGGGCACCGATAAGTGATCCTTACTGGAGCTTTATTTCTCATTTATTACTTTTAAAGTTAGCTCTTCTGCAGCGGCGCTATATAGCACCCCTCAAAAATAAAACTACGCCGCTTGGTGTTAGATTGCGCCAAGGCGGTGGAGTTTGGAGTTTGGAAATAAACTCCAAAATATGATGTTGATGTCATGGCCCACGAGGTCATTTCCAAAGTGTGATGCGGCAGTGCGCTTTCGACATTTTGTGCCCCAGTGTCATAGTTTGATGAAAAATCAAACTGCGATGCTGGGGTATTTTTTGGACGCTTGGCATGAAATTTTTCAAAAAATTTAATATGGTGACCCTTCCTGATGTAGGACGTGGAAAGGGAGCTCTATTCTCAAGAGCATAGGTCATGGGAGATCCTTGGTTACTTGCGAGACCTCAGTGACAAAGAGAGGATCAATTACGGGATATGGGGCTGTGGCCCATCGCATATGCAACGCCTGTGTGTACTCACCTTGGGTTAATGTCAGCACTTGTCGAGAGATGGCACATCGAGACCTTGACTTTCCACCTTCCTACCAACAAGGCCACCATCACTTTGGAGGATGTGTGGCGCATCCTGAGATTTCCGATTCATGGTCGGCACATTATTTTTGATATGGATGCTGGGTGGGACGCTTGTCACACAGTCCTCGCTACAAACAACACTATCTTTTGCGAGGGTTAGATTGAGCTTGAGCATCATAGGACTCTGGCTTCTCCCTTCCACTTGGTTGTTTTAACCATCATTTCAGGTCTCATTGCCCTAGATTAGTGAGGCCGGTACTTTAGTCCTGGTTGGGGACTTTGCTGGGAGCGCATAGTGATGCATGATAGGCAAGTTCATTTTGCTTAGGGGCTTGTTCTTCTTGCTTCACTTTACAAATATTTACACAAATATGTCTACCTCGATGGCAAAGCACTCGGGGCAGGTGTTACACTTCTCCATGTATGGGCGTGGGAGCACATCATTGTTCTTCGGCCACGAGTTGTTGTAGTACCGATGAGGCTTGATGATCCCCTCGTGTGGCACTACAGAGGTGGTGTGTCCTTCACACACACCGGCGAGCACGAGATTCCCTATTGGAGGAGAGTCCTAGATGAGATGTAGGCTTTTACATGATGCCCATACCTTGGTCGGCCCGGATGGGCCGACAATGCAGAGCAAATTTTCTTTGCCCGTCAGGACTGGTTTATGCAGGGGCGGGAGCATACCATGGTGGAGAGATATCTACCCGAGTGCATTCAATGCCAGTTCGGTGAGCCATAGGACCGGCCAGATGATGATTATGTGGCTGTATTTTCCCACACTATTTCACAGGCTTCATGGGGTTGATACATTCATGCTTCTAAGGCCGTTGACAACTTTAGACAGTTGGTGGCTCAGCCATGGATTTATGACCAGGGGCTTGTGGATCCAGGCGTCACACATGCATACAGAGACTGGTTCTGGCCTCCCCTACGGTTGACAGTTCTAGGAGCAATCCCCACTTGGCAGAGGATGAGGGGCAGAGGGGGAGGACAAGGATGGGGAGATAGTGTACGGTAGGACCAACCGGTCAAGGTTCCACCTCAGCCAGGTCAGGCTGATGTTTAGATGCAGGACCAGCAGCAGGTGTCAACTAGGCAGTAGGAGCAAGCAGGTGCACCACCACGAGCCGAGGGTGAGGATCAGCCTCACATGCAGCCTGCACGAGCACAACCAACAAGGCAGCTGAATTCCAGAGACACACTGATTGCATAGCTGCAGGGTCAAGTTCAGACCTTGACAGGGGAGAGGGATTAGGGCAGGGCTGAGAGAGATTAGGCCAGGGCTGAGAGAGACCAGACTATTTTGCAAAGGCAGGTCGTAGAGCTACAGGCGGCCGTAGAGATGGGTCGATGACAACAGTTGGAGAGCATGGAAGCCTCCTCCTCTTAAAGCACAGTGTCCATTCAGTCTTACAGGGAGGCTGTCTGGGAGGCAGATTATTATCGTATACATTATCATCAGACCATGCCTAGAGCAGAGTGGGACCCAGACTACTTGTAGTGGAACAACCATAGACCAATAGAGGGTCACGGTGACAGGGGCGAGGGAAGTAGACATGATGGGTAGACCTTGTTTTGATCGAGATGATACTTTTTGTGCCTTATGGGCTCCTTTTTGATAGCCTGATGGGCCTTTTTGTACTTATTGACACATATGTACAGTGATCCGATTATTTTGTACTATGACAATTACCCAATGATGATATATATGAGATGATGATTTTGATATGATGTGATGTGTACCATTTATTTATGCATTTATGAATGGTTGTATTTGTATATGCTATGCAATGATGTTTATGATGTGATGCGATGGATGCATTTCTTTTTGATGATGTATGCATTATGGATAGATCTTATATTATGCTGTTTTATTCATGATATGCAAATGGATTTATATGATATGTGATGTGAATGGATGATGATATACGTCTATATGATGATCTATTTATGTTGATGCAAATGATATGATATGTGATATGGAATTTAATATGAAAAATGATATGGAAATAATCTATGGTGTATATGCAAAATGATATGTGAACCATGCTTATATAAAATGATTATGGATGGATGTATGCTTTGCATATAATGGATTTTTTTATGTTCCTATTTATGCTTATAATGATGTGGAATGATTTATGCAATGAAATGTAAAAAATGATTGCGATGCCATTTATGAGATGTTCTATATATTGATATGGATGATTAATGGATGATATAATGCAGTGTAAATGCAATGGTCGTGTTTTATATGATGTGTATTGATGATGCAAATGAGATGGTTTTAAGATGCTTAGAATAACAAATATATTATCCTAAACATGTAATGATAATGTAATGTATGTGATGCATTTAATGTGATGTAATGTAATATATGAAATGATATGTTAATGCAAAGTGGTATGATGATGTTTTATGCAAAATGAACGTAATGTGGGAGATGACTTTATGATGTTATACACGTATGTATGATTATAATGCAATGTATTATCTATAATGCTCTTGTACCTATTATGTATGATTATGCAGTAGGTGGTAATGTGAAATGTCTATGAAATTTTTATGCAATGGTTCATGTGATGAATGGAGTGATGAAAAAAAGTGGATGCAATGTAATGAGATAGGGATGTGCTTATCTATGGAAAATGGATATAATAATATGTTTATATGATGATGGAAATGCAATGAATATGTTTCCTATATGATAATTTTATGTAATATGCTAATGATTTGTGGATGTAGGATCGATGATGATAATGATGATGATGATGATCAACTGTCATAGTACCTTGTTAGTGTGATGAGCAAGAAGGGATGAAAGAGAAGATGTCATTTCAACAAGACACAAGATGATGAATATACAAATGATGATGACTACTTGCCGAGGAGTTGGGATTTTCAAAGGGCCAATTTTCTTATGTTTGATAACATATGTGGTACAATGCATCAAGGTATAGAGAACTAGGATGGCGTTGTACCTAATGTGATGGAATTTGAATTGACAATTAGATAGGAGTATTCTTGTTCACATTTGACATACAGAAACCTTGCTAGGATGCATTTTAGAAGTTTCAAACACCTTAGACCAAAACATGGAAAGGTATAACCTATCAATGCAATAGTCAACAAGCTGCCCAAAACACCCTCCATACATACCTAACAAAGAAAGTATTCGCCAAGTTATATTACAAGAACAACCAACAAGCACAATAGACAAAAGATAATGATCTTTGCCCCATTCCTATTTCTCTAAATCCTCTATTTGGATATCATCGAGAGGTCCTTGGAATGAGCGCAATAAGATAAGTCAAAAAGATAAAGATAAAGTAAATAAACAAGCTGATGTTCTCGAATACCACTAACCAAAAGGGGATGTGTTTGTAAGGATAGGGACTGAAACTATTGCCAAAAGATAATGCCCATTGTAGGAAGGATACATCCTAGGACATGTTAGTGGATGGCGGCACACCATTTCGTTTATCCAAAGTGTTCTTTAAAATGATTGATATGAGACCAATTGGATGATAGGTTATTGATACAAAGAGTTGACCAACTTGCCTACATACTAACTTAGACCTGAGACTTGACGTTTTGAGTTTTCACTTTTCACCTGCTAGACTTGTTTTTGATTGTTTCACCAAAGGTTGAGGATGACGATCGTTTATTATGAGTGATGTTATTATGGGTGCAAGTGAGATGAGACAGATGGACTTTTTTTTTTCAAATATTTGGATGTTTTTGGAGTTTTTGCAATGTTTTGAGGCTGTTTTTGGTATTTTTTGAAATTTTGCAAATGTTTTTGATTTTCCAAATTTCTAAATATTTTGGGGTTTTCTAAGATTTTGACCAAGAGACTAACATAAGGACCTATCCTAGGGGCCTCGAGGGTTGATTATCAGATTAGCCTTGCCTACGTTATACACGCAGAGACCATGTAGTTCGACTGACGACTTGACTGATTTACAGATGAAGATACACATGATGAAATGTCAGTTTATTATGACAGACTCCTAAAGGACTGACCTAAGTGTCTCAGGGGATGATCAAAGATCAACCTTGCCTACGTTCAAGGCTCAAAGATTCATAGTTCGACAAGATGACTTTGTTTTTGACTTTTTGACTGACTTTTTGACCTATTTTTTTGGATTTTGATATGTTTTGAATGTTTTTGGATTTTGGTGATTTTTTGATGTTTTTGGATTTTCTGATGTTTGGGACCTCAAGAATATACATGAATTTGATCCAATGAGAACATGCCCCTAGTGTGATACAATAGACTACTTTGATAAAGGCAGGACAAACTGACCTTGAGGATGGGCCGAGTAGTACTAGGAGGGATCATGATACAAAAACAAGACCAAGCTATGATGTAGATGCAGGTGGATGAGTGATGGATGGAGATCTGAATGCAATGGATGATAGAAAGCGTAATGGATGGATGTTGCAGAACAAGCCGTAAAGATCCTAGTGGATGGAAAGTGTTTATTTACACAAGGCACCTGTTTGCCAGGTTTTCACCAAGGTACCTGCCCAAAGTGCCACCGAAGTGGTTTTCACTAGAGGACAATTTTTTTCTTTACTATTTTTAATCCATTTTTTGATTTTTTTTGCTTTTTTGCTTTTTTGATTTTTTTTGTTGTCACCAAGACGCCTGTTTTCCAGGTTTTCGCCAAAGTAACCATTTTTTCAGGACATTTTCTAATTTTTTAGATTTTTGGTTCTATACCTTGAAAGATTAGGCATAAATTTTTTTGAGATGAGAGCTATTCATGGGCTCTTGTAGAGGTTTCCCTACGGGTGTTGATAATTGATATGCCCCTAACTTATAACTTACTATGATAATGAATGGTTCCAACTAATTGGGTTCAAAATTTCCTTTGCTTCTTGGGTTTGGGATATTCTTTTGATTCTCCTTTAGTACTAGTTCTCCTATTTGGAATGTTTTGCTTATAATTTTCTTGTTATAGCTCCTTTTGAGTCTATTCTGATAGACTTGCAAATGATTTAAAGCATCTATACACCACTCATCCAATAGCTCCAACTCATTCAATCTTAATACTCGGTACTCTTCATCTGTGATGAGGTTTTGCAGTGATATTCTTAGTGATGGGAGCTTGATCTCAATGGGGAGTACTGCTTCTGATCCATAGACCAGGGAGAAAGGGGTGGTGCCGGTGGGTGTGCGGATGCTGGTTCGGTAGGCCTAGAGGGTGGGATTAAGCTGTAGATGCCAGTCATGACCTGCGTCATTGACTATTTTCTTGAGGATTTTCAAAATGGTTTTATTAGTGGCTTTTGCTTGGCCATTGCCTTGGGGATAGTATGGGGTGGAGAAGCGATATTATATTTTAAATTTTTCACATAAGTCGCAGA
This sequence comes from Sequoia sempervirens, assembly GCA_007258455.2. Taxonomy (NCBI): domain Eukaryota; kingdom Viridiplantae; phylum Streptophyta; class Pinopsida; order Cupressales; family Cupressaceae; genus Sequoia; species Sequoia sempervirens. The sequence continues at coordinate 40,325,921 of VDFB02072274.1, read as the reverse complement.
CATCCTGATTCTTAAATGGTGTCCCATTATCTGAGATAATGGCTTGTGGGACATCATAACAGAAAATGAGATAGTTCAGGATGAACTTTGATATCTGCTTCGTGGTTATATACGTCATGGGTATGGCTTCCACCCACTTAGTAAAGTACTTCGTGGTGGTTATGATGAACATGTGGCGATTAGATGAAGTGGGAGTTATTTTTCCAATGAGATTGAGTCCCCACTGTGAAAAGGGCCATGGTGTGATGATGGAATGAAGTCCTTGAGCTGGAGCATGGATGAGGTCCCCATGTTGCTAACATTGTAGACACTTTTTGACATAGTCACGTGCCTCTCTTTCCATTGTAGGCCAATAATACCCCATCCTTAGCAGTTTCTTGGCTATGGTCATTCCACTCGAGTGTGAACCATAGATACCGTTATGTACTTCAGTTAGAGCGGTCAATGCCTCCTCAGCGTTTAAGCAGTGCAGTAAGGTTCCTTCTATACTCCTACAATACAGGGTATCTCCTAGGATGATGAATCGGGATGCCTTTTTGACAAAGGTTCATTTTAGGGTTGAGAGTAATTCAGCAGGTATGACACCTATTCGAAGGTATGTATAAATGTTATGGTACCAAGGATTACTGGGACCAACGATTTTGCACACAAATTCTAATTCTGGTACCTCGAATGCAGGCACGAGAAGCTGCTCTATCAGGAATTCATCTTTTGGAACGTTGTGGGGGATGTCTAGTAAGGATCCAATTGTTTCCATGGCGTCTGCTGCTTTATTGTTGGATCTGGGTATCTGCTCAAATGTAATCTCGATGAAGGATTCTTTGAGAGTCGCCACCAATTTCTTGTATAGAGTGAGCTTGTCATCTTTAGTTTGGTATTCATCATTCACTTGGTTTATTATCAATTGAGAGTTTTTGTATACTTTTAGAGCTATAATGTTCCACTGCACTGCTATTCTGAGACCTATGGTTAAAGCCTCGTATTCTGTAATGTTATTGGTGCAGGGAAACGCTAGTTTGTAGGACCTTGGTATGCAGTCCCCTTGTGGGGTGATAAAGAAGACACCAGCTTCTGATCCATGCTGCGTGTATGAGCCATCAAAGTAGAGTTTCCAGTGGTCGACTATGTTGAGATTAAAAGTAGATTCATCTAGAAACTCTGAGATGAGAGGATTCTCTAAATAGATTAGTGCTTCTATAAGCTGATCTGCAATGACTTGGCCTTTGTTTGCTTTCTGCTCCACATATTCAATGTCGTATTCTGATATTATCATCACCCATTTGGCCATTCTTCCAGTGAGCATTGCTTTTGATAGTAAGTACTTGAGAGGGTCGATTTTGGTGATGAGTTTTATTTTGTGTGCCAACATGTAATGTCTGAATTTTTGTGATGCAAACACTACTGCTAGGCATGCTTTCTCTATGAATGAGTAGTTTAGCTCATGCCCAACCATTGTTCTGTTGATGTAATAGATGGCCCTTTCTGTTCCATTTTCGTCATGCTGAGCTAGGAGAGCTCCAAGGGCTGCTATTGTTGTTGATACGTAGAGAATTAATGGCTTTCTTGGGATTGGTGGCATTAGGACTGGTGTTGTAAGTAGATATTCTTTGATTTTATTGAAGGATTCTTCACACTTGTTATCCCATTTTTATGCTACTCCCTTGTGAAGTAGGTGAGAGTATGGATTTTGTTTATCTGCTAGCTGTGCTATGAACCTTTGAATGGATTGAAGCCTACCTTGGAGACCTCTCAATTGCTTTAATGTTTTGGGTGCCTCCATCTCAAGGATTGCTTTTACTTTTGTTGGATCTACCTCAATACCTCTCATTGATACTATATATCCTACTGCATGGGGTTATGTTTCAGAGCTTTAATGCCACTATTTTTGTACATCCGAATGTATTTCACCTTCACCTTGCAGCAGTAGTAGTAGTGGTGATCTCATATTACATTCTTTGTTTTTGTGCATGAGCAACATTTTTTTATGTGTAACAGTGTTGTCATAACCTTATGTGTCTAGTATGTGTGCATGGTAATATAGTGTTTATATTTGTAGCCTTTGTATTTTATTAGCATGAAGCTAATACTAACATTGTAAGCACTATTATGAGTGTTGGTTTTTTAGTAAATTAGATTGATCATTGCAATTATTTTTGAAATTTTCCTTTTGTAATTATTTTAACACACACATGCAAGTACTATTTAAGTAATGATTGTTTTTATTTGCAAACAAGGGTAATCATTACCTATGTAATATAATGTGTTATTTTTTTTTTCTTTTTGCAGAAATGTATTGATAAACTCAAAGAAGGGGATAAAGTTAGAGTGTTGGATCTGTTTGATGTTGATGTTGTGGGAATTTGGTGGATTCACTCCCTATCTATTGTACACGGATTCAACTTGAAAGGAACATGAGATGCAAATGTAAACATTTTAAAGGTCACAAGTAACATACCCCTTGTTTATGAAGACAAAATAGATGGAGGTGTTCATCTGAAAGAGAAAGAGGGAACCTTCACATGGTGGCCACTAAAATATTTGCAAAAAATGACACAGTTGAACATGTTTATCATGTACTAGTTGTTAGACATCTTGACTCACTTCTTTATGCAATATTTTGAATGTGTTGTTTAGGGATCTTAATTATCATGGTGTATTTGAAAGAGTTGGAAACTCTTAGACAACTTTGAAATTTTTCATTATATTTACATATATACTCTTAGACAACTTTGACATCTTGTAACTTGATATATATATATATATATACTTGCATTAAATTTTTTATTGCATATTACCTTTATTTATCATGATGTTGAATCAATATTTTAATTCTATCATGTTGTAGCTTGTTCGTATATGTAATATTTTTATTTGCTTTTATGTTTTAGTTCAAGTTTAATATTATGTTAGTTTTGCATTATAAAATTTATGGTATTTAATAAATTATTCATTTCATGACTATATTTACTACCAATTAATGGAAACCAATAAATAAAAATGACTAAATTAATGACTAAATATATGACTAAAGTAATGACTAAATATATGACTAAATTAATGGCTAAATATATGAATAAATTAATGACTAAATATATGACTAAAGTAATGACTAAATATATGACTAAATATATGACTAAATTAATAACTAAATATATGACTAAAGTAATGATTAAATTAATGACTAAATATATGACTAAATATATGATTAAATAAATGACTACCATGACTAAATAAATGACCAGTTAACAACAATCAATGACTAAATTAATGACTAAATATATGACTAAATTAATGACTAAATCAATGACTAAATCAATGACCAAATCAATGACTAAATAAATGACTAAAATACTTTAGTCATAAATTTGGTGGTGTTATAAATGACTAAAAATAAACCACTAATAATCATGTGACTAAAATTAGTCATTTATATGCAATTTTTAGTAGTTTATTTAGTAATATATTGTTGTTTGTGTACTAGTGCACTCATTGACCAAGAGGTCATCTGCTTCCCATTCTAGATCATTATAAGGAGAAGGAAGACAAGCCTGCAATGGCAGAGTATTAAGGGGAGGAGCTTTTGACCCTCCTGCAACAAGGGCTAAGGAAGAAGGCCCCACAAAGTTTCCTCCACTAGGCTCTTATGGAGCTATGGTCAGTGATTTTGCGAAGATCACTAACAAGGCCAAAACTTCATCCAGAGAGTTAAACATGCACTTCAATGGAGTGCCATGTCGTACCTCAATGGAAAGAGAGGGCTATGCCCGAGATTCACCGCTTGGCTCACCAATTGACTCACAAGCGGTGCCAAACTCAGGGGAAACTGAGACTGGTTCTGTCACTAGGATGAAATAAGCCAACACAGGACTACCTTTTGGAGAAGGTGGACTCCTTTTACGCCCTCCATTGCTGGAAGGGCCATCCTCTACCTTTTGCATCGTCAGGGGATGTGAACTCCCCATAGATGAGGCAAGAGGCGCAAAAGAAGAGGAGGAGAAAATTGCGGTAGATACCAACGAAGTATTTGGCATATCCACGTTGGGCTTAGGGAATGGTAGGATGTCCGGAAGGGACATCAACAATGGCAGCTCAATCGAAGGAGCGATAAACACCTGCACCTTTTTGGGGTCAGGCACACTCATACTCACAGCAGGAGCTGAAAGCGAGACTAAATTTAAAGATTGAATGGAAGCAAAGGGGAGGAGAGAGGATGAGGCATCGGGAGGCCCTGAAATAGGGGCAGTCGACTCCTCTTCCTTCTTATGTTTTTCCTCTTTAGAAGAGGTGAGAGGTTCTCTAGATTCTGCCTTAGGTTTGAACTTTTCTTTCCTTTATCCTTAGATGATGATGATGCAACTAAAGCGTGATTCTTAGTATGTGTATCAAGTTGACTAAGTTTTTCTTGTTCTCTTGTCAACCTATCACAAAATGTCTCAAATGATGGAATTTATACAAAAGAATCACCTAAACCATCCATTGTTGCATAGAAGGAAGTATAAAAGTATGCAAAGGAACCTTTCAATTTAGACAAAATAAAAAATATGCAATCTTTATCATTTTTCTCCTTGCCACATCTTGCCAATTGAGATCTCAGTGATTTGAATTTTACCGAGTAGTCTTCAATGGTGGAAAATGCATATGTAGAAAGTCAAGCCAATTCAACTTCCAACTGCATGGCGTGTACCTCACTAACTGCATGAAAGAGATTCTTGTACTTATCCCAAACCTGCTTAGGAGTTGTACATTCTTCAATATGAAAGAATAAACTATCTAAAACATGCAGTGCAATTAAACCCATAGCTTCATCACATTTATTCCTATGATAAGATCGTTCATACTCTCTGGAAAAATTAGGTTGGTGATCACTCAAAGTGGACCACAAACCCTTTGAACAAAGCAATCTTTGCATTTTTACCTTCCAGGTGTGATAGTTATGAGGAGTCAACACTTCAAATCTTGGTTCAACCATGAGATCAACAAGTACAAAGAGTGAAAATATGACAAATATTTGAAACAAACTGATATGAAACCTCCCAAATCTAATAATACAATTGAAAATAAACCCCCCAAAAACAAAACTTCTTCAAGAATCAAGATGTCCAAGTTATGAAGCAGAAAGAAAATATGAAAAAATCTAAATATCTCACACTTAGGGCTGAAACTAAAAAAAGTACATGAACCAAATTAAAGAGCTCCACAATACCTTTCAAATGCAACTTGAATCACCGAAATAAGAGAAATTGGTAGAAATTTATGAGCTCGAAGGTCCATAGGGGTGATCTAACTTCAATTGTGAATAATTTTTACCTACAACAAAATCTGTCAAAAGGACCAGCACCACTATAGAGTACTCAGAGAGAGCTTTCCTTTGATATCTTATTTACAAAATTTGGAGATCGTGGAAAAAAGTTGTGCAAAAACAAAAAAAAGGCCTATATGAGACACTTTGGGGCCAATTTAGGGAAAATCAAATACTAAAAAGGTGCAAAAATTGCACACTCGGGGACCAAAATCAGGTCATCCATGTGACCTTGTCAGCAGATAAAGAAAAATTAAAAAACCTCGACCTGAATACAATATGGTCGGCCTTATAATGTCAAATCAAGGTTTATATAACACATATAAAAGTCGATTGAAAGAAGAACATCATACCACCAAAGAAAATAATGTGACCTGTAGAAGGATGAATGGAAGATGTATTACAAACTGCAGGGGATTTGACATCATACGACAACAATGTGACCTGGACAGAGCACAAGTGACAAGACAGTGGCTGATGATGGTACACGCGGGGCAACGAAAATAAAAGCTTGACGAGAGTAGAAGCGACCGATGAAGAGATGTTTGGTGTTGATGGTTGATGGAAGCTGGATGGAATGGCATGAAGAATGTCGACAATAGGTTGTGAACAATAGAGATAATGAATGCCATGTACAAAGTAGGTATGGGAGTCGACGGAGGTAAATAAGCACCAGCCGGTTAATGAATGCAAGGGTCCGCAAGTAGAGTAGAAGGTACTCGACTATGAGTTTGACCGGACAGTGACAAGAATGGAATGAAGCACAACCAATCGGTGACCGGGGATGGAACAGAGCCTATTATAAATGTCGACAAGATAGTACAACGCCTGATTTGCAATAATACGACATGGAGGAGATATCTTTGCTGATTTTTTGTATCAACTCGCACAGTAAAATAAATGTGCCCGATTTGAATATTGATGCCCGTGATTTTTTTTAAAAGCCCAATAAATATAAAAGCTAAGAGAATATAATGCAGAAATAGAAAATATTTTTATTTTGCAAAATCAAATATCGTACCTTGTACCCGGGGCTGTACGCCACCCTAGGTAAATTTTTTTCCTCATGAACAACTGAAGAGGAAAAAGGGCTAATTATATATCAATTTTCGTCTCTTGAGCCTCTTGGAAATGTTGGCGAGGTTGAATCTTCCTAAAAAACTAAAGTTGATATTTGAATTTTTCAGCTGCCTTGAACTCAAATCTAAGCTCAAATTTCCTCCAACATGAGCCAAAAGTGACTTTCCATGAAATCCCACTTGTAGAGACAACCTCCAATTTGGTATTTTTTCAAGTTTTTTGAATTCTCCACATCAAATCAAAGAGCTCCATAATACCTTTCAAATGCAACTTGAATCACCGAAATTGGAGAAATTGGTAGAAAGTTATGAGCTCGAAGGTCCAAAGGGGTGATCTGAATTTAGTTGTGAATAATCTGTACTTGCAAAAAAATCTATCAAAAATACTTGCACCATTGTGAAGTAATCAGAGAGAGCTTTCCGCCGATATCTCATTTGCAAAATTTGGAGATTGTGGCGAAAAGTTGTGCAAAAATGAAAAAAAGGCCTATATGAGGCACTTTGGGGCCAAATAAGGGCAAATCAAAGACTAAAAAGGTACAAAAATTGTGCACCCAGGGGCCAAAATCGGGTCACCCACGTGACCTTGTCAATAGATAAAGAAAAATTAAAGAAATCCAGCCCGAATACAATATGGTCGGCCTTATAATGTCAAATCAAGGTTTATATAACACATATAAAATCCGATTGAAAGAAGGAAATCATACCACCGAAGAAAATAATGTGACCTGTTGAAGGATGAATGGTAGAAGGCATATTACAACCCGTAGGGGATTTGACGTTGTACGACAACAATGTGACTTGGAAGGAGCGCAGGTGGCAAGATAGTGGTCGATGATGGTACACATGGGCTGAAAAAAACAAAAGCTCGATGAGAGTAGAAGTGGTCAACGAAGAGATGTTCGGTGCTGGTGGTTGATGGGAGTCAGTTGGAAAGGTATGAAGACCATTAGCGATAGGTTGTGAATGGTGGAGATAATGAATTTTGTGTACAGAGCAAGAACAGGAGTTAGTGGAGGTAAACAAGCACCAACTGGTTAATGAATGCAAGGGTACGCAAGTGGAGTAGAAGGTACCCGACTATGAGTTTGAATAGACAGTGACGAGAATGGAATGAAGTGCGACTAATCAATGATCAATGATGGAACAAACCTGAATATAAATGCCGAAAAGACAGTACAACGCCCGATCTGGAGTAATATGACCTGCAAGAGATATCTTTGCCAATTTTTTGTTTAAACTCCCACAATAAAATAAATTTTCCTGATTTGAATTTTGATGCCTATGTTTTTTAAAAGCCCAATAAATATAAAATTCGATAGAATATAATGCAGAAATATAAAATATTTTTATTCTACAAAATCAAATATTGTACCTTGTACCTGGGGGTCGTATGACCACCCTAGGTAATTTTTTTTGCCTAACGAATAGCTGAAGTGGAAATAGGGTGAATTATATATTGATTTTCGTCTCTTAGGCCTCCTAGAAACGTTGGCGAGGTTGGATCTGCTTGAAAAAAAAAAGTCGATGTTAACTTTTTCAGCTACCCTGAACTCAAATATGAGCTCAAATTTCCTCCAACATGAGAAAAAAGTGACCCACTATGAAAGCCCACATGTAGAGACAATATCTAATCTGGTGTTTTTTCAATTTTTTTTAATTCTCTAGGTCAAATCAAAGATATCCTCTATACCTTTAAAATGCAACATGAATAATTGAAGATAGAGAAATTGGTAGAAAGCTATGAGCTCGGAGGTCCAAAGGGGTGATCTAACTTTAGTTGTGAATAATTTGTACCGGTAGCAAAATCTATCAAAAATACTTGCACCACTACGAAGTACTCGGAGAGAGCTTTCCAATGATAAATCATTTGTAGAATTCGGAGATCATGGCAGAAAGTTGTACAAAAAAAAGAAAAAGGCCTATATGAGGCACTTTAGGGCCAAATCAGGCAAAATCAAAGACTAAAAAGGTGCAAAAATTGCACACTCGGGGGCCAAAATTAGGTCACCCATGTGACCTTGTCAGTAGATAAATCCAAATTAAAAAACCTTGGCCCAAATACAATATGGTCGGGCTTATAATGTCAAATCAAGGTTTATATAACACATATAAAAGCCGATTGAAAGAAGGACATCATACCATCGAAGAAAATAATGTGACCTGCAGAAGGATCAATGGCAGAAGACATATTACAAATCGTAGGGGATTTGACGTTGTACAACAACAATGTGACCTGGAAGGAGTGCGAGTGACAAGACAATTGTCGGTGATGGTACATGCAGGCCAATAGAAATAAAAGCTCGGTGGGAGTAGAAGCGGTTGACAAAGAGATGTTTGGTGTCAGTGGTTGATGGTCATTGGCTGGAATGGTATGAAGAATACAGGTGATAGGTTGTGACTGGTAGAGATAATGAATGTCATGTACATAGTAGGTATGGGAGTTGGCGAAGGTAAACAAGCACCGACTGGGTAATGAATGCAAGGGTCCGCAAGTGGAGTAGAAGGTACTCAGCTATGAGTTTGACCAGACAGTGATGAGAATGTAATGAAACAGAATCAATCAGTGATCGATGATGGAACATAGTTGGTTATAAATGCTGACAAGACAGTACAACATCTGATTTGCAGTAATACGACCTGCAAGAAATATCTTTTCTGATTTTTTGTGTAAACTCCCACAATAAAATAAATATGTCTGGTTTGAATATTGATGCCTGTGATTTTTTTCTAAAAGCCCAATAAATATAAAAGTTGATAGAATATAATGTAGAAATAGAAAATATTTTTATTCTACAAAATTAAATATCGTACCCTCTACCTGGGGGCCATACGGCCACCCTGGGTAAATTTTTTTTGCCTCATGAACAACTGAAGCAAAAATAGGGTGATTTATATCGATTTTCATCTCTCGGGCCTCCTAGAAATGTTGGCAAGGTTGGATTTTCCTGAAAAGAAAATTGATCTTGACTTTTTTAGCTGCCTTGAACTCAAATCTGAGCTCAAATTTCCTCCAATATGAGCCAAAATTGACTTTCCATGAAAGCCCACTTGTAGAGGCAACCTCCAATCTGGTGTTTTTTCAAGTTTTTCTAATTCTCCAAGTCAAATCAAAGAGCTCCTCAATACCTTTCAAGTGCAACTTGAATTAACGAAATTAGAGAAACTGACAGAAAGTTATCAACTCCGACGTCTAAAGGGGTGATTTGACTTCAGTTGTGCATAATTTGTACCTATAGGAAAATCTATCAAAAAGAACTACAAAAATATGAAGTACTTGGAGAGAGCTTTCCGTCGATATCTCATTTGCAGAATTTGGAGATCGTGGCGAAAAGTTGTGCAAAAATGAAAAAAAGGCCTATATGATGCACTTTGGGGCCAAATCAGGGAAAATCAAAGACTAAAAAGGTGCAAAAATTGCACACCTGGGGGCCAAAATCGGTCACCCATGTGACCTTGTTTGCAGATAAAGCAAAATTGAAAAAAACTGACCTGAATACAATATGGTCAGCCTTATAATGTCAAATCAAGGTTTATATAACACATAAAAGTTGATTGAAAGAAAGACATCATACCACCGAAGAAAATAATGTGACCTATAGAAGGATGAATGGAAGAAGAAATATTACAACCCTCATGGGATTTGACGTCATATGGCTACAATGTGACCGAGACGGAGCGTGGATGACAAGACAGTTACCGATGATGGTACATGCATGCCGACAGAAACAAAAGCCCAGCGAGAGTAGAAGCAGCCGACGAAGAGATGTTCGGTGACGGTGGTTGTTAGCAGTCGGTTGGAATGGTATGAAGTCTGCCAATGATAGGTTGTGAACGACAAAGATAATAAATTTCATGTACAAAGGAGGGTACGGGAGTCAGCAGAGGTAAACAAGCACCAGCCAGGTAATGAATGCAAGGGTCCACAAGTGGAGTAGAAGGTACCCAACTATGAGTTTGACCGGATAGTGATGAGAATGGAATGAAGCATGACCAATCGATGATTGGCGATGGAACATACTTGGTTATAAATGCCAACAAGATAGTATTGCATTCAATCTGTAATAATACGACCTGCAAGAGATATCTTTGCCGATTTTTTGTATAAACTCCCGCAATAAAATAAATGTGCCCTATTTGAATATTGATGCCTGTGATTTTTTAAAAGCCCCATAAATATAAAAGCCGATAAAATATAATGTATAAATAGAAAATATTTTTATTTTACAAAATAAAAAATCGTACCCTATACTCAAGTGTCGTACGACCACCCCAGGTAATTATTTTTTTCCTCACAAACAACTGAAGCGGAAATAGGGAGAATTATATATCAATTTTCATCTCTCGGGCATCCTATAAATGTTGGCGAGGTTAGATCTGCATGAAAAACAAAAGTCAATTTTGAATTTTTCAGCTACCCTGAACTCAAATATGAGCTGAGATTTCCTCCAACATGAGCCAAAAGTGACCTACCATGAAAACTCACTTGTAGAGACAACCTCCAATCTGGTGTTTTTTCAAGTTTTTTTTGATTCTATAGGTCAAATCAAAGAGATCCTCAATACCTTTCAAATGCAACTTGAATCGCCGAAATCAGAGAAACTGGTAGAAAGTTATGAGCTTGGAGGTCCAAAGGGGTGATATGACTTTAGTTGTGAATAATTTGTACCTGTAGAAAAATCTATCAAAAAGATCTGCACCACTGTGAAGTACTCAGAGAGAGCTTTCCGCCGATATCTCATTCACAAAATTTGGAGATCGTGGCAAAAAGTTGTGCAAAAATGAGAAAAAGGCCTATATGAGGCACGTTGGGGCCAAATTAGGGCAAATGAAAGACTAAAAAGGTGCAAAAATTGCGCACCCGGGGGCCAAAATTGGGATACCCACATCACCTTGTCAGCAGATAAAGAAAAATTAAAAAATCTCGGCCTGAATACAATATGGTCAGCCTTATAATGTCAAATCAAGGTTTATATAACACATTAAAATTCGATTGAAAGGAGGACATCATAGAATTGAAGAAAATAATGTGACATGTAGAAGGAGGAATGTTAGAAGACGTATTACAACTTGTAGGGGATTTGATGTCGTATGACAACAATGTGGCCTGGAAGGAGCGCAGGTGACAAGACAGTGGTCGATGGTGGTACACGGCCTGTAGAAACAACAACTCGATGGGAGTAGAAGCAGGCGACAAAGAGATGTTCGGTGCTGGTGGTTGATGGGGGTCAGTTGGAATGGTATGAAGACCATTGGTGATAGGTTGTGAATGGTGGAGATAATGAATGCCATGTATAGAGCAGGTATGAGAGTCAGTGGAGGTAAAAAATCACCGGCTGGTTAATGAATGCAAGGGTATGCAAGTGGAGTAGAAGGTACCCGATTATGAGTTTGGACAGATAGTGACAAGAATGGAATGAAGCATGACCGATCGATGACCAACGATTGAAAAGACCCAGTTATAAATACCGACAAGACAGTACAACGTCTGATCTGCAATTATATGACCTGCAGGTGATATCTTTTCCAATTCTTTGTTTAAACTCCCAAAATAAAATAAATGTTTCCGAATTGAATATTGATGTCTATGATTTTTTTAAAAGCCCAATAAATATAAAATCCAATATAATATAATGTAGAAATAGAAAATATTTTTATTATGGAAAATCAATTATCGTACCTTGTACCTGAGGGCTATATGGCCACCCCGGGTAAATTTTTTTTGCCTCACGAATAGTTGAACCAAAAATAGGGTGAATTATATATCAATTTTTGTCTCTCAGGCCTCCTAGAAACATTGGCAAGGTTAGATCTGCCTAAAAAACAAAAGTTGATCTTGAATTTTTCAGCTACCTTGAACTCAAATTTGAACTAAGATTTTCTCCAACATGAGAGAAAAGTGACTTGCCATGAAATCCCACTTGTAGAGACAACATCTAATCTGGTGTTTTTTCATATTTTTTTGATTCTCCAGGTCAAATCAAAGAGCTCCTCAATACCTTTCAAATGCAACTTGAACCATCGAAATCAGAGAAACTGGTAGAAAGTTAAGAACTTGGAGGTCCAAAGGGGTGATCTAAATTCAGTTGTGAATCATTTGTACCTGTAGAAAATATATCAAAAAGACTTGTACCAATGTGAAGTACTCAGAGAGAGCTTTTCGTTGATATCTCATTTGTAGAATTTGGAGATCGTGGCGAAAAGTTGTGCAAAAACAAAAAAAAGGCCTATATGAGGCACTTTGGGGCCAAATGAAGGGAAATCAAAGACTAAAAAGGTACAAACATTGCGCACTCGAGGGCCAAAATTGGATCACCCATGTGACCTTGTTAGTAGATAAAGCAAAATGAAAAAAACTGGCCCGAATACAATATGGTCAGCCTTATAATGTCAAATCAAGGTTTATATAACACATACAAAAGCCGATTGAAAGAAGATCATAACACCAAAGAAAATAATGTGACCTACAAAAGGATGAATGGCAGAAGACGTATTACAAATCACAGGGGATTTGACATCATACTGAAGCAATGTGACCTGGACGGAGCGCGGGTGACAAAACAATGGCTGGTGATAGTACACGTAGACCAACATAAAAAAAAGCTTGGTGGGAGTAGAAGCAATCAACAAAGAGAAGTTTCGTGCAGTTGGTTGATGGGAGTCAGCTAGAATGGTACAAAGACTACAAGTGATAGGTTGTAAATAACATAGATAATGAATGTCGTGTACAAAGTAGGTATGAGAGTTGGCAGAGGTAAACAAGCACCGACCGGGTAATGAATGCAAGGGTCCGCAAGTGGAGTAGAAGGTACTCGGCTATGAGTTTGACCAAATAGTGATGAGAATGCAATGAAACACAATCAATCAATGATTGGTGATGGAACATACCAGGTTATAAATGCTGACAAGATAGTACAACATCCGATCTGCAGTAATACGACCTGCAGGAAATACCTTTTCTGATTTTTTGTACAAACTCCCATAATAAAATAAATATGTCTGGTTTGAATATTGATGCTTGTGATTTTTTTCTAAAATCCCAATAAATATAAAAGTTGATAGAATATAATGTAGAAATAGAAAATATTTTTATTTTGCAAAATTAAATATCGTACCCTCTACCTGGGGGCCATACGGCCACCTCGGGTAATTTTTTTTGCCTCACGAACAACTGAAGTAGAAATAGGGTGATTTATATCAATTTTCATCTCTCGGGCCTCCTAGAAATGTTGGCGAGGTTGGATCTGCTTGAAAAACAAAATTCGATCTTGACTTTTTCAGCTGCCCTGAACTCAAATCTGAGCTCAGATTTCCTCCAATATGAGCCAAAATTGACTTTCCATGAAAGCCCACTTGTAGAGGCAACCTCCAATCTGGTGTTTTTTCAATTTTTTTTGATTCTCTAGATAAAATCAAATAGCTCCTCAATACCTTTCAAATGCAACTTGAATCACCGAAATTAAAGAAACTGGCAGAAAGTTATCAACTCAGAGGTCCAAAGGGGTGATTTGACTTAGGTTGAGCATAATTTGTACCTACAAAAAAATCTATCAAAAAGACCTACAACATTGTGAAGTACTTGGAGAGAGCTTTCCACTGATATCTCATTTGTAGAATTTGGAGATCGTGGAAAAAAGTTGTGCAAAAATGAAAAAAAGGCCTAAATGATGCACTTTGGGGCCATATCAAGGAAAATAAAAGACTAAAAAGGTGCAAAAATTGCACACTCGGGGGCCAAAATTGGGTCACCCACTTGAGATTATCAGTAGATAAAGAAAAATTAAAAAAAAATCAACCCGAATACAATATGGTCAGCCTTATAATGTCAAATCAATGTTTATATAACACATATAAAAGTCGATTGAAAGAAGGACATCATACCATCGAAGAAAATAATGTGACATGTAGAAGGATGAATGGTAGAAGATGTATTACAACCTGCATGAGATTTGATGTCATACGACAACAATGTGACTGGTACAGAGCGTGGGTGACAAGATAGATGTCGATGATGGTACAAGCGTGCCGACAGAAACAAAAGCCCAACAAGAGTAGAAGCGGCCGATGAAGAGATGTTTGGTGCTGGTGTTTGTTGGGAGTTGGCTGGAATCGAACGAAGACCACCGGTGATAGGTTGTGAATGAAAAAGATAATAAATGTTGTGTATAGAGAAGGGTACAGGAGTCGGCAGAGGTAAACAAGCATCGACTGGGTAATTAATGCAAGGGTCCGCAAGTGGAGTAGAAGGTACCTGACTATGAGTTTGACTGGATAGTGACTAGAATGGAATGAAACATGATCGATTGGTGACCGATGATGGAATAGACTTGGTTATAAATGCTGACAAGATAATACATTATCCGATTTGTAGTAATATGACCTACAGGAAGTATCTTTGTCGATATTTTGTATAAACTCCCACAATAAAATAAATGTGCCTGATTTTAATATTGATGCCCGTGAGTTTTTTTAAAAGCCCAATAGATATAAAAGTCGATAGAATATAATGCAAAAATAGAAAATATTTTTATTCCGCAAAATCAAATATCGTACTCTCTACTTGGGGTCTGTACGCCCACCCCGAGTAAATTTTTTTTGCCTCACGAGCAATTGAAGCAGAAATAGGGAAAATTATATCGATTTTCATCTCTCAGGCCTCCTGGAAATGTTGGCGAGGTTGGATCTACCTGAAAACAAAAACTTGATCTTGACTTTTTCAATTGCTTTGAACTCAAATCTGAGCTCAAATTTCCTCCAACACGATCCAAAAGTGACTTGCCATGAAAGCCCACTTGTAGAGGCAACCTCCAATCTGGTGTTTTTTTAAGTTTTTCTGATTCTCTAGGTCAAATCAAAGAGCTCCTCAATACCTTTCAAATGCAACATGAATCACTGAAATTAGAGAAACTGGCAGAAAGTTATCAGCTCAGAGGTCCAAAAGGGTGATTTGACTTCAGTTGTGAATAATTTGTACCTATAACAAAATCTATCAAAAAGACCTGCAACACTGTGAAGTACTTGGAGAGAGCTTTCCGTTGATATCTCATTTGTAGAATTTGGAGATCGTGGAAAAAAGTTATGAAAAAATTAAAAAAAGCCTAAATGATGCACTTTTGGGCCAAATCAAGGCAAATCAAAGACTAAAAAGGTGCAAAAATTGCACACTCGGGGGCCAAAACCGGGTCACCCACGTGACCTTGTCGATAGATAAAACAAAATTAAAAAAACTGACCCGAATACAATATGGTCGGCCTTATAATGTCATATCAAGGTTTATATAACACATATAAAAGCCAATTGAAAGATGGAAATCAAACCACCGAAGAAAATAATGTGACCTATAGAAGGACGAATGACAAAAGACATATTACAACTCGCACGAGATTTGAGGTCGTATGACAACAATGTGACTAGTACAGAGTGCGGGTGACAAGATAGATGTCGATGATGGTATAAGCATGTTGACAGAAACAAAATCCCAACGAGAGTAAAAGTGGTCGGTGAAGAGATGTTCGATGCTAGTGGTTGTTGAGAGTAGGCTGGAATGGTACAAAGACTGCTGGCGATAGGTTGTGAATGACGAAGATAATAAATGTTGTGTACAAAGAAGGGTATGAGAGTCGGCAGAGGTAAACAAGCACCGACTGGGTAATGAATGTAAGGGTCTGTAAGTGGACTAGAAGGTACTCGACTATGAGTTTGACTGGAGAGTGACGAGAATGGAATGAAACACGATCGATTGGTGACTGGCGATGGAACAGAATCGGTTATAAATGTCGACAAGATAGTACAACATCTGATTTGCAATAGTACGACCTACAGGAAATATCTTTGTTGATATTTTGTATAAACCCCCACAATAAAATAAATGTGCCTGGTTTGAATATTGATGCTCGTGATTTTTTTTTAAAATCCCAATAAATATAAAAGCCGATAGAATATAATGCAGAAATAGAAAATATTTTTATTCTACAAAATCAAATATCGTACCCTCTACCTGGGGGCCATACAGCCACCCCGGGTAATTTTCTTTTGCCTCATGAACAACTGAAGCAGAAATAGGGAAAATTATATTGATTTTTGTCTCTTGGGCCTCCTGGAAACATTGGTGAGGTTGGATCTACCTGAAAAAAAAAAATTATCTTAACTTTTTTAGCTGCCTTGAACTCAAATCTGAGCTCAGATTTCCTCCAACATGAGCCACAAGTGACTTGCCATGAAATCCCACTTGTAGAGGCAACCTCCAATCTGGTGTTTTTTCAAGTTTTTCTGATTCTCTAGGTCAAATCAAAGAGCTCCTCAATACCTTTCAAATGCAACTTGAATCATCAAAATCAAAGAAACTAACAGAAAGTTATCAGTTGAGAGGCCCAAAGGGTGTTGGAAATATGTGTCTCAATCCCATAGGCTGAAACCTCTAAAAGGGAAAAGTTGATGTGACATCTTTTGTGTCTGGCCGACTAGCAGTTGAAACCTTGTTGAAATTATTCAGGACATTGTGACCTTGCTTCCATTTCACTGAAGGAGCCTATCGTTGTGACATTTCATTTGGTATAACCTCTCACCACCCGTGGAGATCTCTGGCCGACAGGCCATTCTATCGTATATCGGGGAGACCCTTGGCCGAAAGGCTTAGTTCAGGGTGAAGTCCCAGCGATAGGAATGTCTCACCGACAGTATTCACTCGGGGTAACCCAAAGGTCTCGGGGAGAAGTCTTAGCGAGAATGGAATGTCATGCCGACGAGGATACACCTTAAGTCATTAGAGTAGCTCAAGGCGATCGGTATGAAGTCTTGGCGACTCGTGGGGTCTTGCCGATAGTAGTATGGCTTCAGAGTAACATAAGAGAGCTCGGTGAAACCTCTTGGTGAAAGATGAATGTCTTGCTGACCGTTCAGTGCTCGATGTAACTTACAACCCTCAGAGTAAAGTCTCAACGATGGATGTTTGTCTTAGTGATGAGGAAGTCTACTGTCGGTATGACTTGAGACCTTGGTAAGAACTCTCAACGAAGGACGATAAGTCTCATCAACTATTGAATACTTCGGAGGAACTGTTGAACATCGATGTAACATTTGGGCGATTAGGATGACTCTTGGCGACATCGATGGTGAAGCCTTTGGGCATCGGGGAGACACTTCTTGTGTATCACTGACATGCCAACACAGTTGAAGCCTTTTGACCGTGTGAAGACTATCCTATGTGGCTTGTAATCGACCAATCAGAGAAGCTGAATGGGAACCATTGGAAGACAGTTCGTTGTGGTAGTTCGTGTGATGATGTCTAGTTAGATGATTTGAAGGATTGATGGATTGTTGTGTGGTTTTATAATCAAAGTGATTTCTATTCTATAAAGATTGTAACTTGAAGGTTCCTGTACAAGTTTGATCATTGTGAAAGCCATTGAAATATGACATCAGAAAGATAAGTCTAATATTTTTATGTAATGTCCATTATTGTAATACAAAGTGATTTCTCTTGGTGTGGTGGGTTTTTCTCCCGTAAGGGTTTTTCCACGTAAATTTGGTGTCCATATGTGTGTGTCAAATACTCTGTTTCTGTTATCTCTTTCATGTGCATCTTAATTAGACTATAATTGAATTTTAAAAGGTATCTCTGCATTCTTCCTTGAGGTTTTGACGTTAGGAGAGTTGTTTCTGCATCTAATTTTCCTTACAAAGGGGTGATTTGAATTCAGTTGTGAATAATTTGTACCCACAACAAAATCTATCAAAAATACCTACAACACTGCGAATTACTTGGAGAGAGCTTTCCGCTAATATCTCATTTGTAGAATTTGGAGATCATGGCAAAAAGTTGTGCAAAAATGAAAAAAGGCCTAAATGATGCACTTTGGGGCCAAATCAGGGAAAATAAAAGACTAAAAAGGTGCAAAAATTGCACACTCGGGGGCCAAAATCGGGTCACCCACATGACCTTGTTGGTAGATAAAGCAAAATTAGAAAAACTTGACCTGAATACAATATGGTTGCCCTTATAATGTCAAATCAAGGTTTATATAACACATATAAAAGCCAATTGAACGAAGGACATCATACCACCGAAGAAAACAATATGACCTATAGAAGGGCGAATGGTAGAAGACATTTTACAACTCGCATGAGATTTGACGTCGTATGAAAACAATGTGACTGGTATAGAGCATGGGTGACCAGATAGATGTCGATGATGGTATAAGCGTGCCAACAGAAACAAAAGCCCAATGAGAGTAGAAGTGGTCGGCGAAGAGATGTTCGGTGTTGGTGGTTGTTGGGAGTCAGCTGGAATGGTATGAAGACCATTAGTGATAGGTTTTGAACGACAAAGATAATAAATGTCATGTACAGAGAAGGGTACGAGAGTTGGCGGAGGTAAGCAAGCACCGACCGAGTAATGAATGCAAGGGTCCACAAGTGGAGTAGAAGGTACCCGACTATGAGTTTCACTGGATAGTGATGAGAATGGAATGAAGAATGACTGACCAGTGACCGGTGATGGAATAGACCCAGTTATAAATGCTGACAAGACAATATTGCATCCGATCTGCAATAATACGACTTGTAGGAGATATCTTTGCCAATTTTTTGTATAAACTCCCACAATAAAATAAATGTTCCCGATTTGATTATTGATGCCCGTGACTTTTTTTAAAAGCCCAATAAATATAAAAGCCAGTAGAATATAATGTAGAAATAGAAAATGTTTTTTATTTTGCAAAATCAAATATCGTACCTTGTACCCCAGTGTCGTATGACCACCCCACATAATTTTTTTTTCCTCACGAACAACTGAAGCAGAAATAGGGAGAATTATATATTGATTTTCATCTCTTGGGCCTCCTATAAACATTGGCAAGGTCAGATCTGCCTGAAAAACAAAAGTTGATTTTGAATTTTTCAGCTTGCTTGAACTCAAATCTGAGCTGAGATTTCCTCCAACATGAGCCAAAAGTGACCTACCATGAAAGCCCACTTGTAGAGACAACCTCCAATCTGGTGTTTTTTCAAGTTTTTCTAATTCTATAGGCCAAATCAAAGAGCTCCTCAATACCTTTCAAATGCAACTTGAATCATCGAAATTGAAGAAACTGGCAGAAATTTATTAGCTCGAAGGTCTAAAGAGGTGATCTAACTGTAGTTGTGAATAATTTATACCTACAACAAAATATGTCAGAAGGACCTACACCATCGCAAAGTACTTAGAGAGAGCTTTCCATTGATATCTCATTTGTAGAATTTGGAGATTGTGGTGAAAAGTTGTGCAAACACAAAAAAAAGGCCTATATAAGACACTTTGGGGCCAAATTAGGGCAAATCAAAGACTAAAAAGTGCAAAAATTGCACACCTAGGGGCCAAAATCGGGTCATCCATGTGACCTTGTCGACAGATAAAACAAAACTAAAAAATCCCGACCCGAATACAATATGGTCAGCCTTATAATATCAAATCAAGGTTTATATAACGCATATAAAAGGACATCATACTATTGAAAAAAATAATGTGACCTATAGAAGGATGAATGGTAGAAGATATATTACAACCCGCAGGGGATTTGACATCGTAAGGAAACAATGTTACCTAGATGGAGCACGGGTGACAAGACAGTGGATGATGATGGTACACGTGGGCTGATAGAAACAAAAGCCCAACAAGAGTAGAAGCGTCCGACGAAGAGATGTTTGGTGTCGATGGTTGATGGGAGTTGGCTGAAATGGTACGAAGACTACTGGTGATAGGTTTTGAACGATGGACATAATGAATGCCATGTACCTGGAGCAGTTATGGGAGTCGACGGAGGTAAACAAGCATCGACCGGTTAATGAATGCAAGGGTCCGCAAGTGGAGTGGAAGGTACCCGACTATGAGTTTGACCTAACAATAATGGGAATGGAATGAAGCATGACCGATCGGTGATCGAGGATGGAACATAGTGGGTTATAAATGTTGACAAGATAGTACAGTGTCCAATCTACAGTAATAAGACCTACATGAGATATCTTTGTCAATTTTTTGTATAAACTCCCACAATAAAATAAATGTGCCCAATTTGAATATTGATACCCATGATTTTTTTTAAAAGCCCAATAAATATAAAAGCTAATGAGAATATAATGCAGAAATAGAAAATATTTTTATTCTACAAAATCAAATATCGTACCTTGTACCTAGGGTCGTATGCCACCTTGGGTAATTTTTTTTGCCTCACGAATAGATGAAGCGGAAATAGGGTGAATTATATATCGATTCTCATCTCTTGGGAATTTTAGAAATGTTGGTGAGGTCAGATATTCCTAAAAAAAAGTTGATCTTGACTTTTTCAACTACCCTGAACTCAAATATGAGCTCAAATTTTCTCCAACATGAGCCAAAAGCGACTTGCCATGAAAGCCCACTTGTAGATACAACCTCCAATCTGGTGTTTTAAAATATTTTTTCTGATTCTCCAGGTCAAATCAAAGAGCTCCTCAATACCTTTCAAATGCAACTTGATTCACCGAAATCAAAGAAACTGGCAGAAAGTTATGAGCTCAGAGGTCCAAAGGGGTGATCTAACTTTAGTTGTGAATAATTTGTACCTATAGAAAAATCTATCAAAAAGACCTGTACCACTATGAAGTACTCAGAGAGAGCTTTCTGCCAATATCTCATTTGAAGAATTTGGAGATCATGGCGAAAAGTTGTGTAAAAATGAAAAAAAGGCCTATATGAGGCACTTTGGGGCCAAATCAGGGCAAATGAAAGACTAAAAAGGTGCAAAAATTGCGCACCCTGGGGCCAAAATTGGGTCACCCACATCACCTTGTTAGTAGATAAAAAAAATTAAAGAAACCTGGCTTGAATACAATATGGTTGGCCTTATAATGTCAAATCAAGGTTTATATAACACATATAAAAGTCGATTGAAAGAAGGACATCATAGAACCGAAGAAAATAATGTGACCTATAGAAGGATGAATGGCAGAAGACATATTACAATCCATAGGGGACTGGACATCGTACGGTAACAATGTGACCTAGAAGGAGCATAGGTGACAAGATAGTGGTCAATGATGGTACACGTTGGCTAGTAGAAACAAAAGCTCGACAGGAGTAGAAGCGACCGATGAAGAGATGTTTTGTGCCGGTGGTTGATGGGAGTCAACTGTAATGGTATGAAAACTGTTGGCGATAGGTTGTGAATGGCAAAGATAATGAATGTTGTCTACAAAGCAGGTACGAGAGTCGGTAGAGGTAAACAAGCACCGACTAGTTAATGAATACAAGAGTATGCAAGTGGAGTAGAAGGTACTTGAATATGAGTTTGAACAGACAGTGATGAGAATGGAATGAAGCACGATCGATCGATGACAGATGATGAAACATACCCAGTTATAAATGCCGACAAGATAGTACAACGTCTAATCTATAGTTATACAACTTGTAGGAGATATCTTTGCCAATTTTTTTTTTAAACTCCCACAATAAAATAAATGTGTCCGATTTGAATATTGATGCCTTTGATTTTTTTAAAAGCCCAATAAATATAAAAGTCGATAGAATATAATGCAAAAATAGAAAATATTTTAATTCTACAAAATCAAATATCGTACCCTATACTGGGGGTTGTACGTCCCCCCTGAGTAATTTTTTTTGGCCTCACAAATAGCTGAAGTGAAAATAGGGTGAATTATATATTGATTGTCATCTCTTAGGCCTCCTAGAAACATTGGCGAGGTTAGATCTTCTTGAAAAAAAAACTCGATCTTTCTTTTTTAGCTGCCCTAAACTCAAATATGAGCTAAGATTTTCTCCAACATGAGCCAAAAGTGACTTGCCATGAAACCCCACTTGTAGAGACAACATCTAATTTGTTTTTTTTTTCAAAAAAAATTAATTCTCTAGGTCAAATCAAAGAGCTAGTCAATACCTTTCAAATGCAACTTGAACCACCGAAATCAGAGAAATTGGTAGAAAGTTATGAACTCCGAGGTCCAAAGGGGTGATCTGAATTCAGGTGTGAATAATTTGTACCTAAAACAAAATCCATCAAAAATACTTGCACCACTGCAAAGTAGTTGGAGAGAGCTTTTCGCCGATATCTCATTTGTAGAATTTGGAGATCGTGGCGAAAAGTTGTGCAAAACAAAAAAAAGGCCTATATGAGGCACTTTGGGGCCAAATCGAGGAAAATCAAAGACTAAAAAGGTGAAAAAATTGTACACTCGAGGGCAAAAATTGGGTCACCCATGTGACCTTGTTAGCAAATAAAGAAAAATTAAAAAACCCTAGCCCGTATACAATATGGTCAACCTAAGAATGTCAAATCAAGGTTTATATAACACATATAAAAGTCGATTGAAAGGACATCATACCACTGAAGAAAATAATGTGACTTGTAGAAGGGTGAATGGAAAAAGACGTATTAAAAATTGTAGGGGATTTGATGTCGTACGATAGTAATGTGACCTGGATGTAGCACAGGTGATATGACAGTGGCTGGTGATGGTACACACAGTCTGACAGAAACAAAAGCTTGATGGGAGTAGAAGCAGTAGGTGAAGAGATGTTTGGTGCCGTTGATTGGTGGGAGTTGGATACAATGGTACGAAGACTGTGGGCAATATGTTGTGAATGACAAAGATAATGAATGTTGTGTACAGAGTAGGTATGGGAGTTGGCGGAGGTAAACAAGCATCGACTGGGTAATGAATGCAAGGGTCCGCAAGTGGAGTAGAAGGTACTCAGCTATGAGTTTGACCAGACAGTGATGAGAATGAAATGAAAAAAGATCGATCGATGACCAGCGATGGAACAAACCTGGTTATAAATGCAGACAAGACAGTACAACGTCCGATCTATAGTAATATGACCTGCAGGAAATATCTTTGCATAAACTCCCACAATAAAATAAATGTGACTGATTTGAATACGACGCCCTTGATTTTTTTTTAAAATCCCAATAAATATAAAAGCTGATAGAATATAATGTAGAAATAGAAAATATTTTTATTCTGCAAAATCAAATATTGTACGCTCTACCTAGGGGTCGTACAACCACCCCAGGTAAATTATGTTTGCCTCATGAACAACTGAAGCAGAAATAAGATGAACTATATCAATTTTGTCTCTCGGGTCTCCTGGAAATGTTGGTGAGGTTGGATCCGCCTGAAAAAAAATTGATCTTGACTTTTTCAGCTACCCTAAACTCAAATCTAAGCTCAGATTTCCTCCAACATGAGCCAAAATTGACTTGCCATGAAAGCCCACTTGTAGAGAAAACCTCCAATTTGGTGTTTTTCAAGTTTTTCTGATACTCCAGGTCAAATAAAAAAGCTCCCCAATACCTTTCAAATGCAACTTGAATCACTGAAATCAAAGAAACTGGTAAAAAGTTATCAGCTTAGAGGTCCAAAGGGGTGATTTGACTTTAGTTGTGAATAATTTGTACCTATAGGAAAATCTGTCAAAAAGACCTGCAACACTACAAAGTACTTGGAGAGAGATTTCTGTCGATATCTTATTTGCATAATTTGGAGATCGTGGTGAAAAGTTGTGCAAAAACGAAAAAAAAGGCCTATATGAGGCACTTTGGGGCCAAATCAAGGCAAATCAAAGACTAAAAAAGTGCAAAAATTGCACACTCGGGGGCCAAAATCAGGTCACCCACATGACCTTGTCAGTAGATAAAGAAAAATGAGAAAAACTTGACCCGAATACAATATGGTCGGCCTTATAATGTCAAATCAAGGTTTATATAACACATATAAAAGCCAACTGAAAGAAGGACATCATACTACCAAAGAAAATAATGTGACCTGCAGAAGGATGAATGGTAGAAGACATATTACAACCTGCACAAGAATTGATGTCATGCGACAACAATGTGATCGAGATGGAGCGCAAGTGACAAGACTATTGTCGATGATGGTACACACGTGCCGACATAAACAAAAGCCTGACGGGAGTAGAATTTTTTGGTGAAGAGATGTTCAGTGTCGATGGTTGATGGGTGTCGGCTAGAATGGTACAAAAACTACCAACAATAGGTTGTGAATGATGGAGATAATGAATGCTGTGTATAGAGCAGGTATGGGAGTCGGCGAAGGGAAACAAGCACCAGCTAGGTAATTAATGCAAGGGTCCACAAGTGGAGTAGAAGGTACTCGACTATGAGTTTGACTAGACAGTGATGAGAATGAAATGAGGCATGACCAATCGGTGATCGACAATGGAACAAACTCGGTTATAAGTGCCAACAAGACAGTACAACGTTCGATCTACAATAATACGACCTACAAGAGATATCTTTGCTGATTTTTGTATAAACTCCCACAATAAAATAAATGTTCCCAATTTGAATATTTATGCCCCTATTTTTTTTTTAAATCCCAACATATATAAAAATTGATTGAATATAATGCAGAAAAAGAAAATATTTTTATTTTGCAAAATCAAATATCATACCCTATACCTGAGGGTCGTACGGCCACCCCAACTAATTTTTTTTGCCTCACGAACAATTGAAGCAGAAATAGGGAGAATTATATATCTATTTTCATCTCTTGAGCCTCCTATAAACGTTGGCGAGGTTGGATCTTCCTAAAAAATAATGGTTGATTTTAACTTTTTTAGCTGCCCTGAACTCAAATATGAGCTAAGACTTCCTCAAACATGAGCCAAAAGTGACCTGCCATGAAAGTCCACTTGTAGAGACAATCTCCAATCTGGTGTTTTTTCAAGTTTTTCTGATTCTACAAGTCAAATCAAAGAGATCCTCAATACTTTTCAAATGCAACTTGAATCACCGAAATCAGAGAAATTGACAGAAAGTTATTAGCTCGGAGGTCCAAAGGGGTGATCTAACTTCAATTGTGAATAATTTGTACCTACAACCAAATCTGTCAAAAGGACCTGCACCACTGCAAAGTACTCAGAGAGAGCTTTCCACCTATATCTCATTTGTAGAATTTGGAGATCGTGGCGAAAATTTGTGCAAAATTGAAAAAAGACCTAAATAAGACACTTTGGGGCCAAATCAGGGCAAATCAATGACTAAAAATGTGCAAAAATTAAGCACTTGGGGACTAAAATTGGGTCATCCATGTGATCTTGTCAGCAAATAAAGTAAAATTAAAAAAACCTGACCCGAATACAATATGGTCGGCCATATAATGTCAAATCCAGGTTTATATAACACATATAAAATCCGATTGAAAGGACATCATACCACCGAAGAAAATAATGTGACCTATAGAAGGATGAATGGCATAAGATGTATTACAACCCATAGGGGATTTGATGTCATATTGCAGCAATGTGACCTGGATGGAGTGCAGGTGACAAGACAGTGGCCAATGATGGCACACGCGGGTCAAAAAAAAAAAGCTAGGTGGGACTAGAAGTGACCAACGAAGAGATGTTTGGTGCCGATGGTTGAAGGGAGTTGGGTAGAATGGTATGAAGACTATTGACGATAGGTTGTGAATGGTGGAGATAATGAATGCTATGTACAAAGTAGGTATGGGAGTTGACGGAGGTAAACAAGCATTGGCCGGTTAATGAATGGAAGGGTCCACAAGTGGAGTAGAAGATAACTGGCTATGAGTTTGACCAAATAGTGACGAGAATGGAATGAAGCACAACCGATTGGTGATCGGGGATGGAATAGAGTTGGTTATAAATGCCGACAAGATAGTACAGCGTCCGATTTGCAGTAATATGACCTACAGGAGATATCTTTACCAATTTTTTGTATAAACTCCCACAATAAAATAAATGTGCCTGATTTGAATATTGATGCTCATGATTTTTTTAAAAGACCAATAAATATAAAAGCTAAGAGAATATAATGCAGAAAAAGAAAATATTTTTATTCTCCAAAATCAAATATCGTACCTTGTACCCAGGTCCGTACGCCACCCCAAGTGATTTTTTTTTCCTCACAAACATTTGAAGCAGAAATAGGGTGAATTATATATCAATTAGTCTCTTGGGCCTCTTGGAAATGTTAGCGAGGTAGGATCTTCCTAAAAAAAAAATTTGATCTTGACTTTTTCAGCTACCCTGAACTCAAATTTCCTCCAACATGAGCAAAAAGTGACTTGCCATGAAAGCCCACTTGTAGAGACAACCTCCAATCTAGTGTTTTTCAAGTTTTTCTGATTCTCCAGGTCAAATAAAAAATCTCCTCAATACCTTTCAAATGCAACTTGAATCACCAAAATCAGAGAAACTGGCAGAAAGGTATGAGCTCAGAGGTCCAAAGGAGTGATCTGACTTTAGTTGTGAATAATTTGCACCTGCAAAAAAATATGTCAAAAGGACCTACACCACTGCGAAGTACTTGAAGAGACCTTTCCGCCTATATCTCATTTGCATAATTTGGAGATCGTGGCAAAAAGTTGTGCAAAAATTAAAAAAAGGCCTATATAAGACACTTTGGGGCCAAATCAGGGCAAATCAATGAATAAAAAGGTGCAAAAATTACGCACCTGGGGGAAAAAATTGGGTCATCCATGTGATCTTGTCGAAAAATAAAGCAAAATTAAAAACCCCCAACCCGAATACAATATGGTCAGCCTTATAATGCCAAATCAAGGTTTATATAACACACATAAAAGCCGATTGAAAGGACATCATACCACCAAAGAAAATAATGTGAGCTATAGAAGGATGAATGACATAAGATGTATTACAACCCATAGGGGATTTGAAGTCGTATGACAACAATGTGACCTGGATGGAGCAACGGTGACAAGACAGTGGCCGATGATGGCACACACGAACTAACAGAAACAAAAGCCAGGTGGGACTAGAAGCGGTCGGTGAAGAGATGTTTGGTGCCAATGGTTGATGGGAGTTGGATGGAATGGTACGAAGACTGTTGACAATAGGTTGTGAATGGTGGACATAATGAATGCTATGTACAAATTAGGTATGGGAGTCGACAGAGGTAAACTAGCACCGACCGGTTAATGAATGCAAGGGTCTGCAAGTGGAGTAGAAGGTACCTAGCTATGAGTTTGAAAGGATAGTGATGAGAATGGAATGAAGCACGACCGATCAGTGACAAGGGATGAAATAGAGCCAGTTATAAATTCCAACAAGATAGTACATCGTTTGATCTTTAGTAATACAACCTGCAGGAGATATCTTTGCCGATTTTTTGTATAAACTCCCAAAATAAAATAAATGTGCCTGATTTGAATATTGATGCCTGTGATTTTTTTTAAAAGCCCAATAAATATAAAAGCTAAGAGAATATAATGCACAAATATAAAATATTTTTATTCTATAAATTAAATATCATACCTTGTACCCGGGGCCGTACGCCACCCCAGGTAAATTCTTTTTGCCTCACAAATAGCTGAAGTGGAAATAGGGTGAATTATATATCGATTTTCATCTCTTGGGACTCTTGGAAATTTTGGCGAGGTCAGATCTTCCTAAAAAGAAAAAGTTGATCTTGACTTTTTTAGTTGCCCTGAACTCAAATCTGAGCTCAAATTTCCTCTAACATGAGCCAAAAGTGACTTTCCATGAAAGCCCACTTGTATAGAAAACCTCCAATCTATTATTTTTTCAAATTTTTTTTATTCTTTGAGTCAAATCAAAAAGCTCCTCAATACCTTTCAAATGCAACTTGAATCATCGAAATCAAAGAAACTGATAGAAAGTTATGAGCTCAAAGGTCCAAAAGGGTGATCTAACTTCAGTTGTGAATAATTTGTACCTACAACAAAATCTATCAAAAATACCTGCATCACTGTGAAGTACTCAAAGAGAGATTTCCATTGATATCTCATTTGTAGAATTTAGAGATCATGGCGAAAAGTTATGCAAAAATGAAAAAAAGTCCTATATGAGGCACTTTGGGGCCAAATCAAAGACTAAGAAGGTGCAAAAATTGCACACCCGGGGGCCAAAATAGGGTCACCCACATGACCTTGTTGGCAGATAAAGAAAAATTAAAAAAACTTGGCCCGAATACAATATGGTCGGGCTTATAATGTCAAATCAAGGTTTATATAACACATATAAAAGTCGATTGAAAGGACATCATATCATTGAAGAAAATAATGTGACTTGTAGAAGGATGAATCGCAGAAGACGTATTACAACCCATAGGGGATTTGATGTCGTATGACAAAAATGTGACCTGGAAGGAGTGTAGGTGACAAGATAGTGGTCGATGATGGTACACGTGGGCCGACAGAAACAAAAGCTCGGCGAGAGTAGAAGCGGCCGACAAAGAGATGTGCGGTGTCGGTGGTTGATGGGAGTTAGCTTGAATGGTACAAAGACCATTGGTGATAGGTTGTGAATGACAAAGATAATGAATGTTGTGTATAGAGCAGGTATGAGAGTTGGTGGAGGTAAACAAGCATTGACTAGTTAATGAATGCAAGGGTATGCAAATGGAGTAGAAGGTACCCGACTATGAGTTTGAACAGACAGTGATGAGAAGGGAATGAAGCATGACTGATCGATGATCGGTGATAGAATAGACCCAGTTATAAATGCCAACAAGATAGTACAATGTCCGATATTTAGTAATACGACCTCTAGGAGATATCTTTGCCAATTTTTTTGTATAAATTCCCACAATAAAATAAATGTGCCCGATTTGAATATTGATGCTTGTCATTTTTTTAAAAGCCCAATAAATATAAAAGTTGATAGATTATAATGTAGAAATATAAAATATTTTTATTTTTCAAAATCAAATATCATACCTTGTACCAGGGGGTCGTACGACCACCCTAGGTAAAATTTATTTTCCTCATGAATAGTTGAAGTGGAAATAGGGTAAATTATATATTGATTTTCGTCTCTTAGGCCTCCTAGAAATGTTGGCGAGGTTAGATCTGCTTGAAAAACAAAAGTCGATCTTGACTTTTTTAGCTGCCTTGAACTCAAATCTAAGCTCAAATTTCCTCTTACATGAGCCAAAAGTGACTTTCCATGAAAGCCTACTTGTAGAGACATCTAATCTAGTGTTTTTTCAAGTTTTTTTAATTCTCCAGGTCAAATCAAAGAGCTCCTCAATACCTTTCAAATGCAACTTGAATCACCGAAATCAAAGAAACTGGTCAAAAATTATGAGCTCAGAGGTCCAAAGGGGTGATCTGACTTTAGTTGTGAATAATTTGCACCTAAAGCAAAATCTATCAAAAATACCTACACCACTGCGAAGTACTCGGAGAGAGCGTTCTTCCGATATCTCATTTGTATTATTTGGAGATCGTTCTGAAAAGTTGTGCAAAAACAAAAAAGGCCTGTATGAGGCACTTTGGGGCCAAATCAGGGCAAATCAAAGACAAAAGGTGCAAAAATTGCGCACTCAGGGGCCAAAATTGGGCACCCATGTGACCTTGTCAGTAGATAAATCAAAATTAAAAAAACTGGCCCGAATACAATATGGTCAACCTTATAATGTCAAATCAAGTTTTATATAACACATATAAAAGCTGATTGAAAGAAGGACATCATACCACTAAAGAAATTAACGTGACCTGCAGAAGGACGAATGGATGAAGATGTATTATAAATCATAGGGAATTTGATGTCGTATGACAACAATGTGACCTGGACGGAGTGTGGGTGAAAAGATAGTGGTCGGTGATGGTACACATAGGCCAATAAAAACAAAAGCTCTGTGGGAGCAGAAGCGGCTGGCGAAGAGATGTTTGGTGTTGGTGGTTGATGGGAGTCAGTTAGAATTGTACAAAGACTACGGGTGATAGGTTGTGAATGACAAAGATATTGAATTCCGTGTACAGAGTAGGTATGGGAGTTGGCGGAGGTAAACAAGCACCAACCGGGTAATGAATGCAAGGGTCCACAAGTGGAGTAGAAGGTACTCGGCTATGAGTTCGACTAGAAAGTGATGAGAATGGAATGAAACACAATCGATCGGTGACCGACGATGGAACAAACCCAGTTATAAATGTGGACAAGACAATACAACGTCCGATCTACAATAATACAACCTATAGGAAATATCTTTGCCGATATTTTGTATAAAATCCCACAATAAAATGAATGTGCCCGATTTGAATAATGATGCCCGGGATTTTTTTAAAATCCCAATAAATATAAAAGCTAATAGAATATAATGCAAAAATAGAAAATATTTTTATTTTGCAAAATCAAATATTGTACCCTCTAGTTGGGGTCCGTATGGCCACCCTGGGTAATTTTTTTTTGCCTCACAAACAATTGAAGTAGAAATAGGGAGAATTATATCGATTTTCATCTCTTGGGCCTCCTAGAAATGTTGCTGAGGTTGGATTTGCAAAAAAAAAAAAAATGATCTTGACTTTTTCAACTACACTGAACTCAAATCTAAGCTCAAATTTCCTTCAACATGAGCCAAAAGTGACTTGCCATGAAAGCCCACTTGTAGAGACAACCTCCAATCTGGTGTTTTTCCAAGTTTTTTTGATTCTCCAAGTCAAATCAAGGAGCTCCTCAATACCTTTCAAATGCAACTTGAATCACCAAAATCAGAGAAACTGACAGAAAGTTATCAGCTTAGAGGTCCAAAGGGGTGATTTGGCTTTAGTTGTGAATAATTTTTTCCTACAGAAAAATCTATCAAAAAGACCTACAACAGTGCAAAGTACTTGGAGAGAGCTTTCTGTCGATATCTCATTTGCAAAATTTGGAGATCATGGCAAAATGTTGTGTAAAAACGAAAAAGGCCTCTATGAGGCACTTTTGGGCCAAATCAGGGAAGGCCAAAATTGGGTTGCCCATGTGACCTTGTTGGCAGATAAAGCAAAATTAAAAAAACCTGACTTGAATACAATATGGTTGGCTTTATAATGTCAAATCAAGGTTTATATAACACATAAAAGCCGATTGAAAGAAGGATATCATAGCACTGAAGAAAATAATGTGACCTGCAGAAGGAAAAATTGAAGAAGATGTATTACAACTTGCATGGGATTTGACATCGTATGAGAACAATGTGACCGGGACAGAGCATGAGTGACATGACAGTTGTTGATGATGGTACACGCGTGCTGGTTGAAACAAAAGCCCGACGAGAGTATAATCGACCTGCAAAGAGATGTTAGGTGCCAGTGGTTGTTGGGATTCAGCTGGAATGGTATGAAGACTACCGACAATAGCTTGTGAAGGACAAAGATAATGAATGTCATGTACAGAGGAGGTACGGGAGTCGACGGAGGTAAACAAGCACTGACTGGGTAATGAATGCAAGGGTCCATAACTGGAGTAGAAGGTACCCGTCTATGAGTTTGACCAAACAATGACAAGAATGAAATGAAGCATGACCGATCAGTGACCGACAATGGAATAGACCCGGTTATACATTCCGACAAGATAATACAATGTCCGATCTGCAATAATACGACCTGTAGGAGACATCTTTGTCAATTTTTTGTATAAACTCCCACAATAAAATAAATGTGCCCAATTTGAATATTGATGCCCGTATTTTCTTTAAAGCCCAATAAATATAAAAGCTGATAGAATATAATGCAAAAATAGAAAATATTTTTATTTTGCAAAATCAAATATCGTACCTTATACGTGAGGGTTGTATAGCCACCCTGGGTAAATTTTTTTTGCCTCATGAACAACTGAAGCAGAAATAAGGAGAAATATATATCGATTTTCATCTCTCAGGCCTCTTATAAACGTTGGTGAGGTCGGATCTGCTCGAAAAAAAAAGTTGACCTTGACTTTTTCAGCTGCCCTGAACTAAAATCTGAGTTGAGATTTCCTCCAACATGAGCCAAAAGTGACCTGCCATGAAAGCCCGCTTGTAGAGACAACCTCCAATTTGGTGTTTTTTCAAGTTTTTCTGATTCTATAGGTCAAATCAAAGAGCTCCTGAATACCTTTCAAATGCAACTTGAATCATCAAAATTAGAGAAACTGGCAAAAAGTTATTAGCTTGGAGGTCCAAAGGGGTGATCTAACTTCAGTTGTGAATAATTTTCACCTACAACAAAATCTGTCAAAAAGACCTGCACCACTGCGAAGTACTCAGAGAGAGCTTTCTGTCAATATCTCATTTACAAAATTTGGAGATCGTGGCGAAAAGTTGTCCAAAAATGAAAAAAAGGCCTATATGAGACACTTTGGGGCGAAATAAGGGAAAATCAAAGACTAAAAAGGTGCAAAAATTGTGCACCTGGTGGCCAAAATTGGGTCATCCATGTGACCTTGTTGGCAGATAAAGCAAAATTAAAAAACCCCGACACGAATACAATATGGTCGGCCTTATAATGTCAAAAAAACATCTATATAACACATATAAAAGCTGATTGAAAGAAGAACATCATACCACCAAAGAAAATAATGTGAACTATAGAAGGATGAATGGCAGAAGATGTATTACAACCCATAGGGGATTTGATGTCGTATGACAGTAATGTGACCTGGATGGAGCGCGGGTGACAAGACAGTGGCCGATCATGGTACATTCGGGGCCGACCGAAACAAAAGCCCGATAGGAGTAGAAGTAGCCGACGAAGAGATGTTTGGTGTCGATGGTTGATGGGAGTTGGTTGGGAGGGTATGAAGACCACTGGTGATAGGTTGTGAATGGTGGAGATAATAAATTCCATGTATAGAGCAGGTATAGTAGTGATGAAAATGGAATGAAGCACAGCCAATCATTGACTGGGGATGGAATAGACCTAGTTATAAATGTCGACAAGATAGTACAACATCCAATCTGTAGTAATATGACCTGCAGGAGATATCTTTGTTGAATTTTTGTATAAACTCCCACAATAAAATAAATGTGCTCGATTTGAATATTGATGCCCGTGATTTTTTTAAAATATGAATAAATATAAAAGCTGAGAGAATATAATGCAAAAAGTAGAAAATAATTTTATTCTACAAAATCAAATATCGTACTTTGTACTCGGGGTCGTACGCCACCCGGGGTAAATTTTTTTTGCCTCATGAACAGCTAAAGTGGAAATAGGGTGAATTATATATCAATTTTTATCTCTTGGGACTCTTGGAAATGTTGGCGAGGATGGATCTTCCTAAAAAAAAAGTCAATCTTGACTTTTTCAGCTACCCTGAACTCAAATCTGAGCTCAAATTTCCTCCAACAAGAGCCAAAAGTGACTTTCCATGAAAGCCCACTTGTAGAGACAACCTCCAATCAAGTGTTTTTTCAAGTTTTTCTGATTCTCTATTTGAAATAAAAAATCTCCTCAATAGCTTTCAAATGCAACTTGAATCACTGAAATCAGAGAAACCGGCAGAAAATTATGAGCTCAGAGGTCCAAAGGGGTGATCTGACTTTAGTTGTGAATAATTTTCACCTATAGCAAAATCTATCAAAAATACATGCACCACTATGAAGTACTCAGAGAGAGCTTTCCACTGATATCTCATTTACAGAATTTGGAGATTGCGGTGAAAAGTTGTGCAAAAACAAAAAAAGGCCTATATGAGGCACTTTGGGGCCAAATCAGGGCAAATCAAAGACTAAAAAGGTGCAAAAATTGCACACCCAGGGGTAAAAATTGGGTCACCCACGTTACCTTGTCGATAGATAAAGAAAAAATAAAAAAACCCGGCCCAAATAGAATATGGTAGGCCTTATAATGTCAAATCAATGTTCATATAACACATATAAAAGCCAATTGAAAGGACACATACCACCGAAGAAAATAATGTGATATGTAAAAGGAAAAATGGCAGAAGATGTATTACAACTCGTAGGGGATTTGACATCGTACAAAAACAATGTGACCTAGAAGGAGAGTAGGTGACAAGATAGTGTTCGATGATGGTAAATGTGGGTCGGCAGAAACAAAAGCTTGACCAGAGTAGAAGCAGTTGGTGAAGAGATGTTCGGTGCCGGTTGTTGATTGGAGTCAGCTGGACTAGTATGAAGACCGTTGGTCATAGGTTGTGAATGGTGGGGATAATGAATGTCGTGTACAAAGCAGGTACGAGAGTCGACAGAGGTAAACAAGCACCAGTTGGTTAATGAATCAAGGGTACGTAAGTTGAGTAGAAGGTACCCAACTATGAGTTTGAACAAACAGTGATGAGAATGGAATGAAGCATGATCGATCGATGACCAACGACATAACAAACCCGGTTATAAATTATGACAAGACAGTACAGCGTCCGATCTGTAGTAAAATGACCTATAGGAGATATATTTGCCAATTTTTTGTATTAACTCCCACAATAAAATAAACGTGCCTGATTTGAATATTGATTATCATGATTTTTTTAAAAGCCCAATAATTATAAAAGTCGATAGAATATAATGCAAAAATAGAAAATATTTTTATTTTGCAAAATCAAATATCGTACCCTGTACCCGAGGGTCGTACGACCACCCCGCATAATTTTTTTTGCCTCACGAATAGCTGAAGCGAAAATAGGGTGAATTATATTTCAATTTTCATCTCTCATGCCTCCTAGAAATGTTGGTGAGGTTTGATATGCCTGAAAAAAAAGTCTATCTTGACTTTTTCAGCTGACCTGAACTCAAATATGAGCTCAGATTTCCTCCAACATGAGCCAAAAGTGACTTTCCATGAAAGCCCACTTGTAGAGACAACATCTAATCTACTATTTTTTCAAGGTTTTTATTCTCTAGGTCAAATCAAAGAGCTCCTCAATACCTTTCAAATGCAACTTGAATCACTGAAATCAGAGAAACTGGTAGAAAGTTATGAGCTCGAAGGCCCAAAGGGGTGATCTAGCTTCAGTTGTGAATATTTTTTACCTGTAACAAAATCTATCAAAAAGACCTGTACCACTGCAAAGTACTCAGAGAGAGCTTTTCGTCGATATCTCATTTGCAGAATTTGGAGATCGTGGCGAAAAGTTGTGCAAAAATGAAAAAAGGCCTATATGAGACACTTTGGGGCGAAATCAAGGAAAATCAAAGACTAAAATGGTGCAAAACTTGCACACATGGGGGCCAAAATTGGGTCATCCATGTGACCTTGTTGGAAGATAAAACAAATTTAAAAAACCCTGACCCGAATACAATATGGTTGGCCTTATAATGTCAAATCAAGGTTTATATAACACATATAAAAGTTGATTGAAAGGACATCATACCACCGAAGAAAATAATGTGACCTGTAGAAGGATGAATGGCAGAAGATGTATTAGAACCCATAGGGGATTTGATGCCATACGACATCAATGTGACCTAGACGGAGTGCAGGTGACAAGACAGTGGCCAATGATGGTACACACGAGTTTACAGAAACAAAAGCTCGACGAGAATAGAAGTGATTGATGAAGAGATGTTCGGTGTTGATGGTTGATGGGAGTTCACTAGAATGGTATGAAGATCATCGACGATAGGTTGTGAATGGTGGAGATAATGAATGCTATGTACAAAGCAGGTATGGGAGTTGACGAAGGTAAACAAGTACCGACTAGTTAATGAATGCAAGGGTTCACAAGTGGAGTATAAGGTACTTGGCTATGAGTTTGACCGGACAGTGACGAGAATGGAATGAAGCACGACTGATCGGTGACTTGGGATGGAACAGACCTAGTTATAAATGCCGACAAGATAGTACAACATCTGATCTGCAATAATATGAGCTATAGGAGATATCTTTGTCGATTTTTTGTATAGACTCCCACAATAAAATAAATGTGCCTGATTTGAATATTGATTCCCATGATTTTTTTTTAAATCCCAATAAATATAAAAGCTAAGAGAATATAATGCAGAAATAGAAAATATTTTTTATTTTGCAAAATCAAATATCGTACATTGTACCTGGGATCGTACGCCACCCCGGGTAATTTTTTTTGCCTCATGAATAGCTGAAGCAGAAAAAGGGCGAGTTATATATCAATTTTAATCTCTTGGGCCTCTTGGAAATGTTGGCAAGGTTGGATCTTCCTAAAAAACAAAAGTCGATCTTGACTTTTTCAGCTGCACTGAACTCAAATCTGAGCTCAAATTTCCTCTAACATGAGCCAAAAGTGAATTGTGATGAAAGCCCACTTCTAGAGACAACCTCCAATTTGGTGTTTTTTCAAGTTTTTTTAATTCTCTAGGTCAAATGAAAGAGCTCCTTAATACCTTTCAAATGCAACTTGAATCACCAAAATCGAAGAAATCGGCAAAAAATTATGAGCTCAGAGGTCAAAAGGGGTGATCTGGGTTAAGTTGTGAATAATTTGTACCTACAACAAAATATATCAAAAATATCGACACCACTGTGAAGTACTCGAAGAGAGCTTTCCGCCGATATCTCATTTGCAAAATTTGGAGATCATGGCGAAAAGTTGTGCAAAAACCAAAAAAAGGCCTATATGAGGCACTTTGGGGCCAAATTAGGGCAAATCAAAGACTAAAAAGGTGTAAAAATTGTACACATGAGGGCCAAAATTGGGTCACCCACATGACCTTATTGGAAAATAAAATAAAATTAAAAAAACCTGGCCCGAATACAATATGGCCGGCCTTATAATGTCAAATCAAGGTTTATATAACACATATAAAAGCCGATTGAAAGAAGGACATCATACCACCAAAGAAAATAATGTGACCTGTAGAAGGATGAATGGTAGAAGACATATTACAACCCACAGGGGATTTGACATAATACGGCAACAATATGACCTGGAAGGAGCACAGGTGACAAGATAGTGTTTGATGATGGTACACATGGGCCGATAGAAACAAAATCTCGGTGAGAGTAGAAGTAGTCGACGAAGAGATATTCGGTGTCAGTGGTTGATGGGAGTTAGCTGGAATGGTACGAAGACCATCGTTGATAGGTTGTCAATGGCGAAGATAATGAATGTCGTGTACAAAGTAGGTACAAGAGTCGACGAAGGTAATTAAACAAGCATTGGCTGGTTAA
This sequence comes from Sequoia sempervirens, assembly GCA_007258455.2. Lineage (NCBI taxonomy): Eukaryota > Viridiplantae > Streptophyta > Pinopsida > Cupressales > Cupressaceae > Sequoia > Sequoia sempervirens. The sequence goes on along the minus strand of VDFB02072274.1, from coordinate 40,288,697 downwards.
TGAATGCAAAGGTACACAAGTGGAGTAGAAGGTATACGACTATGAGTTTGAACAAATAGTGATGAGAATGGAATAAAGCATGACCGATCGATGACTAGTGATGGAACAGACCCGGTTATAAATGTCAACAAGAAAATACAACATCCGATTTGTAGTAATACGACCTGCAAGAGATATCTTTGCCATTTTTTTTATATCAAATCCCACAATAAAATAAATGTGCCCGATTTGAATATTTATTCTCGTGATATTTTTAAAACCCCAATAAATATAAAAGTCGATTGAATATAATGTAGAAATAGAAAATATTTTTATTCTACAAAATAAATATCGTACCTTGTACCCGACGGTCGTACGACCACTATGGGTAAAATTTGTTTTCCTCATGAATAGCTGAAGTGGAAATAGGGTGAATTATATATCAATTTTTCTCTCAAGCCTCATAGAAATGTTGGCGAGGTTGAATCTTCCTGAAAAACAAAATTCGATCTTGAATTTTTTAGCTGCCCTGAAAAATCTGAGCTCAGATCTCCTCCAACGTGAGCCAAAAGTGACTTGCCATGAAAGGCCACTTGTATAGACAACATCTAATCTGATTTTTTTTCATGTTTGTTTGATTCTCTAGGTCAAATCAAAGAGATCCTCAATACCTTTCAAATGCAACTTGAATAACGAAAATTAAAGAAATTGGTAGAAAGTTATGAGTTCGGAGGTCCAAAGGGGTGATCTAACTTCAGTTGTGAATAATTTGTAATTGCAACAAAATCTATCTAAAAGAACTGCACCATTGCGAAGTACTTGGAGCGAGATTTCCGCTGATATCTCATTTGTAGAATTTGGAGATTGTGGCAAAAAGTTGTGCAAATTTTTTTTAAAAGGCCTATATGAGGCACTTTGGGGCCAAATCAAGGAAAATCAAAGACTAAAAAGGTGCAAAAATTGCATACTCGGCGGCTAAAATCGGATCACCCACGTGACCTTGTCAGCAAATAAAGAAAAATTTAAAGAACTTGGCCTGAATACAATATGGTCAGCCTTATAATGTCAAATCAAGGTTTAGATAACACATATAAAACCCGATTGAAAGGACATTATACCACCAAAGAAAATAATGTGACCTACAGAAGGATGAATGGAAGAATACATATTACAAATCATAGGGGATTTGACATCGTATGACATTAATGCGACTTGGACAAAGCGCAGGTGAAAAGACAGTGGCCGGTGATGGTACACGCAGACCGACAGAAACAAAAGCTCGGTGGGAGTAGAAGTGGCCGACGAAGAGATGTTTGGTGTCATGTGTTAATGGGAGTTGGTTGGAATGGTATGAAGACTGCGAGTGATAGGTTGTGAATGAAAAAGATAATGAATGTCGTGTATAGAGTAGGTACGGGAGTTGGCAGAGGTAAACAAGCACCAACCGAATAATGAATGCAAGGGTCCGCAAGTGGAGTAGAAGGTACCTGACTATGAGTTTGACCAGAAAATGATGAGAATGGAATGAAACACGATCGATCGGTGACTGGAAATGGAATAGACCCAGTTATAAATGTCAACAAGACAGTACAACATCTAATCTGCAATAATATGACCTGCAAGAAAAATATTTGTCATTTTTTTGTATAAAATCCCACAATAAAATAAATGTGCCCAAGTTGAATATTGATGCCCATGATTTTTTTTTTAAAAGCCCAATAAATATAAAAGTCAATAGAATATAATGCAAAAATAGAAAATATTTTTATTTTGCAAAATCAAATATTGTACCCTCTACTTGGGGGTCGTACGGCCACCCCGGGTAAATTTTTTTTTCCCCACAAACAACTGAAGCAGAAATAGGGTGAATTATATCGATTTTCATCTCTCGGGCCTCCTGGAAACATTGGCAAGATTGGATCTTCCTGAAAAACAAAATTTGATCTTGACTTTTTCAGTTGCCTTGAACTCAAATATGAGCTTAGATTTCCTCCAACATGAGCCAAAAGTGATTTTCCATGAAAGCCCACTTGTAGAGACAACCTCCAATCTGGCGTTTTTTCAAGTTTTTCTAATTCTCCATGTCAAATCAAAGAGCTCCTCAATACCTTTCAAATACAACTTGAATCACCGAAATTAGAGAAACTGACAGAAAGTTATGAGCTCGAGGTCTAAAGGGGTGATTTGAATTTAGTTGTGAATAATTTATACCTACAACAAAATCTATCAAAAAGACCTGCAACAATGCAATGTACTTGGAGAGAGCTTTCCACCAATATCTCATTTGCAGAATTTGGAGATCGTGGCGAAAAGTTGTGCAAAAATGAAAAAAAGGCCTATATGAGGCACTTTGGGGCCAAATCAAGGGAAATCAAAGACTAAAAAGATGCAAAAATTGCACACCCAGGGGCCAAAATTGGGTCACACCCACGTGACCTTGTCAGCAGATATAGAAAAATAAAAAAAACCTGACCCGAATACAATATGGTCTTCCTTATAATGTCAAATCAAGGTTTATATAACACATATAAAAGCCGATTGAAAGAAGGACATCATACCATCAAAGAAAATAATGTGACCTCCAAAAGGATGAATGGCAAAAGAAATATTACAACCCACATAGGATTTGACGTTGTACGACAACAATGTGACTAGAATGGAGCATGGGTGGCAAGACAGTTGCCGATGATGGTACATGCGTGCCGACAGAAACGAAAGTCTGACGGGAGTAGAAGCGACCGACGAAGAGATGTTCGGTGTTGGCGGTTGTTGGTAGTCGGCTAGAATGGTATGAAGACTGCCGACAATAGGTGGTGAACGACAAAGATAATGATTGTCGTGTACAAAGTAGGTATGGGAGTCAGCGGAGGTAAACAAGCACCGACTGGGTAATGAATGCAAGGGTCCACAAGTGGAGTAGAAGGTACCCGACTATGAGTTTGACCAAATAGTGATGAGAATGGAATGCAATATGATCGATTGGTGACCGACAATGGAACAAACTTGGTTATAAATGCCGATAAGATAGTACATCATCTGATCTGCAATAATATGACCTACAGGAGATATCTTTGCCAATTTTTTGTATAAACTCCCACAATAAAATAAAAGTGCCCAATTTGAATATTGATGCCTGTGATTTTTTTAAAATCCCAAAAAATATAAAAGCCAATAGAATATAATGCAAAAATAGAAAATATTTTTATTTTGCAAAATCAAATATCGTACCCTGTACTCGAGGGTCGTACGACCACCTTGTGTAAATTTTTTTTGCCTCACGAATAGCTAAAGCAGAAATAGGGAGAATTATATATCGATTTTTGTCTCTTGGGCCTCCTATAAACGTTGGCGAGGTCGGATTTTCCTGAAAAACAAAAGTTGATTTTGACTTTTTCAGCTGCCCTGATATCAAATCTAAGCTGAGATTTCCTCCAACATTAGCCAAAAGTGACCAGTCATGAAAGCCCACTTGTAGAGACAACCTCCAATCTGGTGTTTTTTCAAGTTTTTCTCATTCTATAGGTCAAATCAAAGAGCTCCTCAATACCTTTCAAATGCAACTTGAATCACCGAAATCACAAAAATTGGCATAAAGTTATTAGCTTAGAAGTCCAAAGGGGTGATATGACTTTAGTTTTGAATAATTTGTACCTGCAACAAAATTTGTCAAAAAGACCTAAACTAATGCGAATTACTTAGAGAGAGATTTCCGTTGATATCTTATTTGTAGAACTTTGAGATCGTGGTGAAAAGTTGTGCAAAAACGAAAAAAAGGCCTATATGAGGCACTTTGGGGCCAAATCAAGGCAAATCAAAGACTAAAAAGGTGCAAAAATTGTGCACACGGGGGCCAAAATCAGGTCACCCACATGACCTTGTTGGAAGATAAAGCAACATTAAAAAAACCCAGCCTGAATACAATATGGTTGGCCTTATAATGTCAAATCAAGTTTTATATAACACATATAAAAGCCAATTGAAAGAAGGACATCATACCACTGAAGAAAATAATGTGGCTTAGAGAAGGACGAATGGTAGAAGACATAAACCTGCAAGGGATTCAACGTTGTACAATAGTAATGTGACCTGTATGGAGTGTGGGTGACAAGACAGTGGTCGATGATGGTACATGCAGGCTGACAAAAAAAAAAGCCCGGCGGGAGCCGAAGTAGTCGGCGAAGAGATGTTTTGTGTCGGTGCTTGATGGGAGTCATTTGGAATGGTAGGAAGACCTCCAGCGATAGGTTGTGAATGATGGAGATAATGAATGTCGTGTACAGAGTAGGTACAGGAGTCGGTGGAGGTAAACAAGCACCGACCGGGTAATGAATACAAGGGTCTGCAAGTGGAGTAGAAGGTACCCGACTATGAGTTTGATCGGACAATGACGAGAATGAAATGAAGCACAACCGATCGATGACCGATGATGGAAAAAACCCGATTATAAATGCCGACAAGATAAGACAGTGTCTGATCTGCAATAATACGACCTACAAGAGATATCTTTGTCAATTTTTTGTATAAAATCCCACAATAAAATAAATGTGCATGATTTGAATATTGATGGTCATGATTTTTTTTTAAATCACAATAAATTAGCAAAGATATCTCTTGCAAGTTGTATTACTGCAAGATGAAAATTGATATGTAATTAGCCCTATTTCCACTTTAGTTGTTCGTGAGGCCAATTTTTTTTACCAGGGGTGGCTATACGAAACTCGGTACAGGGTACGATATTTGATTTTGCAGAATATTTGATCTAGTGTTTTTTCAAGTTTTTATGATTCTTAACATCAATATCTTTGTTGATTCAAATCACATGTTTCAGCCCACAAACTCACTTCCAACCCTTGAGATTTATAATATCAATCCATTATAAAATCACATATAATCTCTTTAATTATCAAATCCCTATTTGGTAATTCAGTTGTGCTTTTATCCAACCCTTTGTAAGTGTGCATCATTTTTCATACCCTTCCATAGATCCTAGCCAAACCCAAACCTAACTTCCTTTAAAATTATTTTAGAATATTTCTTCCATGCCCCATACCAATCTTGAACAATTACCAAAATAGTTTTTCCCCAAGATCACATTACACCCTAAAATTAATTCTCCCACCCCAACTTCCCTACATGTTTTAAGGTAAAATCACAATACTATGTCTCACTTTTTTACCAAGACGAGATGTGAAGTAGTGATTTGTAGAAATTTGTTCATAGATTCTAAATATATATTTTTAGTTTGTTTTTGAAATAAATCATGAGTCTTTCAACATCTCCTTTTAATAACTAGTTTCAAACAATAAACAACATTTTCAAAAATTAATGTTTATGTCATCAAACATAACCTTTTCTAGAAAGGATAAAATTCTAATTTTTAAAATATAGATTCTTAACATCAATATCTAGGGCAAGGATATTTTTTCATAACGTTTTGTTCATATTTTTTTAAATTAATTTTTGAAGTCACGTAACTATAATTTGGACAAAAACCACTACGCAGAAGTGGTTGAAGCCTATCATGCTCTCAAGTTGGTACAAACCAAAGGTTATAGGAAAGTTTGGTTGGAGGGGGATTCTCTGAATATCATTAATAATTTGAAAAATTATGTCCCCCCCTCTTGGACTATTGAGTCTTTGATAAGGGACTCCATTGAAATTTTGAAATCATTTGATGAATGTTATATATTGCACATTTTAAGAGAGGGTAATGGTTTAGCGAAAATATTCACTAATATTTTTGTTAGAGAGGTTAGAGAATGGGGTCTGAATGACCCTCTCCTCATAGAGGCTATTGTAACTATTAACCATGATGGTCGATTTTGATTTTCTTTTCTTCTCATTATGGTTGGTGGCGTGCATGTCTTTCTTCACGTGGCTGATTATTATGAGAAAGTATGGTAAGCAAGATTTGAATTAAGCAATTGGTATGGGAGATGGGTGTCGTAGGCAACAAAATTCTAAGGTTTTTATTTTCCCCTGTTCCATTACTATTCTCACACAGATTTTGGGTGGTCTTAGCATTTTTTTCCAGAGTTTTCATTGCACTGTATTTGGAGCTCTCAAGTTGTTACCTTCTGCTAATTGTGGAGTTATGGGTGGAGATAGAAATTGCACTGAACCTTTCTCATGTGAAGCTACAAAGAAGAAGAAGGAGGTGTTGATGGTCAAAATAGCACAACAACATTAAACAAAATATCTCTATTCTATTTCTCCTTAAAAAGAAAGATAACATAAAGTAATTTTTCTTCCAAGGTCCTGTTAGTTGGTTCTCAACTATGCTGATGTTACTCAACGACCAATGCAACTTTAATATTCAAGGGGTCTTGCTGGTATAAAGGAATACAAATTGAATCATGTCAATTAACCTACGTTGGGGGGTATAAAGAAATAGAAAAATGATAGAACAGGGCTTCAAAATAGTAAAATATGAATGTAAACTTCTTCACATCTAGACATGTACCTTAACAACAAGTGTTTCTTCAACTAATCAAAACCATAACATGATGAAATCCATATCAAAACCTACACTATTGCATACAATCATAGTGCTAATTCAACAATCACAATCATTCATCAAAACTTTACTTCAAGATCAAAACATATCACCCACTCATTGCTAAAATCATATCAATCGACATAAATGAATTCCATTCATAGACAATTCAATGAAATAATCTTAGATCTGGTTTCCCCTATTGATTTGAATCAAATAGAAAATAATTATGCACATCATCCATTGGCATATGGATGATTATAATTCATTAACATTATCATTCAAGTCCAAACTTGACAATAACATGAAATTGTATAAAACTGTAAAATTATCTAAGTACAACAAAGTTTGCAAAGTATCTTGCTTAAAGCTTATAAAATCCTAAGACTATGATCACTATCTACTATCTCATCAGGTGGCTAATCATTCTTCAATCATCTAACCTTTACAAAATGGAGCCCAAAATTACATATAGGCGATCCATGCACTAATTTCTCTCAATCAAAAATTGAGATCCACTAATCAAGGAACTAGAACTACATGAGGTGACTTCACTAGCTGATCTTTGTTCAATGGTTGATGGCCCTATCATCCAAAATATGATGCCCAAGAGGAAGGTAGAACTGTTGGATGAGATCTGTAGTTAAACTCATGTCATAACCCTACAAAATAGGAGAGAAGAGAAATTTGTCCACCAAGAACAAAATTTTCCTCAGGTCTTCCTTCTAGCGCCAATCCTGTTGATGGTCAAAATAGAAAAACAACATTAAACAAAATATCTCTTTTCTATTTCTCCTGAAAATGAAAGATAACATAAAGTAATTTGTCTTCCAAGGTCCTAGTAGTTGGTTCTCAACTATGCTGATGTTACTCAATGGCCAATGCAACTATAATATTCAAGGGGTCTTGCTAGTATAAAGGAATACAAACTAAATCATATCAATTAAGCTACGTTGGGGGTGAGGGTATAATAAATAGAAAAAGGATAGAATAGGGCTTCAAAACAGTAAAAATATGAATGTAAACTTCTTCACATCTAGACATGTACCTTAACAACGAGTGTTTCTTCAACTAATCAAAACCATAACATGATACAATCCATAGCATAACCTACACTATTGCATACATTCATAGTACTAATTCAACAATCACAATCATTCATCAAAACTTTACTTCAAGATCAAAACATATCACCCACTCATTGCTAAAATTAGATCAATCGACATAAATTAATTCCATTCATAGACAATTCAATGACATAATCTTAGATTTGGTTTCCCCTATTGATTTGCATCAAATAGAAAATAATTATGCGCAACATCCACTGGCATACAAATGATTATAATTCATTAACATTATCATTCAGGTCCAAACTTGACAATAACATGAAACTGTTAAAACTGTAAAATTATCTAAGTACAACAAAGTTTTCAAAGTATCTTGCTTAAAGCTTATAAAATCCTAATACTATGATCACTATCTGCTATCTCATCAGGTGGCTAATCCTTCTTCAATCAACCGACCATTACAAAATGGAGCCCAAAATTACATATAGGTGAGCCATGGTGGTATGCATGAAATGCCTAAGAATCCCGAGAGATTCTATCCCAAATATATGCATGGAGAATCAAGGAGTGTTGAAGAGCACATACAGGCATTTAAGGATGCATGTACCCATGCCAAAATATCCCACCATGATGTTGTATGTAGTTTATTCCCCTACTCTTTAGGTGACATGGCATACAATTGGTATTTGAATCTTCCCCAGGGGTCTATTCTAAGTTGGATAGACATAGAAAATGCCTTCATCAATCAGTTCAGGGTGTATGTAGACCCTACCATTTTGTATCACCAATTTTCTACCATAAGAAAGGAACCCCATGAACCATTTCCATTGTTTAACACAAAATTTTAGAGGATGTACCGAAGGCTACAAGATCCTTAGTTGCTGAAAATATTGCCATTTTGGCATATTTAAGAGCCATAGATCCCTTGATTGGTTTTTTCTTACAAAGGACTTACGATGCAAATGACATTGGTTCCCTGTCTAAAATGTATCACCTGGCTATAAAATTGCAAGAACAAATAAGCTTACAATCAAGGAGTTTAGGAGGAGTTCTTCCTCCCATGGTATATCAAATGCCGAATCCAACTCCTCTGTTTAATATAGTCCCAGGGATGTCCTATTCCCAATATGGACCCATGGTTGAGTTGAAAACTCCACCTCCTCTACCATTTTTCACTAATGGGGCTTCAGATTCCTCCCAGCAATCACAAAATTACCATAATCAAGTTGGAGGGTCAAATCTTGTTAGTCAGTCATTTGTTATAAAGACTGCAAAAAGTGAACGAATTGTTCAATTGACTAATGAAATGGAAACTCTGAAGAAGACTTTATCTCAGATATCCAATGATATGACCCAACTCAAGTTTAACCCCCCTCAGAATCAAAACTAGAACTATCAAAATCAGGGAGGGTATAACAATAAAGGTAGTTACTCTAATCAAAATTCCAACCAGAACACCAATAGGAACTTCCAGAACTAGAATTCCCCTAACCAAAATTATCAAAATAAAAATATGGGATACAACCAAAGGTCCAACAACAATAGACAATGGAATACTGGACCAAATAATGGGGGAGTTTCCCATAATTATTAGGTTGGCGATGAAAATCCACACACTGCAAATGTTGAAGATCTGAACTTTATGACAAATTGGTGTAGGTTGCATGACACTGCAGCACATTCTGAGGTTAACTACCTAGAAATGGAGAATATGGTCAAGATTGCACAGGTTGATGCCCCATTTCAAGGTGCATCAAACACGTTTGGTGGATCGATAGATACTTCCATGGCTTATGACATCTTTGATGAGGAGCTTCCATTCCCTAGCCAAATAAAAAATGAGTCAGTGGAGGACATATATGATACTTAGTCCTTCCAATCCAAAGGAGGCCATTTCCTAAGGAATCAAAATAAAGGTCCATTCACGACATCTACCCCTCCTAACACTATGGTCCCTCCTAATCAGAATGTGGATAACAACTTGCCACCACCAAAGGGGCCACCTGAATCTCAAAATAGAAGTAACCCACCTTTTGCTCATAAGTATCCATTGAAAAATGATACAAAATTTTATTTTGTTGTAGAAATGCATAAGCAAAAGACTTCACTATCATTTTTTGACATTATGTAGTGGTTCCCTGCCCAACGAGATATTTTGTTAAAGGCTTTTGAGGATGTTGACTGGTCGAAAGGAAAAACTAAGGTGACTCCCACAAATGAAATGAATGCAGCCCTGTACAAAGGCAAGATAGGGACCCACCTTTCCTTTTAAGCCTAAGGATATTCAAAAAGAATCTACACAACTGCCTTCTAGATTCTGGAGCATTAGGTAATGTCACACCTTTCTCCATTTGTAGAAAGTTAGGTTTGAATCTGATCCAAAATAACAAAAAGGTGATTCAATTGGATAAAATGAAAGTCAATGTGGTAGGAGAACTGAACAATATTCATGTACAGGTTGGATCTGACCCAAGGATCCAAACTTACATGGATATCCAAGTGGAAGATATCCCAAAAACATATGGCATGCTTCTGAGCTGAGATTTAATGAAGAGCATTGGGGGATATTTGTCCTTAGACTTCTCGCATATGTGGCTGCCATGGAAAGGGGTAGCAACACAAATTAGGATTGAGAGTGAGCCTAGGCTCAAACACATGATCATTGAATACGATTCTCCTAATGAAGTAGCATACTTCGAGACCGAGATAGGAGTTTACAAGAGGGAGGAAATCATGACCTTCTGAATGCTTAATTCTAATGATCCACTAACTTTAGAACATCATGACCTAATGACCATGATCAATAAGCAAGTTCTAATTAAAAATTTGCAACAAGATAGGTTGGTTATGGGAGAAGAGGTTGATCTTTGGAGTTTGTTGCTCCCCAATTGGTGCAGGATTCGTTACTAGAGCCATTTTGAGTTAGCATGCCAACCTTGCATTGACATTTTAAACCACGTATGTCAGTCTGAAGAAACTTATGAATGCCAACCCAAAACACCTGCCAATCAATTCCTATTTGAAGCTAAGGATGGCTCCATCCTCACTAGAAGTAGTCCCACTCAAGAGGAAGACCCTTCCCAACTTGAGTAGACTCAGGTTCTATGTTTTGATTTCCAAAGCAAGATTGAGGAATCTCAGTCTTTGTCTGTTACACCTACCCTAGATAACCTTCCAATGCCTAAGGCATTGGTGAAAAACATACCAAATTGTAAAGGGATCCAAGAATAAGTTCAGGAAGTGGTTTTTGAACAAGTTTTGAACCTAGGCGAAACTTCTAATAAACATCTTTCACATCAGCCTTTAAATCTGGATAGCCAACACTAGTTCGAGCCGCCACCCACTTCTAGCAAGCAATCACTTGTAGTCCCCAAAAAGAAAGAAGTTCCAAATCCAGATCAACTGTGGAGTCTTAAATTTGATGGCTCTAAATCTAGATCAGGGAGTAGAGCTGGAGTCGAACTAACCAACCCGAAAGGGAAAACGTATTTTACTTATTATAGGTTGTAGTTTGGCTTCACAAACAATGTGGTAGAATACGAAGCATTGGCTAGAGGACTGATGTGTGCTCATCAGAAGAAGGTTACAACTCTCACGGTTATGGGATATTCTGAGGTTATTGTCAAGCAAGTCCGCAATCAATACACATGCCACAATAAAAGACTGGCTGCATATAGGAACTGAGTTTGGAACTTGATAGAATATTTTGATGCTTTTGGCATCAAGTTGATCCCCAGAGAAGACAATCAGGTTGCAGATGCCCTTGTTGTTGCTGCTAGCACTTTGGAACATGTGAATGACTCCAACTTGAAGAGATTCTCGATGGAGTTAGTCTCAATCCCAACTGTCTCGGATAATGTCTAAAAATTTCAGGTCTTTGATGATGACCAACATATACTTGCCTTCTTGGCAAGTTCAAATGTCTTTAAGGGACAAATAATTGATGAATCAGAAAGAGACCATGGAGATTAGGATCCTGAGAATTGTTATATAGAAGGAATACTCAATTTAAAAAGCAACAACATTCCCAAGGGGATGGTAGCCTTGGAAATGATCTTTGACTTTGACCCTCGGGCTCATGAAAGGGTGTCGACAGAAAGTGATGGAGGGAAGTATGAATCTATCAACTTGGATGATTTAGGTCCAGAAAGGAATGCGTATATAGGAAAAACCTATCCTGAGGAAATCAAAGACAAAATAATCAAGGTGTTGAAAGAAGAAATTGCAACAATTGCTTGGGGATACGAGGATTTGAGGACCTTTGATACTTCAGTAATCACACATACCATACCCTTGAAGCCACAATCAAAGCCCTTTCACCAAAAGAAATGCCCAGTCAATGCCTTAATTGAACCCTTAATATACAAAGAAGTACAAAAGATGTTTTCCACAAGGATAATCTTTCCAGTCTGGCATTCCACCTAGGTTGCTAATTTGGTTCTTGTTCGCAAGAAAAGTGGTGAGATTAGATTATGTGTTGATTTTATAAATTTGAATAAGGCCTCAGAGAAGGATAATTACCCACTTCCTTCTCTTGATGAGGTATTGCAAACTGTCAATGGATCCCATATGATGTCATTTTTGGATGGCTATTCAGAATATAATCAAGTTCTTGTCAGTCATGAAGATAGAATGAAAACTTCCTTCACTACCAAATGGGGGATATTTTCCTATCGAAGGATGTCATTCGGTCTAATCAACGTTGGAGCTACGTTTCAATGTGCAATGGATGTGGCATTCAAGGACCTAAAAGGTAAATGTATCATTATTTATATGGATGACTTAACTATGTTTTCTAAGAATAGAGAAGACCATGTTGCGGATTTAGCAAAAGTTCTTAAAAGATGTATTAGTTATGGTGTGTCTTTAAATCCCAAAAAGTGTGTGTTCAGAGTTTTTGAAGGGAAGCTTTTGGGTCACATAATATCAGAAAAGGGGATATCCATAGATCTTGATAGAGTTGAGTCCATCCTAATGCTTACAATGCTAGGAAGTAAGAAGTAAATGAGATCTTTCTTTAGGAAGATCAATTTTGTAAGAAAATTTATAACTTGGTTTGTGGAGATCGTCAACCTCTAAATGAGATGATGAAAAAGGATGCAAAGATAGAATGGAGTAATGAAGCTAAATATTCTTTTTTATAGATTAAACAGTCAATTTCAGAGGCACCGGTTCTAACCAGCCCTGACTACTTAAAGCCTTTTTATATCTATTATTTTGCATTTGATCATTCATGTGCTGCTATTTTGACACAGCGAAAAGGTGAGGGAGATGAAAGACCTATCGCTTTTATGAGTTTTCCATTTAAGAATGCAAAATTTAGATGTCTATCTCTTGAAAATTAGGCCTTCACACTTGTAGAAGTAGTCAAAAATTTCAGACACTACATCCTTCATAGTCAGGTCATTGCCATTGTTCCTGATCCAGCTGTGAAGTCTCTCCTCATGCAGAGCAAATTGGGGGAGAGGCGAGGAAAATGGATGGCCATTCTACAGGAATATGATCTTGAGATTCATCCAATGAAGCTAGTCTGAGGCCAAGATTTATCTAAAGCTATGGCGGATGTTGATAAGAATATTACTTGCCAACAATACACAATGCAATAATTTACAAAAGATCCTTGGTATACATATTTGATCTTCTTTCTGCTTAATAATAAATGCCCAGATGGGATGAATGCTACTCAAAGGGGAGCATTAAGGATGAAGAGTTCTCATTACATGCTTAAAGGAGGATCCTTGTATAGAAGAAATTTTGAAGGAGTTTATTTGCATTGCTTGGATCAACAAGAAGCAAAGCATGCCATCACTGAATTTCATGGTAGGCATGGTACAAGACATGGATTTGCTGATTCATTAGCACATCAGATTCTTAGATTGGGCTACTATTGTACCCATGTGTTTTGAGATGCACACCAACACATAAGGACATGCCACACATGTCAAACCTCTGCATCTAGGGAATGTAATCTAGCAATGCCTTTACAATCTATGTATGACGTAAGACCATTTGCCCAATGGGAACTAGATTTTGTGGGAGTTATTAATCCAAACTCATCTATAGGTCATAAATTCATTCTGATGGCAACTGACTATTGCACACGTTGGACTGAGGTCCAACCCTATAAAAATAACACCACATAAGTGGTCATCAAATTTCTCAATGAAAACATCATAACCATGTTTGGAGTACCATTTGCCTTGGTATGTGACAATGGCCCTGCTTTTTCTTCTGTTGGGTTTATTCAATGGGCTTATGAACAAAAAATTGTCTTGAAGTATTCTTGTAATTACTACCCATAGGGAAATGGAGTAGCTAATTCTACTAACAAAAACCTATTGGAAGTGATTAAGAAGTTGCTAGAAAACAACCCTAGAGACTAGCATACCTAGTTGAGATTTTCCTTATGGGAAGATCGAACTGACATTAAAGTCACCCTAGGGAATTCACCATTTAAGTTAGTCTACGACCAAGAGATGGTCTTTCCTATACATTTGCAGATACCTGTCCTCAGGTTCATGTAGGAGTTCTATTCAAAAGATGATAGGATAGAGATTAGATTAACTAATTTGCTAAATTTGGAAGAGCAAAGAGATGCTGCTTTAAAATAGTTCTCTAAACATCAAGTTTTTGTCAAACATTGGTTTGAAAAAAGAGCCAAAATTAAGGCCTTTAGGATATCAAATCTTGTATTTTTATGGGATAAAGCTAAGGAAAAGAAAGGAGACCACTAGAAGTTTGACAGACTCTGGTTGGGTCCATATCAGATAGCTAAAATTTTGGGTGAGAATTCTTTTCATTTGAGCACCCTAATAGGAGAACCTATTCCATTTCCTGTCAATGGTCAGTTTCTCAATCACTACTTTGGCCCATGAAGGGCCTAATTTTCTATTGGTTGTATATATGTAATTAGTTGTTCTTTATGTTTTGGGTGTGTTGTTTGTTTGTTTGTTTGTTTGTTTTTTCTTTTTATTTTCTTGTTTTTTTTGTTTGGTCTTTTTTCTTTTGGGGACCTTCATTTTCTTCCATTTTGAAATGAAGGGTTTGTTATTCAAAATATGCTGAAGGCACTAGGAGAGAAATTGGTTTAGGTATTTTCAGGTATGTCTGATGAAAGTTTTCATTCTAAACTTGTGTCTTATGATCATTTTAAACAATGGTTTGAAAATTTATTAAGAATAAGGTATATTGTAAACAATCTCATGAACCATAATTGAAATTTGTCACAAAATAGATAAAACATCTGCCTATGTAAAATTCCTATTTATCCCAGGGTGGTTGTATTTCTAATTCTAGTGAAAAATACGATTCCCAACACTACCATAAGGTCCATTGTAGTTCTCTACCCACATTTCAGATTAATTATATTTGAGTATTGAGAAGAGTTATTAAAGATTTTCTACAAGTGAAGCATATAAAAAAAATGAGAAAGAGAAAAGAGAACTATTGAAAGAAGGAAAACTCAATATCAAATGGGTGATTCAAGTATCTCTATCGGGGCTATGGATGCCTATTTGGCAGTAGAGCAATACTTTGAGAGAACTAGATGTATCTCCATCAGGGCTATGAATGTTTGGTTGGAAATGGAGCAATGCCCAAGATATTATTGCAAGACAGTTAAAGGACTCAACCTATGTAGCTTGAATCTTAGGTATAGTTGTTCAGGGGTGAAGAAAGTTTTTATGAAGAAAGATGCACCATATATGCACACACTCAAATTTGAAATAATTCATGTTGATTTACATATGAGATTTTAGCTCAACCTTGCTCAATATATCTGATCTTACTTGAGTTAGAATGTTTATAAACCAGAGGTTTTGGGTGACCAAATTCTTTAGTGTCTTAAAAATGGGTAAACCATTTTCCCAGCCAAGTCGACATTTGTTATGCTTTGCATAACCACCCCATTTTGTTTTGGATCAAAATGGGTCCCCCCCTTTTTTTTTGTCCTTGGTGTTTTGTTTGGGTCTTAGGAGTTGTTCTTTTTCCTCCTAAGTCCTTATTTCTTTTGGTCTAGTAGAGGCGCAGTCAGAATGGAAATTGGACTTAGAACTTTTGAAGGTTCCAAGTCCAAATTTGGTTCTGATTTCAGTCCCACCCTTTCCACGTTGTTCTTTTCACCGCCTTTTGGTTTGCCTTATGCTCTTGGGTCCATTTCTCCCTTGAGTTGTTTCTCATTTCTCTGTGTTTTTTTTTTCTCTAGCGGAAGTGGAACCAGAATTGGAATTGAACTCGAAACTTTGTAAAAGTTTCGAATTTGGTTTTTGTTTTGATCCCACTCCCACTCATTGGCTTTGTGTTTTGTTGTCATTGGTGTCTCAGTCAGGTTTTATTTTCGTTCTGGTCCTACTTCCTGTCATCTTTGTTGTCGTTGTCTTGGTCTCAGTGTTTTGTTCCTTTGGCGGGAGCAAAACTAGAATCATAACCAAACTTGAAACTTTGTAAAAGTTCCAGGTTTGGTTTTGGTCCTAATTCTGCCCTCGTTCCCTTTCTTGCCTGTCCTTACCGTAGAACCGGAATGGGGTTCAGAGTTGGATAAGAGAATTGGATAAGGTTTCTTGTTTTGTTCTGGCTCTGCATTCACATCCACCCTGCCTTTGACTTCCACATTAGTTGATTACTCATTTAGGTTTCTGGTTCCACTCCTGATCAACTTCATTTATTGCATTAATTGCACCCTCCTCACATGCGTGAAATGCTTTTTATAACTAAATCAAGGTTAACTAGCTCATTATCTTTATTATCTAAGTTTTTTTAGCGAACTAGAGTTAGGGTAACTTCGAGAGGAGCATGATTTGATTGCGGAGGCATGTTGGTGAGCAGATTCTTATTGAATTTCAACCTTTCTTATTGGCATTTCGAGGTAGGGTCCTTTTCCTGTTCTATTGGCATTTTTATTTTTCTATTTTTTTGGCATTTTTTTATTCGTGGTGTTCTTGGGCATTCATGGGATCTTTCTTGTGGATTTTCGCTCATTCCCTTGTTTGTTTCTAGTTTCATTTTGTTGTTTTTCCCGTTTGTTTTGTCATTCTGCTATCGCTTTCATGGTGTGTCCTTTCTGTCGTGCCCTAATTTTAACTAGGGTTTCATTTGATGGAGTCTTTTGTGCTTTAAATGCTTTGAAATTTATCTGGTGACCCCTTTGATCTTATTCACATGTTAGTTTAGTGATTTTCATGTTAGGCTTTGGATTCCCTAATTACCTGAGTTTGCAAGCCACGCAAACTAAGGTTTGTGCAATGACCTTTACAATGTCGAGCCCTTAGAATTCAAATTTGGTCTTTATCCTGTTAAAGGGGGAGGTTAAGCCCCTTTATTTGAAATTTCCTTATGATTCCATGTGACCCAAATTTTTAAGCTCATGTGACCACATCTTTAAGAAATTGCTTCGTTTGAATGATAAACTGGTGGAAGCAAACCTTGGAACAAACTTGTCCTGTAAATGTTTGCATAGGAGTTCATTCTCGGAAATCATCCTGCTTCCAATGATCGTTGACTCTTATCTTCACCCTTTCCCTTTGGCAGAAGCGGAACCGGAGTGGGGAACGAACTTGGAACCATGTTTT
Organism: Sequoia sempervirens; assembly: GCA_007258455.2. Taxonomy (NCBI): domain Eukaryota; kingdom Viridiplantae; phylum Streptophyta; class Pinopsida; order Cupressales; family Cupressaceae; genus Sequoia; species Sequoia sempervirens. The sequence continues at coordinate 40,271,589 of VDFB02072274.1, read as the reverse complement.
GGTTTCAGGTTCGATTTCCGTTCTGATCTCGGTTCTGGTCTTGTTTTAGTTCTGGTCCTGATCCTTCCTATGTTAAATGGTTTCCTATTCCTAATTCTTCTTTGACTCCACTTTTGATGGATATAAAATTTGGTTAAGTATGGAGAGTTATCCTAAGGGAATTAAGAATGGTATGAGAGGTATTGGATGATTTAATGATTTTCATGCCTTTGTTCATCTAATCCATGGTTGTATTGTAGGAATAGAGGATTTCAGGAGCATCAGAGGAGGCTTCTCAAAGAATCCAACCTACAGAGAGTTCAAGACAAGAAACCAAGCCCAAGAAGATAAAAATGGAACAACTCCCCTACACCTTGAGGTACAAACACCAAAGTCCTACTATTACAACTAGTAAGGTGGATTCAGATTGGGAAGATATCACAGATACAAACTTGGGCCCATTCAGTCATGAGGAGTTGCTTTTGGAAACATTTGGTGAGGAGGTAATAGGGAGAACAAAAAGAATTGTTCAATCTGGATTGGCACATGTTTCCCTCTTTCCTTTATCAGTCTAGTGTCCAAAATTAATACTTATTGTAGCTGGAGCTTAAAATCCCACCACTAGACAATGTGTGGACTTGTAGGGGAATGTCATCATTGATCTTACACCATAGATGATAAGGTTCATGTTTAATGCACCTACCCCATAAAGCCCCAGGCAACTCAATGAGGCAGAAGCATTGCAACTATATAGAAATAAAAAGGAGGCCAGTAGGACTCACATGAACAAGCACTGGATGAGAGTTGAAAATAAATCCTTGGCCAAGCTCCCTGATCAGCCTAAGAGATTAGATTTCTACAAGGATATCCGTGATATAATTATGATGCTTTCTATAGTGTTTGGGAAAAGGGATTCCTCACAATTCAAGGAATGGATGTTTCCATTCATTTAAACCATTCTAGATGGTAGGCAATAATTTGATTGGCCAATTATCTTATTAGAGTGCCTACACAATCAGATGCTCAAGGTGAGGGAGACAAAATTATTTTTCATGACTTCCTATGTCATATATGCGGCTACAAGAAGAGGCATATTTCCTAGTTTGAATGCAGTTGGGATATTGGGAGAATCCCCTGGACAGAAAAAGGTGTGGGATCACTATGATTATTTGACCTTGTAGACCTCTGAGTCACATTATAGAAAAGTTAATGATGTATTCATGTATGCCATCATTAACCAGCTAACAGGAGATGCAAGGTACAAAATGAGTAGAGATGCTATGGCCTTCATTGTAGAGTGGGGACATTGGTACATCCAATACCCCAAGTTTACTTATTTTAGGCTGGTTGGTTTTGATGGCCACCCTCATCTACTGCCTAGGTGTTGCAACAACAAAATTGTTTTGATGGAGTTCATTTATCAAGCTATAAAGGTTAACCTCAAATTTGGTACCAAACACAAGATTAGTTGCCATAAATTTGCTATGAATTTGGGTGATTATGGTTGTGCACACAATGTGGTAGCCAAGGTAATTTGTGATGAGTTGATTCATTTGAATTTGGGCTTATATACCTCTAGGAAGTATTTTGATCCCAAGCACAAGATGCAGGGTTTTCTTCTTATAGTTTTTGACAAACATTTTAGTTTGTTGGAGGATTTTTGGATGGACTTACAAGATGAATATGAATTAAGAAGAAGAAATTATGAAAGTTTTCCCATTCCACTCATGATTTAGTATGGGGTGAAGGAGGATATTCCAGACACATTTTTAGATGATGGTGTAACCTTGGATCCCCAATATGAAACTGATAAGGTAGGCACCAAAGACTTGGATCTAGTGGATTGGAACGCAGAGGAGTCCATTGATATCAAACAAATTGCAAGGCCAGTCTTGGATAGAAGTATCCAATGGATGGTAATGAGAATTAAGGAGTCTAAGGCTCAGTCTTCTAAAAAGATACAAGCTGCAAGTGCCACTTAGGGGTATAAAAGAACAAAAATAAGGACAGCTCCTAAGAATCCATTAGATTTTTTCCCTCCCAATTCTGCAGAGGAGCTTGAGCCTACAATTCCTGCTCACGGTGTCCATGAATCATAAGGAGAGGAAGCCACAATAGAAGCTGGAGGTGAAACCTCAACTCAACCTCCTATTACAAAGCAACCAATTGGGGAAATGCCCACTAGAACCCTTCATCAGGAAGCTGAATCCTTGAAAGGGAAAGAAATGGAAGTGGAAATTCATGATATTGATATAGATTCTAAGGCCACCCAATCTGATAAGGAAACTCATGTGGTTGCATCTCATGAAGAAACTGAAGATGCAGGAACTGAACATGTCCTCACTCTAGAGGATCAGTGGAAGTTGTTTGAAGAGGCTAAGAAATAAGCAGATTCCAAAGCTAAAGATGAGGCACTTTCTAGGCAACAAGAAGTTGAGGCTAAAGCTAGAGAAGAGGAACTAGTTGGAAAACAAAAAGAGAAAGAGGACTTGTTGCCATAGCAAAAAGAGAAAGAATTGAAGACCAAAGAAGAGAGAGATAAATTGGTTATGTTGTAGAAGATCCATGAGATGGAAGAGGAGAAAGCTCAAAAAAGAAGGGAAATGGAAGCTCTTGAGGCTAAGTTCAAGGTTGTGGAAGCAACACATAAAAGGAAAGAAGTTGAACACCTAGAAAGAGAAAAGGAAGTTGAGGAACTTGATAAGAAAGAAAAAAAGTATAAAGAAGCTTGGGATAAAGTTAAAGAGCTTGAGAGACAAATAGATCAAATGTATGAGGAGAAGAGGCTATAAGAAGAACGTTTGAAAAAGGAGTTAGAAGCTAAAAAGCTGCAAGAGAAAAAAGACAAAGAAGAAGCTAAAAGGCTTGCAAAAGAAGCTATAGAAAGGGAACAACAATGGGTACAAGAGGTTGATTCTCAACCTAAAAATACCATTCTACAACCTCTTTCTTCTACCACTGTTGCCTCTTCTTCCACACAAGTAGTCACCACTCTTGCTACTCCAACATGGCTGAAGCTAGACCTTGAGAGGAAGCAAATAGTTCAACCTCAGCTTCTAAATTGGGATGAAATGATGAAGGAGATAGAGAAAGAGAGGCCCAAGAAAAAGGATAGGGTCCTCCATTTCACTAAGCTCACAGATGCAAGTGAGATTGTAGCTGAATGTGTAATCCCTATGGTGGACAAAGACATAAAAGATATGCAAGTGATTGATTACCAGTTGGGCACTGTCAGTTTGGGGAGACCTACAAGGAATCAACAAATGAACCTTATTGACATTGTAGCTTCCTCTACTAAATATAGGATGATCAAAGATAAACAGAGGAAGGATGAACTTAAAGCCCAATTGGATCGGTTACATAGATTCTTGAAGTATGTTTTCACTCTAGTTTCTCAACAAGTTGTTGCTCCAGAGACTCCAATCTTACTAAGCAAGAAATAATTTGATGAATTGGTGCAACTGAGAAATAAGGTGGGGATGCTTGATAGATGGGTTGATCAGCTCAATCAAGAGGTTAGTGAGGTGCTTGCTAATGGTTTTAAAGTTCATGAAGGTGCACTAGAATTGGTAGAGGATATGAACCAATATGTTGATGTCTTGGAAAAACAAGAGGGAGGGTATAGAGAGCATATCAAGAAATTAAAGGACATCAACAAGGTGCCTAAGTAGACTCTCTTGGAGAAATCAATCCTTGATGAAGATAATGTGGACTTCATGGAGAAGACCACGAGCATAATCAGGTTCAGATCTAAATTCATCTATGAACATAAAAATGAGGTTCAAGAATCCAATAAAGACTTGAATGGACAAATTGATGAATTAGAAGCAATGGTTGCTATTTTAGTCAATGTGGGTATCCCTGTCAAAGAAGGTCTTCCTCTTGATAAGTTAAAAGAGAAATGGAATAATAGATTTGAGGAGGTAATGCAAAAAGAAGATGATGGTGAAGACTTGTTGCTAGAGAGGCTCATGGACATCAAAGATGAAGTAAAGGCTGCTAGGAGGGAGTTGATTAAGTTGAAAGATATGCAAGAGTTTTCCTCAACAAAGTTGAAAATAATTAAATTTGAAGATAATTGGGTAGATGGACCTGATATGGATATTCTTCAACAAGTGTTCTCCAGCTATGATGAATATCTTCTTGAGCAAGCAACGAAGGAATGAGTTGGCAATAGAACATTTTGTTCTTGGTGGACAACTTTCTCTTCTCGCCTATTTTGCAGGGTTATGACATGGGTTTAACTACAGATCTCATCTAGCAGTTCTACCTTCCTCTTGGGCGTCAGATTTTGGATGACAGGGCCATCAACTTTTGAACTAAAGATTAGCTATTGAAGTCACCTCATGCAGTTCCAGTTCCTTGATTAGTGGATCTCAATTTTTTATTGAGAGAAATTAGTGCATGGCTCACCTATATGTAATTTTGGACTCCATTTTGTAAAGGTCAGCTGATTGAAGAAGGATTAGCCACCTGATGAGATAGTCGATAGTGATCATAGTCTTAGGATTTTATAAGCTTTAACCAAGATACTTTGAAAACTTTGTTGTACTTAGATAATTTTACAGTTTTATACAGTTTCATGTTATTGTCAAGTTTGGACCTGAATGATAATGTTAATGAATTATAATCATTTGTATGCCAGTGGATGATGTGCATAATTGTTTTCTATTTGATGCAAATCAATAGGGGAAACTGGATCTAAGATTATTTCGTTGAATTTCCTATGAATGGAATTCATTTATGTCTATTGATATGATTTTAGCAATGAGTGGGTGATATGTTTTGATCTTGAAGTAAAGTTTTGATGAATGATTGTGATTGTTGAATTAACACTATGAATGTATGCAATAGTGTAGGTTATGCTATGGATTGCATCATGTTATGGTTTTGATTAGTTGAAGAAACACTCGTTGTTAAGGTACATGTCTAGATGTGAAGAAGTTTACATTCATATTTTACTATTTTGAAGCCTTGTTCTATCCTTTTTCTATTTATTTATACCCCCCCAATGTAGGTTAATTGATATGATTCAGTTTGTATTCCTTTATACCAGCAAGACCCCTTGAATATTACATTTGCATTGGCCATTAAGTAACATTAGCATAGTTGAGAACCAACTACTAAGACCTTGGAAGACAAATTACTTTATGTTATCTTTATTTTTCAAGAGAAATAGAATAGAGATATTTTGTTTAATGTTGTGCTATTTTGACCATCAACGAGAGGTTTGGCAGGTGTTGGAGAAAGGAGGGTTAACTCCTTACCTGAAGAAATTATATGGCAATAACCCCCAGGTAATAGTGCTCTTTGCTAAAGGATGGAATGATAGGGTGCTAAAGCTTTATGGGACAGAGTTTGATGTCAATGAGGAATTTATAGCTAGTATTACTTTTCTGGCTATGGATGGCATGAATTTTTTTAGGGATAACAAGGAGGTGTAGACTACAATGCAAATATTCTTCAAGGAAGATGAAGCAAAGGATTTGAGGCCTACGAGGAGTGGAGGTGTAATGCTCGAAAGTTGATGTTCATTTAGCCACATAATTTACCAAACTTAATGCATTCCAAGTATGTTAAAAACAAAGGATGCATAGATCAAGATCTTCCCATAATTTATCAAAAGGAAAATTCAGTAATTAATTTCATTCCATGTATGCAAAAGAAGTAAATCCCATTAACAAGGATCATTGCAATTATATATATGTAAATTCGAATTGCATATCAATGAGTTTCCATAAATTCATTCAAGTTTCAATTACATCAATATCTTTCAATCAATACATCTATTTCAATGTTACATCAAAACTTTCATTCCAATACATCTATTTCAATGTTACAATAGTGAATTTCAAATAAAGTTACATTTACAAGTGGGATTTACAAGCCATCCACATTAATACATGATTACATTTATAGCACATAAATCTCTAAACCTCAACCGCCATGACGCCACTAGTCTTCTTGCAAGCTTGGGCGAAGAGTGTGATTAAGGTACCTTTTCTGCCCAACCACGAAGTACACGACTTCCCTGGGTTTCTCCCTAACTCGAAGAAATCCCCGGCCCTACATGAGGAGCCTAGCAACCTGAAACAACAATGCATGAGGGAACTCTCGATGCAAGCTTGATACCTATATGCATTCCTAACATGAGAATCATATATTTCTTGCAAACAGGAGGTGGCAGAGACCTATATTCATTTAGTTCTAGGCTTTTAATTCCATCTATTTCAATGGTGCAAGTGCTTGGCCAAGCATAAATTAAAAAAATGATAGTTTTAGAAAAGGTAAAACTACCATCTCTGTGGGTCCACCTTCGGAATCCTATCTCGGAAGTTTCTCAAATTACAGTAAATAATGCATTTTTCCATCTAAGTCCACATTCAACTTTACACATTTCTAATTCCCAAAAATTTTTATCATTTTCCAATGTTCACTCAAAGAGTATCAAAATAGATTTTCATGCATACACTCAATATGATAAATGTACTTAAAGTTACTAATTTAAGAACAATCCAAGCTTTTTTTTTCTAGAATAGCTTGATAAAAGTAAATAGACTTAATAGATTCAAAAAAAGAAATCTACTCTTTCAGAAAATTCACTAGTTTTAAATGTGTTTTCAATAGTCTACATTTGCTATAAAGTTTCATCTTCAACTTTTAACATAGCTTTTTAAGTATTTCACTAAGTTCAGAAATGAAATATGAAGTCTCATACAATGCATCAATATTCAGAAAAATAACAGTTTTAGAAAAGAAAAACAATGCATATTTCTAGATTTGCACATGAATTCCAGTTAGCTAGAGTACACAGTTAATTATGTGAATTTGTTTTGCTTCTTTTCTAAGTTTTTATCTTGTGGATAACAAATTTCACTGTATAAATTTGTATATGTATTTATTATGTATGTATATATATGTAAATATCATATGTACTTATATTTATAAATGCAACATAGACTAATAACTGAATATATATATATATATACATATATATCTGCTTGTACACAAAACTGAGTTTTTTTGTGTAATACCAATGACAAAATGGAATGTTTTATGTAGATAAACAGTGATTTTTATGCTAGGTATATATATATCAGTGTGTGTGTATATATATATAAATATGTATTTATTCATATATATATATATTGTGGAAGAAAACAGAGTTTACAAAAGTCTGAGTTTGTATGTTTGTGTATATGTATATGTATATGTATATATATATAGCTGTGTATATATATATAATTTATATAAAATCTATACAAAAACTATAGCTGACTATGCTTCCAATGCATATGCCAAAGGTCATAATTTGCATGTTTTGAAATGAAACTAGAATTTTATAATTCGCAATTTGAAAGGTAATTAAAGTTTCATCATTCGCAATGTTGAAAGGTATATAGAGGCTGAAGCCCATCCCCATAGGGGAAGGTGCTTCCTGTGAGGGGGCAATGCCTCCTCCACAGGCCTTGACCTATGGAGGGCATTGTCCCTCTCACAGTGCCACCCCTTCCTCTATGGTCGGGGCTAGGGTTTATTCCCCACATTTCTTGCATAAAGTAAACAAATAAAGACTTCAAAAATTTGCTTATACAACCAACTATTCAACAATTCCAAAAGCTTTAATAACTGTGTATATATAATATATATATATATATATATGATATGCACATAGAAAATAGGGGTGTGTGTATATATATATAAATATTATATATATTTATTCAGAATTTCAGTATAAAAGATTTAGCATTCAAAAACGAAAACTATGAACCATAGTAGCATAGGAAGAAAAGAAAACTCAATCTAGAAAGGGTAACATTATGCAATTTCTTTCAATGCGCACAAAATAATAGAAGATTTTCTCATATTTTCACAATTTGTAGACAAATTCAAAACACTTGGCATTCACTTTCTTCAGTAATAATTTCATATTTCAAACAAGATTTGTGGAAAAAGAATGAAAAACCTGGATATTACACTTCCAGCTGGAGATGCTCTTCAGACTTCTTCCCTTTTGCCCCTTTTCAATCTGGTTTTTCTGAACAAGCTTCTTCTCTTTCCTTCTTTCCAGTTGCTATTCCAACTCTTTATTTTCCTATTGTCTTCCAAAGAATATTTCTCAAACTCACTAAGCTAAAGGATTCAACACTTTCTTGGCAGCCATTAGAGCAAAATTGCAAGGCTTATTTTCAAGAATGTTTTTCAAGAACTGTTACCTTCTCGGGAACTCTTGTCCCTTTTTAAAAATGCTTTTCCTTTCCATTCCCTACCCTAATCTTGAAAATGGATTTTAAAAATAAGAATAATATTTATTTTAATTACATGTAAATCCCCTTTTGAAAATATTCACCCAATAATAAAATAAATATCTTCTTACTATTAGTTAACTTATTAATTCAAATATTAACACAAATTAAAAAAATAATAGAATGCATAAACATTTAAATCAAAATCTATAATTAACTTTAATTAAAACTTAATCTTTATTTTATCATGCTTTCTTTTCATCATTTATTTAATTTACTAATTGTTATTTAATTTGCAAATAATTCAAAACAAACACACATTAAAATTAGACATTCCTAAATACAATCTATATGAATCTAAGTGCTCATGTGTGTGATCGAGAGGTCTTCCTGCTTTGTCCTATCAAGAAGCTAACCACCTCTCCTTAATCACACCCTTTGTCTCCGACCTCCTGCAACTCAAGTGCACTCAGGCACACAACAATAATTGAATTAGTATCATATAAAGATATAAATAAAGAAATATATTACATAAATTAAAATGTTTCCACTCTATTTTGCTTCATTTTCAAAGTAAAACATATTCACTACTATTCAACTTTTCATAATTTAAATAAACACTTTCATTTATCTCCATACCAAAACACCGTCATATTAATTATTATTCTACTAGGAACATCAAAACATGTAACAAATCCACACTAAGCCAAAAACAACATGCATCAGGGTTGAGACGTGATAGGAGGATATTAGAGAAGTTCTCCTAAGGCATTGTGGGGAGATGTTGTAGAAGAGCTAACGTGTTACATAACTTTGGAAGGCCATTTTTCAGTGGTAAATTCTTACCACTTCATCTTGCTTAATCACTTTCATCATAAGAATAGGATTTCATTCCCTTACTACCTTCTGATGTCTCTTGATTTGGGTCTTAAGGATCACAAGAAAAACCCTAAAAACCACGTCTTGCATGTGGGGTTAATTCTTCTTATCTCTAATTATGCAAAAAAATTTGAGGTTGCTAAGCCTATTGTCACCCCGAAGGGTAAATAGTCCAAACCTGCCAAGGAGTATGAGACTGCTTCTAATGAGGAACTAGCCAACCAAAAAGTAAAGAAAAGGAAATTGATTTTGGAAAAAGATTCAGAGTCAGAGGAGGATGTGGACTATGTTCCTGATTCTCTCACTTCTTTGGAGGTGGGTCCACAATCCCCTGCTATGGGAAAGGTGAAAAAAGGGGAACCGAGTGCTAGCCAGGGTTATTTGACTTGTAGTGATGAGGTGGCTGCTGATTTGTTGAGTAGGGGTGTGAAGGTGAAGATTGATCTGTATGGTGAGGCTTCCTTGCCACCCCCTATTTCCAAGTAGAAGAAGGAGTTGGAGGAGTGAAGCAAGAAGAAACAGGTTCTGAGGACTACGAACCAAATTCTAGAGAAGGATTTCCCTCTCACTATTGTGGGCAACCTCTTTGTTGATGATTCCCCGAGTGTTAAGTTGGATGTGTAGCTAAAAGGTAAGTCTAGGGATGTTTTTGTTGTTGTTGAAACCAAGGATGTTGAATTGGAGAGGCTTAAAAGGAGAAAGGCGGTGGTAGAGGAGATTGTGAGATTCATCCGCAAAATCATGACTCCGGTTGCTATTGAAAAAGGTAAGGACTCCCCTATTGGTCAGGATAGGGTTAGTTCCTCTGAGGAGGAAGATGCTTTGGGGAAAGGGGTTTTTAATATTGATAGAGAGGATATGTCTGATGTGCGTGGAACTGCTTGTGAGGGTTCCATTGTCTTTTTCAAACTTTTTAATTTTTTTTTTCATGAATTCAATAAAACTAATGTCAAAGTTAGGGGTGTGGTGAGTAAGGCTGAGGGGTCCTCTATCCAAAACTAGATTGATGAGTTGTTTGACTCCTTAAACACTGTGGTAGACACTATTGTGGAGGAAACTCTCAAAATAAAACAAAATCCTCACCCTTGAGGATCAAATGGTGAAAATTTGGGATACTTTCATGAGTGGTGGGGAGGTGCATAAATCTATTGGAAAATTTGATTCTACTATTGTGACTTCTCCTGTGGTTAGTTCCAAGAAGCGTAAAGAAAGTGCTCATGATGATGAAGTCGGTGCTATTGGTAAGATGATAGAGGAGGAAGGTGCTACTAGGAAGGGTGGGGAGAAAGGTATTATTTTGATTACTGAGGTAAATACGGATGGTCCTGGTGCTAGGACTGGGAACAAAACTGAAGCTCAAGTTGGGGCCTCTGGGAAAGATATTTCTGATGTTTTGGATGAAGCACAAAAGGTTGTTGCAAGCGATGTGGAGGTGGAAAATATTTTGAAAAGGATGTAGTGTTGTTGGTGGGGTCCTCCTTTCTAGTTGGTTTTTTTCTAATGGGGATTTTTTGTTGGGAGTTTTTTTGCTTATTATTGTTTTCTTTAATCTCAGCTGCTTTCTGATGTAAAGGGTTCTAGGCCCCTTCAAAACCTATATTTTACCTCTAATAAAAAACTATAATTTGGACATAGGTTTATGTCTGTCACACCCCGTCTTGTTATTACTAACTTACTTTTACCTTCACGGGTAAATAGGTTGGTAAATGCAATCATGATTTTGATATGCTTGCTAAAGAATGAAATACTGAAATAGGTATTATGTGAAAGTAATGATAAATACTTAATATGGCTTTGATAGAGTAAATATGTTTACATGAATTGCTATATGAATATGCTTAAGTTTATGATGCATATGGATTTATTATGAACATCTAACTACCATTAAAAATGTGTTAAGCTGGTTGCAGGGATAGTTTCAATCCTCTGGGTGGAGGGGAAGTATCACTCAGGAGAAGATCTTGGTCGGGTAACCAGCAATGTAACCTATCTGAGCTTACACAAACTCACAGTAGAATGGTTGAGTCAAGTTATTATGTTGGGAAATGGTAAGTCATACTTAGTATGATGTGTTGCATTGGTAAGGGTTGTGATTATTGTTGAATGCATGCTTGGATGATGTTTATATGTTTGGAACTTATGAGTCCTTCCTTATATTACTATGCTTGATTGATGAGTGGAATACACATTGAATGTATATATGTATGCATATGCATGTCAATGATGGATCATACGCATGGAGGAGCATGTACATGAGAGTACATAGGTAGATGTACCTATGCATGATTATGAATGGGTTTCTCATGAGTATGGTGATATCGTAGGGACAATGCGACATGCATGCGTATAGGTATATATACACCACACATCTATTCCCTATCAACACAATGGTAATTGTGTATGTGCTTGATTGTAAGGTTGAATGAGTGTTTGACATATATGCCTATACACATATATATGCACATGTCGATATATGCGTATGTCAGATATAATGGAATGTCCATACGAGTATGTCAACATATGTGTAATTATGCATATATGTGTATAGATGTTAATATAATTTGTTATATGAGGACATAATCATATGGAAATAGTATTTAAGGCTAAAAAATACATATCTTGAATTTGGATAGAGGTCAATTTATATGAAAATGTATTGTGCAGCAATTAAAGACGTTTGGGAAGTAAACCATAGTCGATTATTATAAAGTAAATTGATTATTAGAAAATCGATTTGAATAAAGCACTTAGAGGAAGAGAAAAAAGAAATGTATAAACTTGTGGAGACTTTGCTTAAGGTTGAGTCAAGCCATGTATATGGTCTTAGATATAAGGTGTTGAATGTACATAGTACAAAGCCAAGGTCGATACTAATTAAGATGCATCGCAGTTTATTTAAAAGAACATTAATTTATAGTGGAATGTTATTGTCCAAATAGTGTGAAGCGATGGAAATAATAAAGAATGTTGTGTTAAGTTATTTGCAACAAGCCAAAGTCTAATATGCAAACCACGCCATGATGGAAATAGTTGATTCAATAAGGAGTTGTCAATTCTTATGCCTTTGACCAAGTCGATTGTATAATATGTAGCCAGGAGATACTTGACTGAGTTCTCTGAGTAAATAGAAAAACTTAAATATAGGAAATAAGGAGAATACATGGTGCCAACATGTGAGAACCTTATATTCTGTAGAACTCTAATCTGGTTGCAATTCGACTATCATCATTTGAACATGTATAGATTTGAAATAGTCTTGCTACTATCAATTAGATGGGTCGATCTATAGCTTCATGTGCTGAGTTTTTGTTTAGTTTGTTGCCACCTTTTAAGCTAAGTGAAGTGAGTCGACTTGAATGGATTAAGCTATCATTTTGCATGTCTTTTATGTGGGTTGCAAAGTCTCATTTTGTTGTATAAATATAGAGGTTTACACTCTCATTTGGGAAGCACTTTTTATCTGCATTATTTTGCAAATTAGATTCTATTGTATTTTGTGAGAGCCTTGAGTATTTGTGAGAGGTTTATTTGTGAGAGAATATCATAAACTTGTGAGAGAATTCATAGTGAAGTGTTACTTTGTGAAGATTAAGTGAAGCTACTTGTTGTTGTTGGAAAGCTGTGAATCAAACCATTTAATTGGTTAAGTGTATTACATGCACGAGGATCTAGTTTTCTTTTGTTTGTCTTTATTTATGAAAGATTGAGTTTTTAAAGATTTTCTTGATTTTCTTGAGATTACTTGCATTAGGGAATGTTTTTCATTAGTATTATGATAGTAGGAACGTTTAAACAAGGATAGCTTAAGGGTTATTCAAAGATATGTTATTTGACTATATTAGATAGTTAGTGGGTTACTCATGGGATAGATTGACCATTGAAGGGAGGGAACTTGTTCATATTATTTGTGAGTAGAAATACCATAGATTTTATGGGGAAAGGGATAGGTTATTTCTAGGGTTAAATATTACCCATTGGAGGAAATACCTATTCATAGATTACAGTGGCCTTAAGTCAAATTGAGCTAAGTAGTGTAAGTGAATAGGATGAATTTTACTCGAAGTACTGAGTGAGAATACTTTGGCCAAAGTAGTGTGATTTCCTTTGGCTCCACTGTTAGTTCACCATGTCCATGTAGTGCATGCTAGTTTCAGATTGTAGGGTTACAAGTTCTAGTCATGTAGGACACAACACTAAGCTCATAGTGGTTGTCATATGGGGTTACTCCACTAATCTCTTCGTCAAAGGGTAGGGAAATCTATTATTGATAGATGTGCGGGGGGCCACATATGAGTTTGTGGTTGGTAGAAAAGTGCTTGAGTGATGCTTCTCCTCCTTAGCATGTGAAAAAATACTAAGATTTGAAAGGCAAATCCTGGACCATCTATATCTATTGCTATGAAGCTCAGAGGAGCTATGTTTGTATCATGTGCCCATACATATGGAAGGATGTAATCATGAATTATATACTTTAGTTCATTCAATATGACATCTATGTTATGGAAATATTTGTGAAATTACATTAAAATTCAATGGAAGTTTGGAAATAGTATTGTTTCAAATGTGCATGTAATTTACAATATGGAAATAAATTTTTTTATTACTATGATATGACATGTGATTTATTCACTTGAGGTGAAATCTTAGGAATTTTACTGAGTAGAACACCGGGGTTGTTACATGTGGTATCAGAGCTACTAGGTTCAACTTTGGAACTTATGAGTTTATTACGCAAAAAATGTGTAAACCTTATCAGAAGAAAATGGTAGAAATTTTTTTGGGCCAAGATGGAAAGTGGAAAGAAAAAAAGGAAGAAAAGATTCTAGGAAATTTTTTTAAGTTTGGGACTAGATAAGAATTGTCCCCGGAGTTGAAAACTCTTAAACCAACAACTCATTATGATACCCTCTTGGATTGTGGAAGATTATGCAATTGGGTTATGTAGAAAGGTTATGAAGGATAACCAATATGTACCTTCACCCTACAAAAAAGTTAGAATGACTCTGACAGATAAGAGGATTGAAATAATATCCCTTGTTGATAGCAACCTATAGTTGAAAAAAGTCAAGTATTTTTGGATTTAGTAAGAATACTATGAATTTGTGAGTATGCATTATTGGCATAAATTGGAAACTTTAAATGAAGTAGATAGTCAATGAAGGAGGTATCCAAGTAGTTGGAGAACTATTGACTAAAATCTATTTTTTTTGCAAGGCTAAGATCTTGCAAGGAATGAAATAGTACCTTGGAATATGGGAAGAGACTAGACTAGTCAGAAAAGAAGTAATCAATGAAGTGGACATGGTTCCACCAAACAAATTGATGAGATCAATTTAGAGTTTTGATTAAGATGAGGAAAATACCCAAGAAACCTTAGAGTGCTTAATATTATGAGAAGATTAGTTACCAAGTTTTGGAAACAAAATCACTTGGAAAGGTGATTATGAGAAAGAAACCTAAAAAAATTAAATTGGATTGGCCCAACAAGGGTTCAGTTAGTACTAATTTTGGATGGAGTATAAATTGAACTCACCAATGTGTCAACGAAAACAAACATATGTTTAGAGGTTTCAAAAGGAAATGGGATACAATGTGACACTATGTGCTAAAACTATAGAAGTTGTAAGGAAACGATGCTCTAAGTTGAAGAAACATCAAAAAAAGAGGCTTTGTTGGTATGGATATTCCTCCACAAAAATGATATTGAAAAGAGAATTAGAATATTAGAGAGCCTCTTAGCTTGTAAAGTTAATAGTTATTCAATAGATCGCTTTACTGATGATCCAAAATTTTGAATAAATGGGATTAGAGATTAATGATGACTCTAACTTTGGGAATAAGTATAATCAAGGTGTGTCATGGAGGAAAGAAAAAGGCAATAGAAAGCGAACAACAAGGAATGATAAATCATTTTTAGAAAGCAAATGATTGCTAGGAGTTCAAATTTAAGTTGATTGAATGTCGTGGAAACACAAATGAGGGAAGGAAGAGAGTGGATTGACTCAGAGTAAGTACCCAACCCAACGAAAATCAAAAACATATTTTTTGATTTGGAAGAACTTTTGACTTCTTCATAAGTCATGATTTCAACTAAGTCATGTATTTCATGACCACAAGGATGTGGTATTGGAATTTTTGGAGGAAAATAATGGAAAGGTCACAGATTGTGACCTATTATCACATCAAACCTTATATATATTTGATTATAAAATCAATTGGTATTATCATTGATGCCTTAGAAAAGGATAGGAAAATTACTTGATACAAAGCTTGAAATATGAAGTAGTGTCATTATGTTTAGAATTGGCAGGTTTCTAAGAGCAATGTTATGCTCAAGATGGACAAATAGTCAAGAGCATTATGGTTAAGGAAAATGTATGTGTAAGTGATGGACGAACTTGGCTACTAAGTTATCTGTAGGTGTAAATACTAAAAGAAAGGATGGGACCCACGGTGGAGTGTACAATGCACCAAAATTCCTTATCTATTTGGATTTGTAACATACTAAACCTTAAATGAAGTAAAAATTTCTAATTTTACACTTTACGAGTAAATAAACTAAGTAACAAGCCATTGCAATAAAAAAATTCTTTCTTTATTGAAAATATATGATCAAGATGCCATAGAAAATTACAATAAAGATTCCATTTCTTTACAATAACTTCACAAGTTACAACAATACAAGAATGCATACTTTTACATACATAGCTCAATGAGCTTTAGAACAAATAGCTATAAGATGGTCCAGGATCCTTCCTTTAAAATCTTGGTTCTTCTGTCGCTTGTTGTGGAGGAGAAGCGTCACTTAGGTGCTTTTCCGTCAACCATGGACTCATAATGTTGTCCCTCTCACATCTATCATTCGATATATGGCCCTTCCCTTTGATGAAGAGATTGGTAGAGTAACCAATAATGACAACCAACATAGCATAGTGTTGTGTCCTACATAACTAAAACTTGTAATCCCACAATCTTTGTCTAGCATGTAATATAGGATCATGGTGAATTAACAGTGGAGCCAAAGGTCATCACACTACTTTGGCCAAAGTGTTTCATTCAGTATGTTCCACTGAGGGTCATTTATCACATACACTACTCAGGGCTGATTTGACTTAAGGCTATCTTAAGCTATGCATAGGTATTTCCTTCAAAGGACAGTCCATCATCCCAGATAACCTATCACCATAATAATCTACTTGGAATTATCCTACTTAACTAGTAAGTACACAAGCTAGGTATTTCCTTCAATGGATAGTCCATCATCCCAAAGATAACCTACATACTTGGAACAACCCTACTTACACATAAGTGAACAAACTCCCTCCCATACTGGGTTATCTATCCTAGGAGTAAACACAAGCTTTCCTAGTTAAATCAACAACTTAGCTAAGTATACCATATGTGATTTTCATGTTCAATCACACCTAGTATATAATACTTATGATAAACACCCATCTCCTACTATGGAGTACTTAAAAATACACTATGAAAATAGCATAAAAGCTTCAATTTCCTTTTCAAAGTCACTTTATTATCTCAAATGCACATATTGGAAAAGACATTTCAACCATGCATGCAAGACACATCATTCAAAAGAAAAATAAAAAAGAAGAAGAGACCCCCATGCCTATTATCACTTATCCAATTAGAAGACAACAATGCAAACCTCTCCAATAGCAAATATCTTGATAATCAGCTTCTCAAGAACATCACAAATAATTCTTCTCACAAGTTGATAGCTTACTTTTCTCAAACAACAATGTTTCCTCTTAAAAAATTAGTACCCTCACTCTTTCTCACTCACAATATATAATAAGTATGGCTAGGAATAACTAAGAATTATGGGATTTCAAAAGATGTGTAATCTCTTGGAAATGAATGTGTCCTTACTAATGAAATGGCTCATCTATTTATAGAGAAGCCTAGCAACCTCATAGCCTTTAGTTTAGGCATTTTAATGGATAGCAAGCTCCATGCAAAGCAACACATGAAAAATATCATAAAGTTGGAGACTTGTTAAGCTAATACTCAACATAATCACCTATAGGTTGACTTCTCTAGTGACAAAAATCTAAAGAATTATTCAATCTACATATGCTTAATTCGAATCACCACAAAGAATAGACATCTACAACAACTTAGATTCAAAGGTGGTGCCATTTTTGTTTTCTCATCTTATTTGGTGCGGTTTAACTACCAAAAGAAATAGTCAACTACCATTTTATTATAGCAAGTATCCACCGATCAGTTTAGAGGATGAATAGGCCCAAGATTTTAAAGCAGTTGACAAAGTCAAGGTTGGTCTTACTAATGGCATTGACCAAGTCCAAGCTTATCATTGATAGAAATATCAAATGCAACACAATGACTTATATCGCATGTCTTTCAGAATGATAATCGATTTACAGAAATAGTCATAAGCTATTTTATCGGCCTCATTAAACATAGTTTATTATGACTACAATCAATCTCCATTTTCATAGTCTTTATCGACTATAAACAACCTTTATAAACTGGCTTCTATCAAATAAGAGATAGTCGAATTCTAATAACATATATAATATGTTAAATATATATAATATATTATATACATATATATATTTAAATACTATCATGTGTTTATATTAATATAACCCTTAATGTTTATATATATAAGAGTACATGCAAGATAGTATATAATAAACACATTATATTAAATGTATGCATATATATATATATATATATATATATATATATATATATATATATATATATATATATATATATATATATATATATATATATATATGTATATATATATGTATATATGTATGTATGTATAAATGTATATGCCTCTCTATACACCTATGTGTAGGTATATCTATATCGATGCTTCTGTACGAGTGTGTCCATTCTCCAACGTACACATGTATCGATATACATATATATATGGATACATGTATATACTATACATATATATATGTTCGCATCCTATTCGCATATAGGCATTCATGATTACCATCATATTGATAAGTGTTTATGTGTGGTATATCTATATATGTGTATATACATGACGTTAGATCCCATTGACATGTATGTGCATATATATACACATACTTCCATGTACATCCCACTTGTCAATATAATCGTAATAGTACACGAAAAATCTCAAAAGCTCATATAGATAAACACCCAATAATGTATGCAGTAGTAAACAAGATTCTCAAATGTAGACATAATGGCTAAGGATGACTTACCAACTTCCCACAAACTGACTCAGCTCAATCATTCTAATGTGGTATGTGTATATGCTCAAATAGTTTACTTTTACTAGTTACTTGACCAAGATCTTCTCCCGAGTGATACTTCTTCTCCACCTGGAGGAATGGAACACATACTTGCATCCAGTAACACATGCACATGACAGTCAATTGTTCATAACATATGCAATATACATAAACATCTCCAAAGTTAGAATAATAATTCAATAACCATCCATTCACATTTATGCAGTATTTCTCCATGAAATAACATCACGAAGATAACATCAAATAAAATAACATCGCATGAGATAACATTCATATTGATAACAAGGTACAAGCATAATTTATTCATCTCCAAAATTCACATTACATTCATATTTACCCTATGTAGTAATAGTAAATAGTAACTTCACAATTGGGGTGTAACATACTCCCCCCCTTATGAAGCATCGTCCTCGATGACCTCAGGTATTATTAAAATATAACAACTAACAACACATCATTCAAAGATTCTCAAAAGCATTAAGAATATGTGGATATTTTTGTTGAATTTCCGCATAGTCCTCCCAAGTAGCCAAGTCTTCTACATATTGGTCCCATTGGACTTTACACTTTTGTCCCACTAGGTTTTCCTTCTCTACCTCATTATTGCATTTTTACATGGGTACCTGATCAGGCCTTGTTGTTAGGACCCATTCATGCTTTCTTGCATTCATCTTAGTTTTAGGTGCATGCTTTGTTAGTCTCCCTAAGTTGCACTTATGGGGGGGTGTTAGTGTAATTAATATTTAATTACACTTGCATAACTTTACTTAGGTATTATTTAATTCCTAGGTTAATTATTGTCATCTTTATCTTATTGAGCTATCTTGTTGCTCAAGATAAGATTAGGGTTATGCATCTTTGCTTTTATAAAGCAAATCATATCTTGTAATTATGAATTCCTGAATAATAATATTTTGCACATCTTCTTGGTATCGTTCCAATTTTATTAGATGTCTCTGAATGTTAGAAACCAAGATCTAAAATGAAAACCAGAAAAACCTTCCATAGAAGAGAAAATCAGAAAAAGCAAAGCTTTGCAAGAAGATGTGCAAAATATTATTATTCAGGAATTCATAATTACAAGATATGATTTTCTTTATAAAAGCAAATATGTATAACCCTAATCTTATCTTGAGCAACAAGATAGCTCAATAAGATAAAGATGACAATAATTAGCCTAGGAATTAAATAATACCTAAGTAAAGTTATGCAAGTGTAATTAAATATTAATTACACTAACACCCCCCCATAAGTGCAACTTAGGGAGACTAACAAAGCATGCACCTAAAACTAAGATGAATGCAAGAAAGCATGAATGGGTCTCGGCAACAAGGCCTTATCAAGTACCCATGTACAAATGCAATAATGAGGTAGAGAAGGAAAACCCAATGGGATAAAACCCCCCTACAATGAGATGACTACTACAAAGAAGCACTGGAAGAACACTGTGGAGTAACATAGGAACCACAATCCAACAAGCAAGGAAAGATACTTCTATCTACAACTGAAACTAAAAATAGAATCATAATAATGTGACAACAGACTCAATGCCACGAAACACTAGAAAACTCACAAACTAGAACAACCCTAGAATCTATGAAGCAACAATAGATGAAATGATGACAGAATCTGGAAATTGTGTATCTTGATGTCGATGCCAAACTGTGACTAAAACTCTTCCAAGGAACAAGTACCATAAAGACTCGGGAACGTTAACCATAAAAACATGGCCCTCAAACTGAGAAGGATTTGAACCAATGCGGATCAAGAAACATAAAATCCCAATCTAAAGTGTGAATCGATGTGAATCTGATATGTATCAAGCTAGAGAAAAAATGTGGCCAAAAGAAACTAAGAAACCAGAAAACCCATGCGAGTTGCCATCAAAATAAGATGGAGATCAAAGTGCATGCACACTCTAATCAAATTATTATGCAAGAAACCCCCTAATGGAACTTTATCTCAGTTCATTTATTACAATAACCCAATGATTGTAAAAGGAGAGCATGCTAAATATGGATAAACAAAAAATAAGATGATGTGGTACTGAAATGAAGTACAAATATTCAAGTTTCACCTTTCCAACTGCCAAAACATCCAAGTAATCTCCAAAATACCTATCAGGACAAATCTGGAATAACAATCAACCTAGGACACATACAAAAAAAAGTGCATGGACAGAAAAATAGAGCTCCTCAATACCTTTCCAATGCCACAAAGAAGATGAAAATCAGAGATCATGGCAAAAAGTTATGAGCTCGAAAGCCATAAATGAACATCTAACTTCAAACAGAAAAAAACAATAGCCAAATAGCAAAATACTAAAAAATAAACTACACCACTAGAAAGTGCTTGTAACTAGCTTTCTGACGATATCGTGTTTTCCCAATTTCAATACCGTATGCCCAAGTTATGCCAAAAAGAAAAAAAGTGCTTCTTTAGGGAAAATCAGGGCTAGGAGGCGGCTTGGAGTGCCATACGGCTGCTGACGTTAGCATTTCATGAGAAAAAATTTGACAGCCATCTGGCCGTCACAACAAAAAATCGCCCCCCCCGGCAAAAAAATTGACAGTTGTCATAAAGAATATGCTAGAATTGACAAGAATATTCCCTGCCTGTGTTTTGATTGCCGGATACTAGAGAAGCTGGAATATTCTACCAGAATCTAAAATATTCCATCATTGTTTGTTGTGTTTTGGAGGGCCCGCTAAGTTCCGTTTGCATGCGCCAGAGTTTTGAGCATCCACCAGAACTAGGGAGCGGCCATCGGAAGTGAAGGAATAAGGGGCCAGCGGTGGAATCAGGTGGTGAAGGGTGGTCAGTGGGTAGGGCCCCACCCTGCCAGCGACGGCATACAGCCCTGCCGCGGCAAGGTACAAGGTACCCTCTGCCATAGGAATTAAAGCCTGTAGAGGTACCTTGGTATATAATTTTTAAGGTAGGTCACATGGAAGACATTATGCATTCTAGCAAGAGCTAGTGGCAACACAATTCGATAGGCTATTGGATTCACTTCCTCTAGAATCTCAAAAGGTCCAACGTAACACGGGGCTAACTTAGAAGACTTTCCAAATTTAATGGAGCTCTTGTGAGGTTTTACTCTCAATAATACTTTGTCACTTAAGGAAAAATTGCAGGGCACTCTCTTAGCATCAAAGTAGCTTTTCTATCTATCGTTAGCTTCAACTAACCTTTCCTTAACAACCTTAACTTGTTCATGCATTTCAGCCAACATGTATGGCCCAAGATTCACTCGATCCTCAAGTTTATCCCAACTTATAGGAATTCGACTCTTTTGACCATACAAAGCTTCAAAAGGAGCCATCTTTATCACAAAATGATAAGAGTTATTTTAAGAAAATTCAACTAAGGGTAAGTAATCTTTCCACTTGCACTGTTCATCCATGCAATACATCCTAAGTAGGTCTTCGAATAATTGATTTACCCTTTCCGTTTGCCCATCTGTTTCCAGATGATATGTTTAGCTAATATTCAATTGAGTCCCTATTGCAGTAAACAAGGTTTTCCAAAACCTATAAGTGACTCGTGCATCCCTATCTAAAATAATCTTTTCAGGAATCTCATGCAATCTAAACACTTCCTACACAAATTTTCTTGATGTGCTACTTTTGTAAGCTTATCTACAACCACAAGAATGGTATTGTGCTTATTCCTTGACATAGGAAATCCTTACACAAAGTCCATACTTATGACTTGCCACTTCCCCTCTGGTATATCATGTGGGTATAACAAGCCTACAGGATGATGATGCTTAAATTTCACCCTCTAACACTCAAGACACCTAGACACAAAACTAGTGAAATCTCCTTTCATTCCCTTCCAAAAGTATAATGGTTTTACATCAACCATCATTTTTGTCACTCTAGGATGTTGAGAGTATGGTGCTTCGTGTATTTCCTTCCATACCAAATTTCTTAATTCCATTATGTCAAGTACATACATTCTACCCTTATATCTAAGTAATCCATTAGGTTCAAATTGAAAACCTTCATATCTAGAATCTTCTGGATTATCAGTGAGTGCTTGCTTAACTTGCAAGTAATACTCATCTTCCTTGCACTTTTGTAGGACTTTCCCCTTAAAATCAGTTTGGATTTTTACTAAAAAAGCAATGTGTTGTCTTTGACTTAATGAGTCGGCAACCTAATTTTATTTCCCCTTAATATAATTGATATTAAAATCATAGTCAGCTATTAACTCTAACCATCTTCTCTGTCTAGCATTTAGATTAGGTTGAGTGAAAAGGTACTTTAACCCATTATGGTCAGTTTTCATCTCAAAGGGTTTTCCTAGCAAACAGTGCCTCCACATTTGCAATGCATGAACCACAACTGCTAATTCTAAATCATGTGATGCATAATTCATTTCATAGGGTTTTAGCTTCCTAGATTCATAAGCAATTACTTGCCCATATTGAATTAGTCACCTCCTAACCCTTCTCCGCATGCATCCATGATAACCGTATAGTTACCTTCAAGATCTGGTACTTTGAAGATCGGTGCAGTGGTTAATTTCTCTTTGAGTAGGTGAAAAGCCTCTTGACACTTCTCAGTACATTCAAATCTTTTTCCTTTCTTCTATAAAGAAGTAATTGGCAAAGCAATCTTAGAAAAGTTTGCAACAAACTTCCTATAATACCCTGCCAAACTCATGAAACTTCTTACCTTTGACACATTCTTGGGCATAGGCCACTCAATTACTGCTTTGATCTTAGCTAGATCTACAACAATTCCATCTACTGAAATCACATGACCTAAATAATGTACCCTCTTTTGGAAGAATGTACACTTGGAAATTTTACCATACAACCTATGTTCTCTTAGACATTGTAGGACCATTTCTAAATGCTTGCAATTTTCTTCCTTATTTCTAGAATAAATCAATATATCATCTAGAAAAACTAGTACCAATTTGTTAGGGTAATCCCTAAACACACTATTCATCAAGTTCATGAATGCTACAAGTGCATTTGTTAAACTGAAAGGTAAAATGGTGAACTCATAGTGTCCATATCTGGTTCTAAATGCAGTTTTAAAGATATCTTTATCCTTAACCCTCAATTGGTGATATCTAGATCTCATATCTATTTTAGAGAATACGATGGCTCCCATCATTTGATCAAAAAGGTTGTCAATGCATGGAAATATATAATTGTTCTTAATCGTAGCTTTGTTAAGCATACGATAGTCGATGCACAAACGCAATGTACCATCCTTCTTTTTAACAAAGATGACTGACACTCCCCAATGTGATACACTTGGTCGTATCAGTCCTTTCAACAACAATTCGCCCACTTGTGTCTTAATTTCTATAAGTTCAGTGGTGGTCATCCTTAGGGTACCTTAGAAATAGGTTCTGGCCCTGGGACTATATCTATAGAGAAGTCAAATATTCTTTTGAGAGTTAACCCAGGTAACTCCTCTCGAAACACATCCAAAAATTTCCTCAATATTGGATACTTCTCCATATCCAATTTTCTAATTCCATCTATTTCATCATCTTCTAGTTCTTGTAAACTTTGGAACTTAGTATCATCACTATCCTTCCTAAGTTCTTCAATATTTACGGTGAATATTTTACACCCTTTCTTCTTAGCTTCTATAAGTTGCATTATCATAATTTTTCGAATCCTAACCTCTCTAGGTATGCCTTGGAATTTAACTTGATTTCCAAAATCATCTAAGTATTCTACAGTCTTAGCATGGAAATCTACATAGCCCTATATTTCCACGACCAATTCATACCTAGGATAACATCATATGATCCTAAAGGTGTGACATAAAGGTTAACTTTTTTAGAAAAACTAAGTAGTTTTATCCTAGCCTTGAATAGACATTATGGTGCAGGGCACCTAGTGGATTCATGCCTCCATGAGGAAATTTTTTATAATTTTTGAGTTTTGGTTGTGTTTCTTTTGTAATAAGGTATTTTTTGACCATTTCATATGTTTTTGAGTCATTTTTAGGTTGCTAGGAGGTTTTTGGGGTCAATTTGTAGAATCTTACAAAATGTTGTCAACTTTGAAAAAAATGTCAAATTACAAAATTGCAAAAATGAGGAATATGAAGGGTCATTGTGGGAAAAGAAGTTGTTTGGTCATTGAAACTCAAAGGGAAGTTGGGAAACTGATGTCATATGTTTAAATTTTCCTTGAGAAGGTGTGAACAAGGTGGTGGCTTGTATTTTGAAGAGAACTCAATACAAAACCGTTGTTTCTTCGTAAAATTCCAACATTTTTTGTTGTTTCAGAGAATTGTATGTTTCTGTACAAAATTTTTATGATTTCTAGTTGATTTTACTAGATGGAGAATTAAATTAGCTTTCTGTTGGTTTTGGTCTCGTTGAATTTCATTTATTTTTTAGAGTTTTATCGCCATTTTACTCAAGACAGGTTTGAAACCCTAGTTCAATAGGGTTGAAGGGAAGAAAAATGTAGAACTCTCCATTCCACCAATGAAAACTTGTCAAACTCAGTGGAATGGAGATAGATAGGGTATATTTTGAGTTTGTAATATTTTTAGGAGTAGAGTTCAAGTTTTGGTGAAGTTTTGATGATGCCCTAGTTGGAAAACCTCATTGTTTTGGGCAAGATTGATACCTAGAAGGTAGAGTTTGATGAAAGATCATTGGAAAAGGCTGGAAATCAGTTTGGAGTGTTTGTGCAGACCATATCAGACATTTTCAAAGTTTTGGTGAAGTGATTTGAGGCTTGGGAGTCATAGAACTAATAAACCCTTAGTGAAATAAGTTTAATTAGGCCTTTGTACAAACGTAGCAGCAAAGATTTTAGTCTTGTTCCAAAGAAACCCTATGAGATTTTGAGATATGTTTTAAAAGGGTGTAATGGGTATCTAAAACTAATTTTTTTTGTGGGTATGAGTTATTTTCTGAAATTTATGGTCAAATTACGATGAATTTTTTATCTTTTAAGCCTATTATCAAACGTAGCAACGAGTATTTGAAGAGTTTGTTACAAAGAAACCACCCCTAGACTTTTGATATGTTTTGAAAATTGGAAAAGGGTATCTAGGATGGTAATTTTTTTGTGGGTTTTCAATTTCTTCTAAAAGTTATGTTGAATTTTCATTATTTGGAATGCTACAAGCAAAGTTGATGAAACTGTGAGAAAGTACCAAGTTGGGATTTTCAAGGTTAAATGATTCTCCAAAGCTGATTGATTTTTGTTTGGTTAATGATCCTCCACCTTGATCTGCATCAAATTGGTATCAGAGCTAGAAGAACCTATGAGGAAGTTGTGAGAGAAGGTTTGTTGTATACTCCAATAGTGATGAAGTTGGGTAGAAGGTGTGCAAATTTCTTCCACTGAGAGGAAGTGGGTAGAAGAGGTCTTGGAGATTGAATCTTCTAGAATCCTATTGGGTAGATGATAGTTGTGTGTGTGAAGGTATTGGAATACCAAAAGAATGGATGTGTGGAAGAGAATAGTTCTTGGATACTGGTAAAGTGGGGGTTTACAAAAAAAGAAATAGGGATGAAAATAGAGGAAAAAGAGATGAAAAATAAAAAGGAGAAGGGAAAACAAATAGATGTGAATCAAGAGATAAAATATTTGAGTCAGAATTTGGAACTAATAAGGGAAATTCAAGAAAATATGGAAGAAAGAGTGAAGATTAAGATGCAAGGTTGGAATTTACTAGTCAAAATGAAGCTTATGAGGCCTATCAAGAAGATTGTTCAGATAAGAAGACAAGTGGGAGCAGAAAAATCAGACATTAAGGAGTCTTTGATTGAAAAACAAAAGCCAAGAAAAAAATGAAGACTTAGCTAATAAAATGGTAAGTAAACATATGATTGTTATAGCAACAGTTAGGATTGATCAATTGTCATTAGATGTTCAATACTTGTTGCAAGATCATGTTGATGTGTTAATAGATGACAGTACAAGGAAAGGAGTTAGTTCTCATGCAAAGTGGGAAGACAAAACCTTCAAGGTGATTGAAGACACTCCACATTTGCAGTTGGAGTATGATGGTGCAACCTACTTTATGTTTGCATTGATTAGGCAGATTGGTGAAGATGAAGTTGAGTGGTATAATTTTAAGACAAATGTTCCATACCCTATTTTCCAAATTGATAAGGATGAAGGAAAGGTTGTTGATTGTATAGACAATAAGAAGCAAGCAACATCTAGTATTGCAAGGGTGGGTAAGAAGAGTTGTGTTATTGCATCCTTAAGGAGAGATAGACCAAAATTTAAGATGAAGCAGATCTTGGAAGAAGAACAATGTGTTGGGGTAGAGTGTGTAGTCCATCAAGGCAAAAGAGATCAGTTACAAGGTAGTAAAACAAGAGAAAAGCAAGTTTGCATTGACAAGATGAAACCCAAGGTAAAGATGAAGAAAGAATGGAAATATTTCAAGGAAGCCAAAATACAAAAGATAGAAGACATTAAGAAAGAGAATTCCTACCTTCAATTCAAAAGGGACTTGAATTCTTCTTTCTTCGGGAGTATGGTGCAGGGCACCTAGTGGATTTCATGCCTCCATGAGGAATTTTTTGTAATTTTTAATTTTTGGGTGTGTTTATTTTGTAATAAGGTATTTTTTTACCATTTCACATGTTTTTGAGTCATTTTTAGGTTGTAGGGAGGTTTGTGGGGTCAAGTTGTAAAATCTTGCAAAATGTTGTCAACTTTGAAAAAATTATCAAATTGTAAAATTGCAAAAATGGGGAATATGAAGGGTCATTGTGGGAAAATAAATTATTTGGTTGTTGAAACTCAAAGGGAAGTTGGTAAAATGATGTCATATGTTTAAATTTTCCTTGAGAAGGTGAGACCAAGGTGGTGGCTTGTATTTTGAAGAGAATTCAATACAAAACCCTTGTTTTTTTGAAAATTCCAACATTTTTTCTGTTTCAGAGCATTGTATGTTTTTCTACAAAAAATTATGATTTCTAGTTGATTTGAATGGATGGAGAATTGAATTATATTTATATTGGTTTTGGTCTCATTTAATTTCATTGAGTTTCAAGAATTTTATCGCCATTTTACTCAAGATAGGTTTGAAACCCTAGTTCAACAGGGTTGAAGGGAAGAAAAATGTAGAACTCTCTATTCCACAAATGAAAAAATTTCAAACTTGGTAGAATGGGGGTAGATATGGTATGTTTTTAGTGTGATATTTTCAAGAGTAGGGTGAAATTTTTGATGAATTTTTGATGATTCCCTAGTTGGAAAACCTCATTCATTTGGGCAAGATTGATACCTAGAAGGTAGGGTTTGATGAAAGATCATTAGAAAAGGTTGAAAATTTGTTTGGAGAGTTTTTTTAGACCATATTAGACATATTAAAAGTGTTTGTGAAGTTATTTGATGCTTCGGAGTCATAGAATCAATAAACCCTTGGTGAAATAAGCTTAATTGGGCATTTGTGCAAACGTAGCAGAAGACATTTGAGAGTCCTATTCCAAAGAAACCCTAGGATATTTTGAGATATGTTTCAAAAGGGCGTAATGGGTATCTAAAATTGGTTTTTTTTTTGTAGGTAAGATTTATTTTATGAAAGTTATGGTCAAATTACGATGAATTTCTACTCTTTTAAGCCTATAGTCAAATGTAGTAGTAAGTATTTGAAGGTTTTGTTACAAAGAAACCACCCTTACACTTTTGATATATTTTAAAACTTGGAAAAGGGTATCTATAATGTTAATTGGTTTGTGGGTTTTCAATTTCATCTAAACTTTATGTTGAATTTTCATTTTTTGGAATGCTACAAGCAAAGTTGATGAAACTGTGAGAAAATACCAAGTTGGGATTTTCAAGGTTAAAGGATTATCCAAAGCTAATTGATTTGTGTTTTGCTAATGATCCTCCACCCTACTCTGCATCACATTGATCCACCTTTACTCTTCTCTGGTTTGCATACTCTACATCCCAAGACATTGTCATGTGTTCTGCCTTCCTAGATAATTGTTTAGCTATTCTAGGTGAAATGAAATTCTCAGTTACACTAGTATCAATAAGAACATAAATAGGTAACCCAAAAAAATACCTGGCATTTCAACTAGAGTTACTTGGTACTCTTCCTGGCGATCGTCCACTACTACATGTATCTTATGTTGAAACAATGTTTGTTGAGTGGGTAATGGATTACCATATGGTCGTGATCCAGAATTTTTATTGGGACACTCATTAGCATAGTGATCACCTTTGCATATAAAACATCCTATAGGTGGCCCTCCTTTCCCTATGGTTTCTCGAGACTTCTTGATATTTTCACTAGCCTTATTGGTATTACCCATGCTAGAATCATTCCTTTTTTGCTCTCCCCTAATCTCCTTTCCATTGTTGAAGAATTGTTTACCCTTTTCCTTGGAACATTTTGCACCGATTGCTCCTTCTTTGGAACTATCTTGTTAGGAACTTCCACATCCTTCTTTTGCTCTCTTCTTTCTTGATGAGTGGAATTAGCCCTAAGCTTTTGTTCTTACTTAATTGCTTTTTCATATACAAGATCCATTGTTGTTGGACCATGCATATCCACTTCCCCTCCAATTTGACAGTTAAGTCCCATTATAAATTTCCTAATGTGGAAGCACTCATCCTTATGATATATGGGAACATAGCACAGAAGTCGAGTAAAATTCTCCTAGTATTCATTGACTGTCATGTTACCTTGTTTCAAACCTTGGAAATCTGAAAGTTTTTGGTCATAGTATAGTTGTGGTAACCATATTTTGCAAAAAATATCCACAAATTCTTGCCATGTCATCTTCCATGATTTGATATTAAGTTCCAACTTCTTGTTCATCTACCAGTTAGAGGCTTCCCTTGCTAACTGATATGCACCCCATGCGGCTTTAGTAACCTCAACATAGTTTCATATTTAAAAATACTTTTTTATTTAAACCACACCTCCGCCTCATCACCTCCAACACTACCATCAAACTTGGGTGGAATTATCTTCTTCACGTCCTTGGAAAGTTCGGAAGCCACAAGCTTCTTATTCCTATCCACAGATTGTGTAGGTGATTTTTCCTTCTCATGATTATGGGTTTTTTTATGCCCATGGGAAGAGTTTTCTCCCTCATGCTCATTAACGGATACTTCCTTTTCTACCCTATCCTTAACTCTTTCTTGCTCACAGTTAGCCAACCTTGCCAAGATTTGGTCAAGCCTAGCCTCTACTCCGGTGGTTCCTTTTCCAACCTCGTGACTTCCACCGAGATTAGTTCGTGTCCTTACCATCATTATGTGATTGGTCTTTACCTGAATGTTTATCCATGTTAGACTAAATAATGTTATCAATTATCTTATGGAAAACATAAAAAAAGGCATTCATATGCACACAAGAATTCCACATAAGATTAAGCATGCACTTCTTTTGATAAACACATAATTTTATTCATTTCATGAGGATTAAAATATCCTTTCAATTACATGGAATGACTATTTAGATAGTTGAGTGGAGAGTATCCTTTGGATTCACTCGCAAACACATAACTTAAAGGAGGATAACCTATAGACTGAGATAGTTGTTGTTCCCTATCTTTTTGTTCATCTCTCATTTGTGCGTACCTATCCCAAAAAGAATAATAACCTTTGGATTCATCATCTGATACATAGTTACAAGAGGCAATGTCAATATGGTGTTCATCAGCAATGTAGTCTACCCTTTTTACAGACATTTGTTCATGAGACCATTTCTCATCTGGCGGTGTCTGTGGTATGTATCCCTCAGACTCATTACTCAAAGAAATTGCTATTATTTAAGCCAATGGTAGAACTCTACGATCCCTAAAGATGAATGTCAGATGAACACTTTCTTCTAAAGGCATATCTTTGGAAACTGGTAATAACTAAGACTTTTCTGGTGAGATGGTTGGTAGGTAATTGTACATAGCCTCCATCTTCATCTTCCTCTTCACATCATTGATATGAGAAAGTGTGTGACTAAAATTTTCAGTGTCACTCAATTATATGGAATTATCATAGTCGGTTCCCTCTGTTGTTCTAATGATAGCTTCCCTTTCCTTATTGGCCTTGAGGTAACGCTTGTTTTCTATTACTGAATTTTGAGTCGTTAATCTAAGACGCACCATCTTGGCACAAGAATTCACAACATTAAATAATGTTGGATGGAAAGAATGATTAGCTCATAGGTTCTAGAGCTAAACCTGGTAGCTCTGATACCACATGTAACATACTAAACATTAAATGAAGTAAAAATTTCTAATTTTATACTTTACAAGTAAATAAACTAAGTAACAAGCCATTGCAATAAACTTTTTCTTTATTTATTGAGAATATACGATCAAGATGCCATAGAAAATTACAATAAAGATTCCATTTCTTTACAATAACTTCACAAGTTACAATAATACAAGAATGCATAATTTTACATACATAGCTCAATGAGCTTTAGAACAAATAGCTGTAAGACGGTCCAAGATCCTTCCTTTCAAATCTTGGTTCTTCTATCGCCTGTTGTGGAGGAGAAGCATCACTTATGTGCTTTTTTTCCAACCACAAACTCATAATGCAGTCCCCCGCACATCTATCATTTGATAGATGGCCCTTCCCTTTGACAAAGATATTGGTAGAGTAACCGATAACGACAACCAACTAAGCATAGTGTTGTGTCCTACATAACTAGAACTTGTAATCCCACCATCTCTGTCTAGCATGTAATACAAGATCATGGTGAACTGATAGTGGAGCCAAAGGTCATCACACTACTTTGGCCAAAGTGTTTCATTTAGTATTTTCTACTAAGGGTCATCTACCACATACACTACTCAAGGCTGATTTGACTTAATGCTATCTTAAGCTACACATAGGTATTTCCTTCAATGGATAGTCCATCATCCTAGATAACCTATCACCATAATAATCTAGTTGGAATTATCCTACTTAACTAGTAAGTACACAAGCTAGGTATTTCCTTCAATGAATAGTCCATCATCCCAGAGATAACCTACATACTTGGAATAACCCTACTTACACGTAAGTGCACAAACTCCCTCCCATATTGGGTTATCTATCCTAGGAGTAAACATATGTTTTCCTAGTTAAATCAATAACTTAGCTAAGTATACCATATATTTTTTTCATGTTCAATCACACCTAGTATATAAGACTTATGATAAAAACCCATCTCCTACTATGGAGTACTTAAAAAACACTATGAAAACAACATAAAAGCTTCAATTTCCTTTTCAAAGTTCCTCTATTATCTCAAATGCACATACTAGGAAAGACATTTCAACCATGCATGCAAGGCACATCATTCAAAAGTAAAATAAGAAAGAAGAAGAGATCCCCATGCCTATTATCGCTTATTCAATTAGAAGACAACAATGAAGCCCTATCCAACAACAAATAGCTTGATAATCAGCTTCTCAAGAACATCACAAATAACTCTATCTCACAAGTTGATAGCTTACTTCTCTCAAACATAAATGTTTCCTCTTAAGAAAATAGTACCCTCACTCTTTCTCACTCACAATATATAATAAGTATGGCTGGCAATAACACATAATTATGGGATTGTGAAAGATGTGTAATCTCTTGGAAAAGAATGCATCCTTACTAATGAAATGGCTCACCTATTTATAGAGCAACCTAGCAACCTCATAGCCTACAGTTTAGGCATGTTAATGGACAACAAGCTCCATGCAAAGAAACACATGAAACATATCAGAAAGGTGGCGACTTCTTAAGCTAATAGTTAGCATAATCACCTACAAGTCGACTTGTTTAGTGATAGCAATCTAAAGACTTATTCAATTTTCTTATGCTTAATTCAAATTGCCACAAAGAATAGACATCTACAACAACTTATATTCAAAGTTAGCGCCATTTCCATTTTCTCATCTTCTTATTTGGTGTGGTTTAACTGCCAAAAGAAACAGTCAACTACCATTTTATTCAACAAGTATCCACCGATCAATTTAGAGGATGAGTCAACCCAAGCTTTTAAATCAGTTAAAAAAGTCAAGGTTGGTCTTACTAATGGCGTTGACCAAGTCCAAGCTTATCATCGACAACAATATCAAATGCAATACAATGACTTATATCACATGTCTTTCAGAATGATAATTAATTTACACAAACAGTCATAAGCTATTTTATCAGCATCATTAAACATAGTCTATTATGACTACAATCAACCTCCATTTTCATAGTCTTTATCGACTACAAACAACCTTTATAAATTGACTTCTATCAAATAAGAGATAGTTGAATTTTAACAACATATATAATATGTTAAATATATATTATTATATATATAATATATATCTAAATACACACACACACACACACACACACACACACACACATATATATATATATAAGAATTCAAGAAAGATAGTATATAATAAACACATTATATACCTGCATCCACTAACACATGCAAATGACAGTCATTTGTTCATAACATATGTAGTATACATAAAGATCTCCAAAGTTAGAATAATAATTCAATAACCATTCATTCAAATTTATACAGTATTTCTCCATGAAATAACATCAACTAAGATATCATCAAATAAAATAACATCATATGAGATAACATTCATATTGATAAAAAGGTACAAGCATAATTTATTCATCTCCAGAATTCACATTACATTCATATTTACCCTATGTAGTAATAGTAAATAGTAACTTCACAATTGGGGTATAACAGGATTATACTAAGGATAAATTCATTAGACAATGAGAACGTGCTCACCAATCACTATGTCATAGGTGTCATGCAGTATACAGTTTTTATTGTACTCAGGATATACATATGAAGTGATAAGATAAAGCTCTTTGAGAGAGAAAGTATGTGTAAAGCACACAAGTTTTCCCTATGTGTTAACAAAGAGTCACTCAATGCAAGGTCCAGGAAGGACAAGATTGCAAGGAGTGGTGGTGTTACGAGGGAGGATTATTTAATAAATATCACATGATTTGGAAAGGGTAAGTAAAACTTTTATTTAACTTTATCTATATGTTAAAGTGTTTTAAATCATCGGGGGCAATGATTCACAAGGGGGGAAGTATGTCACACCCTGTCTTGTTATTACTGACTTACTTTACATTCATGGGTAAATAGGTTGGTAAATGAAATAATGAGTTTGATATGCTTGCTAAAAAATGGAATACTAAAATAGGTATTATGTGAAAGTATTGATAAATACTTAATATGGCTTTGAAAGAGTAAATATGTTTACATGAATTGCTATATGAATATGCTTAGGTTTATGATGCATATGGATTTATTATGAACACCTAACTATCATTGAAAATGTGTTAAGCTAGTTGCAAGGATAGGTTCAATCCTTTAGGTAGAGGGGAAGTATCACTCAAGAGAAGATCTTGGTTGGGTAACCAGTAACGTAACCTATCAGAGCTTACACACACTCACAGTAGAATGGTTGAGTCAAGTTATTATTTTGGGAAATGGTAAGTCATCCTTAGTATGATGTGTTGCATTAGTAAGGGTTGTGACTACTGTTGAATGCATGCTTGGATGATGTTTATATGTTTGGAACTTATGATTCCTTCTTTATATTACTATGCTTGATTAATGAGTGGAATACACATTGAATGTATATATGTATGCATATGTGTGTCAACAATGGATCATACGCATGGAGGAGCATTTACATGAGAGTACATAGTTAGATATACCTATGCACGATTATGAATAGGTTGCTTATGAGTATAGTGATATCATAGGGACAATGCAACATGTATGTGTATAAGTATATATACACCACACATCTATTCTCTATCAACATGATGGTAATTGTGTATGCGCTTGATTGTAATGTTGAATCGGTATTTGAGATATATGCCTATACGCATATATATGCACATGTAGGTATATGTGTCTGTCAGATATAATGGGATTTCCATACGAGTATGTCAACATATATGTAACTATGCATATACGTGTATAGATGTTAATATAATGTTATATGAGGACATAGTCATATGGTCATAGTCATTTGAGTATCGAATGGACTATTTGATCATCATGTCACTATGGAATTTATATATATATATATATGTTATTGTGCATATAAATATATATACACATATACATATTTACACATAAGCATCAATGCTTATATTGAGGTGTATATTATATATATGTATATATAGGTACTACATATATATATAATATTTAGTGTTCTTTTATATATAAGGCCGGTTCATTTGATACATGAAGATTGATTATTATAAATGTATAGTGATGATATAGTGCGAGATATATATCTAAGTATCATTTTGAATATGGTATTATTGTGAATATATTACTTAGTCATGATCATTCGATTATCGAATGGATTATTGCTTTATTGTTTTGAATCATATGTTTGTATATGTGTCTGGATATATATATATATATACATATACACACATGAGCATTAATGATTATATAGAGTGTGTGTATATGTGTATATATAATATATTATTATTATTATGTGAGTGTTTACTCGTTTGTAATCATTTGTATATCGAATGTATACAAACTTGTTCAACATGGGACATATATATATGTATATATGTACGTATACATATATATAAATATAGCATTGATGTTATTTATCGATTTATATATATGTATATATACATATATAAATATATATGTATTTTACATGGTATTAAATCATAGGCCGATTTGTATATGAGATATGCAAAGTATTTAAGGCTGAAAAATATATATATTGACTTTGGATAGAGGCTGATTTATATGCAAATGTATTGTGCAATAATTAAAGACGTTTGGGAAGTAAACCATAGTCGATTATTGTAAGATCTGAAGATATTAGTTCAACACCCAAGACCACTTGTAAAAACAATGAAACCTTCCATAAGAGAGTATGCAAGAAAATGAGCTTGCTTGATATTGAGACCTATCAAATGATGAGGTATGAAGTACATTACAAATGTGTACAATGACCTTCCTTAAATAGGCAAGGTTGAAATGTAGTAATGAACATGATGTTGACAAATGTCATAATCCTATGACATGAGACAACCAACAAACTAACTACCTAGGAATCATGCAAAATTTCTAGATAAGATAAGTTCTAGAAAAGCCAACTAAGACTTCTAGAAGGAATCTAATATCCTAAGCATGTGAATCTGTCACCTAGAAAATGATACCTAGGAATAAATGAATGCCTAAGTAAACTTATTTAAGTGTATTTAATTATTTAATTA